>CM023944.1:1414679-1493277 GCA_013407115.1 Glycine latifolia | reverse complement strand
AAATACAAAGATATAGATAAGATTAATCTCATTAATCTCCCGTAACATTTGTACTTGTCCCTTTTTAAAGGAGTATTGACTTGGATCTTGAATCTTTGAGGTGGTATACCTTATACCTCACTGTCATTCAATAAATTTATTTTTTTGGCTGATTAAAAAGAAAACATGCGAGAGGGAATACATCCTTGACCTCTTAAACCATTCAGCCAAGGCTGGACTCGGCTACGTTACACTTTATGAGGTAAAATAATTGTATATCAATACATATACACACGAGTATTTAAATATTATTATGAGTTTAATTTTGAATCATTATTGGTGTAAAAAATTTATACTCAAGTCAACAATTACCAATTACTCCTACACTAAAACTCGTAATTAAATATTTTTATTTTTTTTACAGAATTAATGTATTACAATTTACAACTCACATAGTATATTTTAGTATGACGAAAACACGTTAGAAATCATAACGTTCATTAATTTCTTCTGGCCTTTGGGGCCTTTTCCCTATTAGGGGTTTTTTTTTAAATTATTTATCAAATGGGGATATCCAAAAAATAAATTATCATTTGGGGGTAAATCGTGTCACCTGGTATGACTTCTGCGTTGTTAGAAGTCGTGTCGCATGCACGACTCCTTTTTTTTGTTTTTAAAAAAATTGATCGTTAAAAGTTGGTCACTAATTTCGGTCTTTATTTTAGTCGCTAACACTTTTTGGACAAAATATTGTGGTTGCAATAGGAAAAAAACAGACAAAATGCAAGATTCCGTATAAAAAGTATTAGCGACTGAAATAAAGACCAAAATTAGCGACTAAATTTTAACGACCGATTTTTTTAAAAACAAAAAAAAAATAGGAATCATGCCACGTGGCACGACTTCTGACGCAAAAGTCGTATCAGGTGGTACGACTTACCCTCAAATAATAATTCTTTTTTTTGGTACCCCTGTTTGTTAAATAATGAAAAAGTATGGGAAAAAAAACCGGCCTTTGGGGTAGCTTGTCGAAAGTAGTACTATATAACGTGTTACATCACATCACATAAGACCTCTTACGGTCAACCCGGAAAAATAATATTAAACTTTTTTTTGTATAAAAAAACATTATGATAGATTTATTTATAGAAGAACAAAATGTAATAGCTCTGCGACGTGATTTCGAATCTTTACCATTATGACATTTTTTTATTTTACAATCGACCATTATCACTCTCTTAATATTCGTTTGTTTTTCGGTTTCACCTTTTTCTTTATTTTACAATATATTATTTACTCATCCATGATTATTTCGTTTTAAGATTGTAATGCAAGAATAAATAATATAATTAATATTTTAATTTTTATAAAAAATGTTCAATGTTTTTATTATTCTATTTATATTTCATACTAATTAATTTCTTTCACACTGTTCAATAAATACAGCATGAATTTAAAAAGTATATTTAATTATTCATTTTATTTTTTATAAAATGACAATTAAAATGAAACAAAAATTACTAAAAAATCAATCACAAGAGAAATGAAGGGAATAGTTTAATAAGTATCGTTATTATACTAGATTTTATTTTGATAGTATGTTTTGTATTAAATAATAACAAATCTCGTAGAGGGAAAACGAACTTTGTTTACGAGTACTCCCTTCTGGTTCAATTATAAGTAAGTAAATAAATACTTTACATTTATTAAAAAATTATTTAATTTTATTAAATTGTATTATTTTCAATTAAAGGTGTTTCTAAATTATTATTTTTATTTGAAACTTAATATCAAGTATAAAAAAGTTTTTCATCTTATTAAATGAGAAATATTTTATATAAAAACTCATTAAATAGCGTATAACTAATTTAAAATTTATTTATATTTCAGATGGGAGAAAGTATGTGCTAAACGTGGAGCAGTGGTTGATTTTGCCTTTACGCTTAGGTACACAAAACCAATCTCGGACATTTTTTCATACGTTAGAGGAGAATTTTAGTTTGAAAAAGTCATGTGATTTCGTCATCATCACGTCTCGTTACGATCAACAAGTTGGGCTAATGAAGGTGCAGATGGCAGTTTTTTCATTTTCACAATCTTTAGAGTACTGCTAAGTCTTGGGATAAATCTTCAAGTGATAGATTTCTCCTTTCCTAAATCCAATAACAAAGAAGATTTTAAGATTTTTATATGGAAATTTGATTATTTCACAAGAATTGTGAAGAACATATGCACACCTATAAAAAAATTAAAATTTATTTATCAACGGTGAGGGAAGATGGTTGACTGGAGAAAAAAAAAATAAAGATGGTTCTAGAAGAAGGAGTTATGAAAAAAATTGAAAAAAACATTTTTTTATTAAAATTAATTATTTAATTAATTTAATTTAATTTAATAAAAAATTAAACATTTAAAAGTGGATCGATATAAGATATATTAAAAGTTATATAAAATTTTAAAATGAGATTTATTACTAAAAAAAATATAATAAATCTTTAAATATCTTTAATACTATATGACATTATAAAATCTAAAAAAAAAAGTAATATAAAATGTCAATTTGACATTTCTTACTAAATGCTCAACTTAAAAAAAAAAAAGAAGTTGTCTGAAAAAAGAAGAAGAAAAGTCAATGTAAGAAACTATTAGCCAAGCCATGCAATGAACATTGGGCCAGTAAACAGAAAATGATGCATTCATTGGGAGGGGTCGGTAGGTGCCCCTTTTAAGTCGAAGTCCATAAAATCTTTGATAAAACGTCTGAATAAGGAAGCACATTTTAAAGATATTAATTCAAGATAAATAACAAAATTTGTTAAGAATTAAGATAAACTATATAATTTTTTTACGAGGATGTCTCAAAAGCATTTACTTAAATTTCTTATTATTTTTCTAACAAATGTTTTAAAGACAATTCCTCACGTTCTCTTTTGAATAAATAATGTGGTTATATAACTCGAAGACTAATGGACGAAAAGACAAGACTCGGACACTACTATGCTGCCAATTTCAGTGTAAATGCATGAATTGGTGGAAAAAAGAAAAACAAATATATATTATGACTGTTGAATGGGATCCACCGATTGTTTTGGTCAGTTCCAATGTGTATATTCGTTCGAGGAGGTACACTATTTAGGACCAAGGCTTTACACGAAAAAATATATATTTTTATATTAATATATAAAAAATAGATATGTATGAGCAATCCAAAGAAACAAAATGTTTCTACTGGGATTCTAGATTTGTTTAAATAATTTCATTCCAAAATAAATAAATAAACAAATAAAACTTAATAATTGATCATAACTAATAATGGAGTTATTGGATATCAGAGCAAATAGTTTATAAATTGACAAATGTAAAAACTTTTTATATTAGTGCCATTCAATAAAAAGTTGACATGGTAAATTTATTAACTAAATACTGTTGGTCGTAGAGCTAGAGTCATCAGAGCTCAAACTTGGTTCTCAATGAAGGAGTATGAGATTTCAATCTCACTAGGTCACCATCACATGAAAGTTCACGTATTGCATTTGCCATCGTTCATGACTTTTTATTTATTACTAAATCAACCCTGTGGACTGTGGTGACATAATTTAAAATAATATATAAAAATTCAAAAATCATATTAAAGTTCATTTTAAAAAGTTATATATACATATATATATATATATATATATAATTTTTTCAAAAAATAATCATGTTAATTAAATATAATTTTTATAATATATATTTTTTATTTTTTACATTTAAACATATAATATATTATCTATATAATTTTGTTCTTTAGTGATAATGAAACACAAGATAAAAAAAGAAAAAACAATATCAAACTCATATTTCATCCAAACTCTTATCCAATTCTCTTATAACCTATCTCACCGTTAAAACTCTTACGAAAGTGATACTTATATCAGCATTCCTGAAAATATAAAAGTAAAAATCCTGAAACAAACAGTCCTATGATTTTGGGTTTATGCGTCATAAATGATTCGGTGACAACTTGAAGCAATTTAAACGTTTGACGTTAAAATTTGACTAAAAGTGCCTTATGAATGTAATCTTCGTTAAGAAACAAAAGGACCTTCTCGTTCTGAAAGGTCAGCATACTTCTGATTTGTTTTCGATGTGTTACCATTAATTATTATATATAAAACAAATATATCACAGTAGCATATTATATAGATATGGTGTGTGAATGTATGATCTAAACATGGAAAAAACCAGCTTAATTATAATATCAATAAATGTGAGACTTTACCCTTTAATTAATTTACCAAATACACTTTTAATATTTCCACTACAAAACTAATGAGACAAACCAAGCCAAGTCAATTAAATTGTTGTGCATGACAGTTCATTATTTATTGGGATGGTAAAATGGATTTTTTTTACGGGTCAGGTTGGGTTCTCAACCCATTCTATTTTAGCATGCTAAAAAATGGGTTAAGAAAAGAATGAGACAGATTAATCTGTCAACTTATTTTTTTATTAAAAAAATAATTTTTATATTTAGATATTTTATACATATATTTATAATTTTTAATTAGTTTATTTTGTCTAAATAAATCATTATTCAAAATTAAAGGTGATATATTTAATACTTTTAGTAAGTATTTATTATTTAATATTTATAAAAGATAAAATTATTTAAAATATATTATAATTTATTTTTTCTTAATATTTTAGTTTTGACGTTCAACAAATCAACCTAAAATGACAAAAATAAAACAAACTAATCCTTTGAATCCATATATGAAATACAAGGTAGAACATTGACCCATTTTTAACATGTTAGTGGCCGGGTACAATGAAGCAAACCAACCCCATTTGTCACCCCTAACCAGGTCTCAAGTCTCAGGTGTCGTACTTAAGTTGAACTGTTCTTGCTAAGTAGGATGGACACTTGTTGCCTTAACATTTTTTTTAAAGCCAACCTTCTCTTGATTCTTAAAGCATCTAAATAATGTAATTTTCCTATATTTCATGTATACTAGCTAGACCTGGGCATGTGAGCAAGTTCACCCCCAAAGCCCACAACCCATGAAATCTACTAAGTCCATCTAAGGTAGCCTTTCATTCTAAACAAGTTTATTTTTAGCGAGTCAGCACACCTGTCTTACATAGTCCATGGGTTTATGGGTCAACCCACATTTAACAGTTTTTTTATAAAATAAAAAACAGAAAATTATTTTTTAAACATGTAAAATCTATCTCATTTTAAAACATTTTAAAACCTAATTGTTAATTGTCTAAACAAAAAATTATTTTTCCAAAGTGACAATATAATTTACATCTTAAGTCACCTAAAAAGCATTTTACTACATCTTACTTAATCTATAATTCGTATAAATTTTAAATTTATTTAATAATCACATATATAGAAAGAATTAATAATATAATAATCCAAATATACCGACGTGTTAGACTAAAACAACTATTTTATCAAAATAAGTAGATGTGTTGGATACAAAATTTTATTTTAAAAAATGAGATTTTTTTTATAAAAAAATAAAGAAATAGACCAACTCAAGCATAGAAATACTGAATAGCGTGTACCATATCCTCAAAATTTTATACATTATAATATAATAATGATATTTATAATTTAAATTTTTATAATTACCACTAATAAATTAATGCAATTGAATTCAGTTTCATCATTATCTTTGCAAGAGCAGAACCAATGTCAAGACATTTAACCTCAATTCTAGGTCGTTGGACCAAGTTATCAAAATTCTTTGGATGAGATTTCTTACATATATACTAGCTTACGTTTGTTGTAAGAACTCTTGCTCTCCTACCATCAAGTGTGGGCTACCCTGAGATTACCAAAAGGTGGCATCTTAGTAGTAGTCACAACTCTTACTGTCGAAGTAGCCTTAGGTGATTGCTAAGCTCAACTATGGTGTGAGACACCAAGTATGTAACAAACTTAAGAGTCACATTACTCACTCAACACTTATATACCTGCTATAGCATGACAATTAACAAAAAAGAAAAATTACATTAATATCTTTTAAGATTTGACTTAATTGCACCAAACTTTTCTTATTTTGATTTTGAAAGTACTTGTTATCTTTCTTCAAGGGAAATAAACATAATTTCGGTCACCTATCTTAAGCTTAATGAACTAATGATTATTGAATCTTGACAAAGATAAGCTAAGTGCAACTTTTAAAATAAAAGGATTATATTTTTTATGTACAATAACAACAAGATTTAAACTTAGTACCCTGTGTAAGCTATCCAAAACCCTGTCACTAAACCGATGTTAGCGGGTTAGATAAGATAATCATTGAGTTGATAAAACTAATTTCAAAAGAATATCAATGTAATTTTTCAAAAAAAAAAAAAAAAAAAAGAGTATAGAATCTTTATACAGTGTACCTTCTAAACTCAATGCAAAGAAAAGTGTCATCCCTTTTAGCTATACAAAAATACGTGGAAATTGGGAGAGAAAAAAACAGAACAAAATGTGAAGGACACGGAACTTCGCAAATACGCGTTATCATTGAATTGGTGGGAACGCTTCAAGTTACTTCATTTGTGTAATCTGTTAGCTGACTTTGGAGATAATGAATAGAAGCAACTTTTCTTCTAAGTTGGTCGGCCGCTTTCAATAGTCAGTGCAGTCACATTACTATTTGACACTAACTCGTTCATTTGGAATTGGATCACAATATCTTTTTTCTTCATTTTGTTGAGTTTAGTTTCCCGGGAAATGTAAAGTTAATTGGATGGTTAAAAAAGAAAAAAAAATTATTGATCCAATTTTCTTAACAAAATCTAACAATTAACATCTTAAAAAAAAAGTTCGATTCACATTGACAATTTGAATAAAATTGCTAATCTATCAGTGAAAAGTGTGGGAGACTTGGTAGTAAGTTTAGTAAAATTTTAGACTAAGAAAACTCTAAAATAATTATCCTATTTTCATTTTTCAAATAATCAAACCCAGCATCGCTTTCACAGCAATCAAGTCAAGAGAATTGTGCTGCTATTGCTAAGAAACAAAAAGACACGCCAGGCAAAGTTTCTCCGTGTCGTTGCATGCTTTCTTGATGCTAAAATATATACGCACCAAGCAGGAGAAAAATATAGCACCCATGTTCTTTGTCACCGTAACGGTAATCTTAGAGCAGATTGTAGTAAGTTGAACAAAAATAACTCGATTTTAAATTTCATTTGTTTCATTTTAATTTAATTTAGTGCATATACTTATTCATTCCTCGAAATAAATTATTTGCATAATTTAATTTTAAAGAAAAAAAGTCGCTGAATAATCTTTAATATTCCAAATGTAAGCACCTTAACCCTTCATCTATTTTAGTTAATATCTCCAGAAATCAATTTAGGTCACAAATAACTCTTTTAAGGACTAAATTGGTATAGATTTACCTTTTTTTAAAGACTGATTATCTAAAGATCTAAAAGGAAAATGAATGAAAAATAAAAATGTCTATTTATGATTGTTTAGTAATTTTCTTTATTTTAGAGACCTAGTTGAGTCAATTTTTTTAAACTACAATGAATTCTATCAAGTTTATTTGATCTTATTTAGATAATTCAAACATAACCATTGTCATTCTTCAGGTTACTTTAGTTTCCTTCATCTTTTTTCATCAAATTAATATTCCGAGTAATTTTAAAAAAATATCACCTTTAAAAATAAAATTTTAAAAATTCCTATTTTTCCTTCAATTTAAATTTCATTATTTTTCTTTCCTACTAAATAAAAATTATAAACTCATTTTTAAAACTTTCCAGTCACAAGATTTGGACTACACCTTGTGAAGTTGTAGACGCAGCTTCAAAAGATTTTCTGATCAGACATATGATGAGACTATTGTTTCCTGCATCGTGTTATATTACGGTAAGCTCAATCTAAAATGTAAATTACATTCTGAATTGAACTTTTAGGAGTGTAATAGAGTGCAGCAAACAAAATATGTAGGTGCAGGAAGTTTTAGCCATGAAATGACAGTCCTAGTATGGCAGGGTTGATGAGCTTATTTGTGATTCAACTAAAAAATGGATGACGGGTCTTGTGCTCACGTTAGCCATGTGAAGATGCTAATGACCTCAATAGCTCTCATGTAAACTATTCGGCGGTTTCACATTTAAGGATAAATAATTAAATTTATCTAAAAAAAAAGTGTAATATGACGGTAAATTGATTTCTAAAAATTGAGAAATATAAATTTAACTTTTGAATGTATAAAAAGTGTATCAAATTAATCCGATTATTAAGATATAATATTTAATAACTAATTTAACAAAAAATTATATTTTTTGAAAAAACTAATTTAATATTAAATTGTAATGTTTAGAAATAAATTTATCATTAAAGTATATGCAAAACCAATTTATCACATTTTTGTATATTTTGTATATTAATAGACTAAATTTTAATTTTTCATTTTTCAATAACTAATTTGTTAACACTTCCCACTTTCATGCATGAATTTCACTATTTACCTTAAAAAATGTACGAGTTCTGAAGGCTTCGCAATGAGGAACAAATGAGGGCAAATTAGCCAACCTCATTAATTGGAACAGACATTTGATATGAAACTACGAGTTTTGCTGTCAAGTGAGTTAAGGATTTTAATTAATAAATTAATTTTTTTTCATAAATACTTATAAAGACTAAGTTAAAACCAACTTATGTCTAAACTTTTGGAGAAAATAGATGAACGATTTTATTAAGATTAAGTGTATAAATTAATTTTAGCTTATAAAGATTCAATTCATTTTATCTTTTAAATTTTTTTCTCTCTTAAAGTACTTGTAAAGAAAATTTTCCAAAATAACGCCTTAATGAATAAACCCCTGCTTAAGATGAGAAAACACATAATTACATTACGCACTACAAGTATAATCCCTACCACTCAGTGGTGAAGAGAGAGAGAGAACGATAATAGAAAGGACAAGGAAATTGGGGAATACAGCAATTATGTGTTGTTGCACATTGAAGAGTAACAATTGCTTGCCTACACAAGAAAATCCAACTTTATGAAAGCTGTTGGTTTTAGCATATATTGCAACAACCTCTCTCTACAAGCCTGTACAAAATGGTGTGTTTTATAATTTTTATAATAAGTGAGTTGTGTAAATATCAAATAACAGTAACACAAAGCCACACTTGTGGAAATACACCACTCTGTTATCTTTGTTTCACACGACAAGGAATCTCGCTGTTCCGTGTCACTGAATGCAGGATCATAGTCCAAAAATGCTCTAAAGCCCAACAAAGAATCACCAGAAGAATAGGTACAAGCTAACCCCCATGTTGCCACTAATCTATCCTTAAAACAAGACCCGAGCGTAAACAAAAAAGTACTGTACAAGCACAATCTCAAGCATTTATCCCAGCTATATATATAAAAAAAACTACTATCCCATTTCAACAAGTCATCAAGACATAATTTTATTACTGTGTCAGGACTCACCCTCGTCACTGCTATATATATATATATATATATATACCATAACTTTCATTCATTTATTATCAGAGCTACCGTCACTCAATAACACTCCTGCTCCAGTCTGCGGTGTTGCAAAATTAATGTCGGGAAAACCAAACACCAAAATCAACAAGTGACAAGAAACGTGTTATAGGTGCCTCGTAGAAGTTTAAAGCCTAAACAACCATAAACTCATGTCCATTGCAATTAAATCAATTCACATGTTTACTACTGCTATATCAAGAAGTTTATCTTCATTACTGCTATGGCAATAAGTTAATTAAAGCAATAACGCATAACACTTTAAATAGCCAAGTTGGTGGCTTACACTGACCAAACCGGTAAGGAAATCTGCACCCAAAATCATACAAAATGGAACTCAAGCTAGAATCAGATACCTGAGAATATTAAATCCTGTCCATTTCTGAAGGTGACTGTTGTGGTGAACTGTGCCCACTATGTCTATGAACTTCAGGGATTACTATGAGAAGCTAGGTATTCCAGTGCAACAACAATATCACCAATAAGTGGACGGAATTTCGGTTGCTCCTGGATACACATAGCAGTTATAGCCATTGCCTGATGCAAACAGCGCACGGGGAAGTTTTCGTGTAATAGAGGGTCAACCATTTGTACAAACTTTTTCCGGTCACTGAAAAATTGACGAGACTGGACCAAAAAAAAAAAAACTAAGCATCAGTAATCTTATATGCGAAGAAGATTCATTTAGATAAAGTCATCAGTAAAGCTTAAGACACATGTGACATGTCAAAGAATCCCAAGCATTTATTATAATTTATGAAGAAGGCAGGAAACACCTTATTATCACACGTTAGTTTTCATAATGATTAATGAGATGAGACATGCTCTACATTCTAGTTTTTCCACACTTTCTCACATGAAATTTTATATGAGAAATCTCAATATGCTAGTGAAAAGATGAAAATCTAAAAGGAATCACTTACATGCAAAGCTAAGACAAACATTCTAAACTTAAAGGGGAATTTCTTTTTAAATAAACGATACAAACTAAATATTTACCCATGAAACCAAGTTTTGCTCTCCTGGTCTTCTATTAGTATCTATTGCCCTACGTCCAGTGATCAACTCCAACAAAACCACACCAAAGCTATATATATCAGATTTAAGAGTTAATTTGCCGCTCATGGCATATTCTGGCGCACAGTAACCATATGTTCCCATCACTCTGGTTGAAACATGGGTATTGTCTCCAACAGGTCCAAGTTTAGCAAGCCCAAAATCTGACAGTTTTGGGTTGAATTCATTATCTAACAAGATGTTTGCAGATTTCAAGTCCCTGTAGATAACAGGTGGATCTGCTTTACAATGGAGATATTCCAGGCCACGAGCAGCTCCAACAGCAATCTTCATTCGAGTACTCCAACTTAGTGGTTCTTTGTCTGGGTGAGGATCTGAAATGAGAGATAAAGTTATAACATGATTAGTATATTTAATTATTAAAAGATGGTCCTGTAAAAATCACATAAAGGAGAAACCAATTTAGGGATATAATCTAAGAGGAATTCCTAATAATGCAACCTATTCAAAACTAAGTTGTTCTTCTCATAACTTTACATTTAGGCCAAAATATTTATTTTCTTAAATTTACCACATCTTGGCCTACACAAAAACAGCTGTGACCTCTTTTAGCAAGTACAGAATAACCACTCCCACTGAAAAACCAGATGTGTTGTGCGGATCGAGACAATGGAAGAAACCCAATAATCCGCTATATCATATAGTGGCCAAGGTCTTAGGCAAATAGTGGAAGTTGTATAGCAGTTGACATATATAAAAAGTAAACTGTGTGCTAATAAAAGTAAAATGCATAAAATTGAAATTGACATTAACACAGAATTTCAATTCTAAGTAGTCAAATCCCAAATAGCGGCATGTAGCGGACCCCAAAACCACTAAAGTGGATAGCAAAAAGCAAGATGGCCGCTATTGCGAAGTCTAGAAAACAATATACATAATTTATATCATACACATAAATACTCAAAAATAGAAAATTACACAAAGTTAAAGACAGTCATCAGTAATAATCAAAATCCGTTGTAATTGTCACTAACATTCAAATCTAATTCTAATGGAAGACAAGAGCTGTTAACTGTTGAAGAGTGAACACATTCAAATGGGAGACGAAAGGTCCCAGGGTCAACCTAATTAAACTAAAAGGGGTGCCAGAATGACATAAAAGTTTAAAAACCCAAAAAAAGAGGAGGGGAAATGGGAAAAAAAATGAGGGTAATTCACAACCGCTTTTCCGGCTTCTCCAAACCTGCAATGCAACACTCTTTGGCATCGCACAGGCCAAATTCACAACTGCTACCCTATTCGCTGCAATAGCGGCACAATTGACAACATAGGTTCAATTGGCTGGTGACTCACCAAAGATGAAAAGAGAATGTAGGACACGTGCCACAACCCTAACACCATAGCAGCTGCAGTAGTGGACGGAGTTGCAATTGCAGATCCAAGGAATTCTGCAATGCAATAGCGCTATAGTAGCTATTTAACAACACTCAAAAGCTGCTTAGAGCCCCTAATCCCAAAAGAAGAAAGCAAATAACAAAGAATGTGCTTTTCTAAAAAAAATTCACCCTTATTTAGAGGGAGCAAAAACCCTTTTTTCCATAATAAGGCCTATACTCCTTCATATATTTGCATGCATACTAATGAATCGGGAACACTGTCCTGATGTAGTCAATGACAAAACATAGAAAGCAGGGAATGCAAATGTTTCTCTCCATAGTGAACTAAATTTATGGGCACAACTTTGATTACACAGTTAAACCATTTACCAGCTCCAGTAAGTTTATATTCAGTCACAGAATCTTTCATTGAAGAAGAAAGTGTACAAAAGCTATTCACTCTATATAGATATACTGCACTTAATATGCGCAGGTAAATAGGTATAAAATATCAACAGAAAACAAATGATATATACGTAAGGTTAAAACTTAAAAATATGTGTACAAGGCCCAACTCTTGATTAACTAATACTGGGATGTCCAGAAATTGAAGAACTTATGCAGAAAGTTTAATAGTGTGTTTGGTGTGGCATTTTGAACGCACATAAGTTGACGTTTTAGAGTCAAATTATTAAAAAGCCGTGAAGCAGCAGAAGGACATGTGTAGGTCAATGGAAAACAAGCGTTAAGTTTGTATTACTTCTTGCAGTCAAAGTTGTAATGCAGGTTAAATACAAATGAATGAATGAAAAAAAGAAAGCAACTTAAAAATGGTGAAGAACAGTTACAGAACACTAAAGGTTTGATAAGCTTACCAAATAGATGGTCTTCAAGTGAACCCATGGGCATATACTCATAAACCAAAAGCCTTTGATCTCCATCAGTGCAGTAGCCAATTAACTTGACAAGATTAGAATCGTGCAGCAGGCTCAACATAAGAACCTCCGTCACAAACTCCTGAAAACCTTGCCGACCATCATGACTCAATTGTTTCACAGCAACATACTGTGATGATCACCAACAACAAATCAGAAAAATGCACATCACAGTTTTAAAAAACAGAGAGAGAACGATCTGAATACATAAATAGAAATTGACCTCTCCCGTTGCAAGACGACCCTTGTAAACCCTTCCAAAACCACCTTCCCCGAGTAAGTTCACTTCCTTGAAACCCCTCGTTGCCTCTGCCAGTTCGCGAAAACCGAAACTTGCCGCTGCCGTACTACTTCCTTTGTTACTGCTACTACTCACACTCTTCTTCCCCTTCCCCTCTGAGGATTCCCTCTTCCTTTCACCCTCTGCAATAAAACAAAACGCATTGTTAGAAGCCGTTTCAGAAAATTATAAGACAAGAAGAAAAAAACTGAGGCTCGGAACAAACCAGAAGAAGAAGTAGCAGTAGCAGTAACAGATCGAGAGCCATTGTCAATTTCAACCCTTCTCACATCTTTCCGGCGAGAAACAAAGCACGAAAAGCAACTCATCGTCGCTACAGACAACTCAATTTCGTTTAAATTAAATCAAATCAATAATTAAAAATAAGATCCGTATATAAGTCAATCAGAGTATTTCTGGATTACCCCTCTCTAGGCTATAGGGATCAATGAGACCAACAGAAATTTAATTTAATTGAATAATAATGAGGTTGCGCAAAATTTAAATGCAAGCTCGAAGATAAAATTTAAGACGCGTAGGGAACAATCTGCATTTGTGTTGTGTTTTGTCTGTTAGTTCTGAAACACTGGTTTAGCCCAAGTCACTCACTGTGTCCACATTAGTAGAGATAGATGTGTACTGTGTTTTTTTTTAATATATTTATTTCTTTAAAATTGTGGTATTAAGATAAAAATAAATAAAATATATTTACAAGTCTTGGACTTGTCTTTCTTTCTTTTTTTATTTTGAATTATTATTCGATTTCCACTTTGGTTGCATTAATGTCTGTGCGTGATTGCTGCGAGTCGCTCTCAATCCTTCTCTATCGGTCTAATGCGCATTTATAAACATTACGGTCCCAGCATCATTGCCTCCTTTTTGCTTTTACTTTTCTGCCCTCGCTGTTCCGCAATCACCATCCAACCGTTGCCCAAAGTTATTATTTTTTAACTTTTAATTAATAACGGCACAATAGGTACCTATACAACTTTACTAGAAAATATAATTTTGTGGATCTGTTTTTGTTCTTCATATTTTTTAGATTTTTTTAATAAAATATTAAAGTAGAATAATAAAATTTTTAATTATGTAAGTTAAAATTTATTCATTAATCTAAATTAGATAACCATTCACTAATCACTATTCATTCTCATTGTATAATTTTATTTTTACATTATTTCTTCAATTTTAATTTTTTCTTTTAACTTATGTTAACTTTTCACTACTTTTATATTTTTTTTTATTCTATCATTTTTATTAAATATATTTAATTTCTATTTTTTTATTATTTTAAAAGTGTAGAGTGACTCTCTTTCTCTAATAATGATGAAAAGCAATTTTAAAAACACCGTTTCCACTTTCCATCGATTTTAAAAATATTTATTTGATAAAAAGAATACAACAATTTGTTAGCAACTAGTGTATGAATCACGGAACGCATAGATCAGGATCGATCTTTTTTGTTGTCTAAAAAAACTCATTTGAAATTGAGTCATGAGTACCTAATTTTGTTAAATACTTTAAAGAATAAATTTTCTTATTCAAATAGAGTTCTCTTCACAGAAGATACGTGTATTTTGTTGAAAACAAAAAACAGTGTTGTGAATTACCAAAAGCTCGGTGGTTGAGTTACTACAAGCATCATTTCTTTTTAATAAAGTTTTACATTTCAAATATTGTGTATAAGAAAATTAATCTTATTAGAAATAGATAATATTATTATAAATACTTTCAATATAAATAACATTATTATTCATAAAAGATATTTATAGTTTTAGACAAAAAGTAATAATATAGTGAAAAATGGCTCAGTCTAGCTAATTAAACAAACAACTCCATAAATTGATTGTTTAATTGGAGAATAGTTAAATATTATCCAAGTATCTAATTACTGTCTCTTTTCACAATTGAACTATTGATAATATTTAAAAACACGTGTGTAGTCTTTTTTTTTAATAATTTCATTTAATCACACACATATATACATATTTAATAACATCCTCAAAAACTCTTCTTTATGGCATATTTCACTGACACTAAAGCACTTGTAACTATTGAAAACATTTGATCGTGGACCTCTATCTACCGCAAATAGCAATTGTCTCCCAATCAGATTTCAGCAGAAAAGGATACTCATATGTAGGTCGATCCTTTACCAGAAAAAGTAAATTATGATTTTAAGATATATGAAATCACACCATAAGTATTTAAGAATCAAATAATCAAGATATTAATACCTTTATTGTAGAAATAAGTTACTTGCATGTAATTTCTTACAATTTTTCAACCTCATAATCAGGTAGCTTGAAGGCAGCATTAGCTGATTCATCTGACACTTGAACCTTAATGTAGAAGCTTTTAAAAGTGTATGTTTCACAAAGTTAGAATTTAATGTAGTTAAGAAATTTAAATAGTATTTTATATGTAATGAACATTAAAATATTCATCTACCGTGGAAGAACTTCATATGAAGAGACATTAGAAGTGTTTTTTCTCTTGTTTTTGTAGAACACTTCAAACCAAGAACCTTTTCAATGAATCCCAACATATTTGCCCGTACTACAGAGAGTCCACCCTTTAAAATAAATTTTAACAAAATGTTAATACCATTAACATTTCATGTATGAGTAATTTGTTAAATTAACACCAAAGAATCAATAAGCCGAATAATATGTTTTAAATAATAGACCTACCCATCCCATCTGACATAAGAATATTTGATTTAGGACTTGTTTGAATGTAAATTTTTTTAAAAGAAAAAATGAAATGAGTTCTTTATAAGGTAAAGTGAGTTATTCATTCATTTGTAAATATTATCTTATCTTTTAGATAAATTATATTGATGAGTTTCTAAAAATTAACTAATGAATAACTTATATTTATTTATGAAAAAATTTATCTTATTTTTTTTTTTAGAAATACTTCTAAAGAAGCTTACTCAAAGAGATCCTTACTTCTATATTAAATTTTCTAAGATAGACAAAGTTGATTTGTGGTTGCACAATAACTCTTCTGAAACACTACAAGAAAATAGTGTTTTTCCGACGGAATATTTCCGACGGAATATATTCCGTCGGTAACTTAAGCATTTCCGACGGATTTTTTCGACAGAGAGTATTCTGTGGAAGTAACTTAAGCATTTCCGACGGATTTTTTCGACAGAGAGTATTCTGTGGAAGTAACTTAAGCATTTCCGACGGATTTTTTCGTTGGAAAATATTCCATGGAAAAATTTTGAATTTCCGACGGATTTATCGACGGAAAAATTTGAATTATATTTTAATTTTTTTTTTGCATTTATAAATTATTTACTTTGCATTTATTTGGTAAGACATGCTTTACTAGTTTATTGATATTTTTAATTTTTCTATAAAATAATAAAAGAAATACCATTAAACTTTTAAGATGTAAAAACATTTATAATATTATGATAAATAATTTTATTTAACAATTTTTTATTCATAGTGGAATTTTTTATCTAATAAATAAAAGGAAAGATAAACAAAAATACAATCATAAATAATATGCACAAGATAAATAATTAACAACTCTTTTAGTCTTAATTAAGATAGTAGTGTTTTTATTAAATAATTATTAAGTTTTAATTCTTTAAAAATATATCATTAATAAATAAATACAAGTTTTAAATAACTAAAATCATAACTTCAATGAACCCGACCATAAACCAATGTAGGAGTGTAAAAAAAATGATTCAAACCTAATTGGTTTTGAATTGAATTTGAATCAAATTGATTTAAAGTCAAATCGACTAATTTAAAATGATCTAAATTGATTTTCAAAACAAAATCAGTTTAAAATAATTTTAAAAAAATAATAATTCTATTAATCGAAATTGATTCAAAATCAGTTTTAAACTGATTTTTTAAAACTACTTTAAAAGAACCGCTTCTCTCAAATAGTTCAAACAATTGAATTTAAAACCCAAACTTGTTAAATAATTAGATTTAATTTTGTTGAGTTTTTTGGGTGTTATGAGTGGACTTTATGCTCTACACAATTCTTTTCTTTTCTTTGTTACGCAACTTACATGAAAGAGATTGTTTGTGGTATTATTAATTGTTTATTAAAAACACTACTATGGTTGTATTAGATAACTTAACACTGAGGACGACCATCAACTATCTACATTATATAAATTTTTCCCTTTTTATTTTTATGTTTAAGTTAATTTTACTCATGAGAGAATTTTATTTTATTTCATATAAGTATTTATGAAAAAATTACTTACTATACAAAGACATAATTTTGTGATGATTTTTTTTTTGCAAAATATATAGAGTAAATCATAAATATGAATTGAAAAATTAGAAAATCAAAATGACAATTTATCCAAATATATATATAATGTGATAAAAAATTTCAGGTTCGAGTCTTGTGGATAAAAAAAATGTGATTAAAAAGAGAGACCTCACTAAAAATTATCAGTTATATTTTTTGACAGAGATTAATCATCAGTAAACTTGATAAATATTTGGTATCAATGTCATGCTAATAAAAAAATTGATAAATATTTGGTCTCAATGTCATCAGATAAATAAGAGCTTTTGAAAATATTAAATACATTCAATATTTCCACTCAATTCAACCTAGTTACACTAAAATATTTAAGACTGATGCTATTTCGTATGAACACGGAAAACTTCTCAGATTTCCTTAAAATATTAATTTATTTATAATTTAAAAATATAACATGTATTAACCTATTAATTATATATAAAAATTAAAAAATATTAAAAATAATTTTCATTACATGAATGATTTTAATTTTATAATATAATAATAATTATATTTAAATGATTTTACTATATGTAAATAACTAGTTAGTTTATATTTTTCAAAATTTTAAATTAAAAGTATGAAAATAAAAATCTAACTCTCTCTCTCATAAATTTTAAATGATTTTACTATATGTACGCCTCATAATTTGTTTCCATTCATTTTATTTCATATTCCAAAGTGATAAAACTTGACTGTAATTTTTCATGTTACTACTTTGATATAATGTCTTCATCTTTTATGCATTTCAAACAAATCATTAATATGCACGTAATAAATATATACATAATTAGTGATCTCAATTTTTATTTTTTTTCAAATATAAATGCATTGAAATTTAATAAAAAAAATGTTTACTGTATTGAACCTAATCAATCAGAAATTTAATGCGATGCTCAGATATAAAAATTTGTTAATCAATGATATGAATTTCACATTTATATTTATTAAAAGTTCACAAGATATATTAAAATCTCATTTTCTTTGACCGCTTTTTCAAATGTTACTATTATACTAGTAATTACTATGACCTGAAACTGGATAAAGAAAGAAGTGAAGCGAAAGGTCGCGAGCGGGAAAGGGCGAAATGAAGGGAGGGAAAGAATTAGAAATAGAAAATGGAAAATATTCAAATGGGTAATTCCCTCGCTCCGGAAAAGTAGAAATTTGGATATTCGTTCCACTACCCCATAAAATCAAAACAAAAAGAACCCGAAATTGTTGGCAGTGAAAAATGGCGCAGCTTCCGTGCGACTCCGATGGCGCTGCATGCTCTACAAACAGAAACCCACTCCCTCCGAAACCCTCGCTTGTCGAACCTGTGCCACTCCGACCCTTCCGTGTCTCCCTTCGGCCCCTTTCTCCCTCTCCGACTCACATTGGGACTGCCCCGACTGTTCCGACACCTCCAACCATGACCCCATCGCTCCCACCGCCGACCTTGTCTCCGCAATCCATGCCATTCAGGCCGACACCTCTCTCACTGACCAGGAACAACTTTTATTTTTTTAAGTTGTTAGCTTTAAGGGGACTGGTGGTGGCTTCGACGCTGTTGGTGCACGGCGTGACGAGGTGCGTCGACGTTGCTGGTGCAAGGCGCGGCTACGCCGCTGTTGTACTGCGCGGCGCGGAGACGCTGCTGGTGAGAGGGACTATGCGGAGACAAAGGGCGGTGAATTAAGGATGAGAGAGGAGGATTCGCGTTTGAAGAGTGTGAATTTGAGTAAGGAGCTTTCTGCGGAAGAAGCTAATGAATTGTTTGGTATGGCGTTTGGGAATGAAGTTTCTAAGGGCATTATCGCACAGTGGAGCAACCAGGGTATTTATGGTTTTTAATTTTTAAATTACCTTTTAATTTATCTGAACTCTGTAGTGTATGGATATGTTGACAAGTGTAGGACTAACAGACACAAACTCTTTAACATGTCCATGTATTGAAGCCTATGTTGTATGCTTTATATTTCAAGATGATGTTGTAATTGATACCTTTGTCCATGATTTGTTTTTCTTATTTGATGGTGCAATGCACATTCCTGCTTCCCCTAATATTCCAGCTGTCTGTGTTCCTTGCTTCTATGTGATTGGAGTCTGAGTCATTTCAAGATGATGCTTGTGGTCTTATTTAGCAACTTTTGCTTCTGTGCATCATGTCACTAGAACCTTTTTGCTGTCAAACTAGTGCTATGCTTCACATTTTCCTTTTGTGAAGCATAGTTTATGAATGGATTAATTTCATTCACTTACAGACCATCATTATAAAGGAAGTCATGACATGTATTTTTAACTCTTCATCTGCATGTTATGTTTTTGAACATATTGTCCTTTTCTTAATGATGTTTTGACTTTTGAGTTATTTGTTTCTTATACTTTAAATTTGAATAAGATTGTCTACTTGCTTTTTATTGCTTATACTCTGAAAACTTTGCTATAAGGTTTAGCTCTGAGTATAGGTTCGGTTTTTTAAAGTATAGTTATTTGGTTGTGATAATTTCACTCCAAATAGGGTGACTAAAGAAGTTAGTTAAAAGGAGGAAGATTGGTTTAGGAACATGGAACATAGGCATACTTATAGTTACAGGTAAATGAATGGAAATAGTAGAATGGAAATACGAAATGGAACATGCTCAGGTTTGCAAGTTGCAGCCTTGCCAATTATCAAGAAAGGGTACAGTATTCACTCTGAAAATGATTAACAATTTTACATAGTAGGATCCTCTTATCTTCATTGGATTGAATGACTATTTAATGATAGATTGGTTGTCTGCATTCTTTATCAGTTTATCTTCAGAAATACATTGGATTTGCTCTTTTGTCCCAAGTAGCAACTATCTGGAAAACCAAGTTTTGTACCAACTTTCTAATTTATTTGTGTCCCTTTAAGCACCGCTGCAAAAATCATTTGGTGCTGCCTTCGGCACATGGATTGTGATCATTTCATTTGTAGGTGGCTGACATGGGCATGCTAGTGCCTAGTGCTATGAAATAATATATTGTATTGTAATGATAACCTTAGCTTTTAGATTTTAATTAGTTTGTTATAATTCACATGTAGTATATATAGTATATTGAGCCATTATCTTTCCATTTCAAGTCATTTATTAGCTGGCTTTGAATCTATTGATGCCCTGATGGTTAACAACAGAAGTTTCGATTGAGTTGTCAGTTAGCCCGTAAATTGAGGTTATGTCAAATTGAATTGAGAATTTGAGAAGTTTAAAGTTCAAATTATATCTCTGGCTTAATACAAGTCATTTGTTTATTAGTTTCGTTCATGTATTCATGTCTATATTCTTTGTGAGCTGAAGGCTTCAATTTATTGACATTTGATTTTAAGGTGAAATCTATCAATATGGTGCTGAAGTGTATATAAAGCATTTCGTTTTCCCTTTTCCACCCATTAGCAGCTATCATAGTTCTATGCCTTTTTCCTTTTTCTGATCCTTATTAGCACATTTGGTAAAATGGTGAAATAGATGCTTTGAGAGAATAAGGTTTATGGGCAATGAACACTAGATTCATTTGATAAATTTAAAAGTTCAGTTGTGTGAGTGAGTTTTCAAATGCCACCGTACATGATTTATTTACAAAGCGAATTTTACAATTTTCTTACAAGTGTCTTCCATACATGTTAAAATGACTTGCTGTTTCATTTATTTATATTCTCAGTTTTATAGCTTTGTTACTTTTGCTATTTCAATTTTCTCTTTGGAATAATATCCTACCCCTTAACCCCTCGACCCCTATAATAAAAATTAGGTAACTAGGATGTGATATATTCTTAAATGTAAGAGATATTTCAACAAATTAAGAAAAATATAATTGGTTTTTCTGCTATGCTTCTAAATTGTGTTTGTACTCAAGTTCTATATAGCATATCATGTTCCGCCTTTTTCCTTTTTCAACTCATCTTTGTTTGATTAGTGTGTTATGGACTTATGGATGCTCAATTTAACCCCGAAATTTTCAGGTAAAGTGGTTGCAAAGTTTTGTGCTAAGTATCTTCACCAGCAGGTGCTAGAGAATAAAGCATACATAGCTGGAGATATAGGAACCTTTCTTCAAGAATCATTTTTCAGGTTAGAACATGTTTAATTACTAAAAGTGGTTTCTCTGTTATGTATTCTAGTTCTACAATATAGTGACCGAAGCTGGTTTTATGTTTGCACTATCTAAAGTTTAGCATATGATTAGTTTATTGTATTTCTTTAAAATTACAGAACTAAAGATCACATATGAAGTATGGCATTAAAATTGATATTATAGACAAAAAAAGTGTTCTCCTAATAAATAAATAAATTCAAGAAATGATTATAGTAAGGGATCAAAAGTACAAGTCATTTTGTTAAAATTCCTAATTATTGCTTCATCTAATGTCATTGTACTTCCAAGATCATCCTTTCATAAAAAGTTTGAAGATAAAGATCCAGATCTTGGGATTTTGGTAGGTGGCTTGGAACCTCCTTGTAAACTTTTCGAGATAATTTTTACAATAGTGTAAAATTTGTACTAGACAGCCACAACTCTTGGTAAATCTTAGAGGTGAAATACAAATATGTAAGATGAAGTTAAGGAGCGTTATAAAGCCAGGTTTTCATGTAAAAATGTTGATAATTAGGAATTTGTTTAGATTTATTTTTATTTTAAGTTAATTTGTTTTAACATTTGTTTTGGATTTATGAATTGAAGTATTTCATTATTTACATTATGTGTTAATTTCTTTAATGACATTAAATACTATAAATACTAAAATTTAGTTAGTAAACCAAAATTAAATGCAAAATTTATGAACATAAATTACTGACGGATATTTCCGTCGGTAATTTTTCATGGAATCACTATACAAAATTTCCGACGGATGGATCCGTCGGAAATTTTCGACGGATTATTTCTTCGGAAATTTCCGACGGATCTTTCCGTGGGAAAATTTCCGACGGATCTTTCCGTGGGAAAATTTCCCATGGATCCTTCCGTGGGAAATTTCCCATGGAATTATCTGTGGGAAATTACCGACGGATCTTTCCGTCGAAAATTTTCCACGGATCATTCGGTTGGAAATTTCCGACGGACAAAAAAATCCGTTGGTTAAATTTCCAACGACCGTTTTACCAATAGATTTTGGTCGGTCGGAAATCCGTCGGAAATTTGGTTTTACCGACGGATTTTTGATGTTAGCGACGGATTTTGGCCGTCGGAAATTCTAATTTTTTTTGTAGTGAAAATTATATAGTGAATTTGCAATAGAATTATTAAGTATTGAAAGTTAAAATTGTAAACTTTCGTCTACAACATGTATTATCTATGAAGTATACAATATATTAAAGCTTATAAATGGTAAAGTATAACTATTTTTAAAAGAATTTAGCTCGGTTACTTGGGTATTGAATAACACATTACCCAACCTTGGAACACTTTGTATACCTATATCACCTGTGTAATGAAAGACAATAACCGGATAGTTTGGTCCTGGATATGTTAATTAAGCTGTAAAATAAATTGACAATGATAATTATTCTAACCAAATATCACTAATTGAAATGGCAATCTCTGCACAATGAATTCCTAAAAGAAATTTGGAATGAAGGTTGTTGTTTAAGAATTCTTCAGCCGTGTCGGCATAGTCATCACATAAGACACATTCAATTTGGCCCCTGTCACATATCTTGATTTAGTGTCCTTTATTCATCATTATGTATGGAGGAATAAACTATTTTTATGAATGTAAACTTACGTCTCAATAGTAAGTTTCAGGTAAATCTTCTTCTCAGTTGTTCCATCCTTGAAATTAAGTTTAACGTGTCTTTATAATGAGTTAAGTTGAATATATACTCTCAGGAGAAATACCATAGTAGTTAATTAAGTTGAGTTTCCATGTTTAATGTGTCTTTTATAATGAATTGCATGAATTCTAACAAAGTTATAGTTTGAAACGTTCCCATCTACAAGCTTTGAATGAAAAAGGGTCTATATTGCCACACCACTTCAAGCTTTATACTCTCTCTACCATGTGAAATTCGTGCTCTTGAAGGTTTATGTGGTGGATTTTTTAAGCATGTAGCCTTAGCTACACGACCATCAACCAAACTAAAGCATTTTGAATATGGCTTTCATGTATCTTGTACGGATAGTCATATAATCTTATAGGTACTTAGCGATGTATTACACTTTGGATAATTTGTAAAATATTAATTGATGTCATCGAAGAAGAAGAAAAATTGTTTGTATGAATTTGGTTAAATTGTATTTTAATTCTTGTGCATTGCAAGTTGCAACTTAATAATCTGGTTGAATGATTGAATCACTCATTAAAAATAAAAAAAAAATGGTTGAATTAGGTTTGGAAGGATTTAATATAAATGGTGTAAATAGCCCGAGTTAAATTGACACAAAATCGTCTGCTTTCCCTAGCCCAAACCGCACTAAAAAAGAAAGTGTATTAATTCCTCCATGGGCATTGTCTATGTTTTCGCTGTATATTTTATAAAAAAAAATTATTTAATTGTATATTTGTCACATCACTTTCATACAATAGAAATATATTTTTATTCAATTCACTTTCTAAAAAAATATAATTAATTATAGATATAAGTTACTTTTTCTAATCAATCAAATTAATGGTCATATGTATTATCATTTTTAAATTAATAAAAATACAATTTATATTTTTAATAGTAACCAGCATCATATAAGTTATAGTTTTTAATTAAAATTTAATTAATTATATAGAAATTACTATTTATATAAATAATCAAATTAACAATTATGTGAATTTCCTTTATGGATATTAATAATAATAAATTATGATACTAATTTCTATCATAGTTAGTTTGATTGCAATTAAAAAGGATAACATGTCACCGTTAATTCAAAATTTAGTTAAAAATCATTTATACTAGAATTAATTTTATTACTAACAGAAAACGTAACATGTTTCATCGTTATGATAATTTGTATTATAATTAATTCAAATCATATTAAAAACATAAACTATATCATAATTAAATAATTAATAAATATATTTATTTGTATCTAAACTCATAATCACAATTTTGTTTGTATCATAATTAAATAATTATGATTTATATATAAAATAGAATCACAAATTTTATTATGTACTTATACACAAACAGAATTAAGATTTCGTAAAGTCTACAAGTTTTTTAAAAAGATGTGAGGCCAAAAGATGAGAAAGTTGGGTACGGGAAGTAGGAAAAATGGGGAGGGCAAGAGTGGCTTTTAAACATGTTTTTGAAAAAAATAAGGAAAAAATAGCAAAACTGGGGTGAGAATAGAAACTCTCAAACCGGAAACAAAGTCGTTAGTGGTGGTAGATAGGATCACCTGTCTGGAAAATAAGGTAGAGCCTTATCCAAAGAGGCTCGTAATACTACTACTACCTTGTGTTTGGCCATTGTGACTTCCACGTGTCATGGGAAGAAGTGCGTCGTGCGTGCTGAAGCTAAAGACACAAGACACCTTACCTAATCCAAGAATAAACCCAAGATGTTGCAAGCACGTAAAGCTCACCAACCAGAGACGCTTACTCAACGAATCACAAAATTAAAGTTGCACTACGACACAACACAACACAACACATCATATCCTTTTGTCAATTTTACTCCCCACGGCACCAGATTCATTCATACCCACTGTCACCTTCTCAACTCAACGTGTTATGTTACATTACACCACTCATTGATCATTTGTGAGTCTGATCTCCAGAGTCACATCACATGAATCAATAATAATGATAATATGATTGTTGATAAAGAAAATGATAAACCTTCCCCTTCTTATTATTCTTCAATAATAATCACCATTTTCAACTTCCTTTTATTTTTAACACAACAGGATTTTTGTCCCTTCCATTCCAATTCTCCCAATATTAGCAGATCAAACATACCCAAAACTTGTCCCCGTTGTTTATTTTACTTGGGGAAACCATGCAACGGAGACCGCGCACCACCTTCCTCATCTCCTTACTCTCCACTCTCACCTTCGCTTCGTTTTCCCTTTACCTCTCTCGCAATGCCATCTCCACTTGGCGCCCCTACTCCGACCTCACAAAACTAAACACCATCGTTCTTCGCACCTCCCCCAATCACCACCAACAACAACTCTCACGCCAAACACGCCGCGTGTCCTCCATCAAGGATCCTTCATTATCCACCGTCTCCGTTCTCATTCCCGATTGGGAGATTCTCGTCATTGTCGCGCCAAACACGCCCTTATCCTCCTCCGACCAGCACCGCTGCCTCTTCCCCAACAATGCCAACTCTCCGGCTAAATTCTCCGGCGTCCTGCCCTTCACCAACAGCACCACCTTCAAGTGCGATCTCCCGGAGCCGGTTCGCCGTCGCCGCATTTTCTCCCAGCCCATGCTCGTCCCATCAACGTCGGAGACCGAGCTCCCGTCGCCGGCACGGGAGCTCCTGAAGTGGAACTTCCTCGTGTACGAGTCCTTCTCCACGGAAAACGACGTCGTCGTGTTCGCCAAAGGGGTCAACCACCGCAACGGAAACGATCGCTCCCCGAAGGAACTCCGTTGCGTGTTTGACCTCGGTAACGGCGTCCGTAACGCCGCCGTTACGAGCTCCGCCCAAGAAGTGTTCCGTTGCCCCCACCCAGATCCATCCGAATTAAATTTGGATTCTCATTATGGCTTACCCAATAGAATCGGAATCTCCCTTGAGATCGTTGCAGAAAACATTATTGTCCCCTCGGTAGCGTATTACATTCCCAGGCCCAACAAGCCCAAGCCCAAGCCCATGGTGAATGATCTAACCTTACAAGCCCAGCCCAAACATTTCTTATGCGCGTGCACGATGGTTTACAACGTGGCAAAAGTGTTACGGGAATGGGTTATGTACCATGCAAAAGTTGGCGTGGAGAATTTCATATTGTACGACAATGCAAGTGATGATGATTTGTATAGTGTGATCGAGGAGCTTCGCGCCGAAGGTTACAACATTAGCACGTTGTTTTGGATTTGGCCAAAGACACAAGAAGCTGGATTCTCCCACAGTGTGGTGTACTCGAAGTCGAAGGGATTGTGCAGTTGGATCATGTACGTGGACGTTGACGAGTTTGTGTTTTCTCCCTCATGGGGGCATGAAAGTGTTCCTTCGTTAAAAGGCTTGTTGGCGAGGGAAATAAAGGGGAGTACTAGGGTGGGGCAAGTGTGGATGAGGTGCATGGAATTCGGGCCATCGGGGCAGCGGAGGCACCCGGAGGAAGGAGTGACGCAGGGGTACACGTGTCGGAGGAGGGGGGAACAGAGGCACAAGTCGGTGGTGATGGTGGAGGCGGTGGACCCCAGTTTGAGAAACGTGATACATCATTTTCAGGTGAAGGAAAGGGAGGGGTTCAGGTCGAAGCAGGTGAGCGTGGAGGAAGGGTTGGTGAATCACTACAAGTATCAGGCGTGGGATGAGTTCAAGAGTAAGTTCCGAAGGAGGGTGTCTGCGTATGTTGTGGATTGGAAGCAGGAAATTAACCCTAATTCTAAGGATAGGACTCCGGGGTTGGGGTTCCAAGCCATCCAACCCAAGGATTGGACCCATAGATTCTGTGAGGTTAGGGACCAGCGCTTGAAATCGTTGACCCGTTCTTGGTTCGGCTCCGTCACGCCCAATGGCTACAGAATGGCTTGGCAAACAAGTTGATTCATTTTGCTTTCTACTTGATTGGTGTTACAGTTCAATTACCATATATAGGGTGTCTTTTTTTGTGCGGGGACAGATTATATTCTTCTCAGTCACCACCTCCATCAGTTTCTAAGCAAATTTAACGTTACATTCACATAGGAAAAGAAACTAGTGTGGTCGGGTGGATTTTTCGTATGACATTTTCATTCCATTCTGGTTTTTTTTACGCGTGGAATAGGAATTATTGGTCTCATCATTGTTCTCTATATTTTGGACCGATGCAGCACTTTGTCTCCGTATTGCACCATTTGATGTTTTTCATTCAGTTTTGACATGCGCTCTTTCCCTCTCAATTGGTGCGTGGGCGAAATTTTTTTTCCTCCTTTCTTTTTTTTCTTCGTTGGAAATTAGCAATACTGGTCTTTTTATCACACAGATCAAGCAAATAAATCGCAAACAGGCAATATAAACCAAAACGTCATTATTATGACAAATCAAACTATGAGTATATCTTGTTTCGTAATTGAATTTGAATATTTTGTAATGTCGAGAAATCGAGAGAGTAAATATTAGAGAGATTTACACTTAACTAATCATATAAGTGAATTAGAAATTACACCTTAACAGAAAAATCTTAAAATTTTATGGGTCTTCTCATCACTTATATAGTGTTTAACCTATTTATTTTTATTTGATATGAAATTTTAGCTTACATTGTACTAAATATGTAATGAAAGAAAAAAGAATTTAACAGAACTCACAAATAATGATACACTCGGTGAGTATATAACTTAGATGGCAATCTTGTGGGGTAGCTGCGCCCAACCTCTTTAAAGTTGATCCATCTGTGTATACAATCAATCCTAAAGGAAAAGGGGCATGATATAACAGTATTTTTTAATCAACTTTCAAAGTTAATTTTAAATGAAATTGATTTTACAAATTAATTGATTTTAATTATAATTAATTTTGAAATGAAATTGATTTTGCAAATTGATTTTAATTATAATTAATTTTAAAGTGAAATAATTTATATTTAAATGTCTTAATTCGAAAAATAAGTTGGAGCATACTGGGGAATTTATAATTCTCCACTATTTATAGTAGTTAAACTTAATTGATTTTGTATTCACCACTATTTCTAGAAAGAGAGAGAAAAGTATCAAAATGGATCTTCTATTTACAGTGCTCGTGCAGCTAACAACAAAAAAAAAAGGAGGGAGAGAAGGAAGGAATGAAGCAAGAGGGTAGAGAAATAAAGTAAAGTTAGAGAGAAAGAGGGTAGAGAAATAAAGTAAAGTTAGAGAGAAAGAGGTAGGGATGACAGAGTGGACCAGTCCTTCCAAAACGAGTCAGGTTGACCCAATCCACCAAAAAAATGGAACGGGTCGGATTGGTCCACTTTTAGAAAGTGAGTTAAAAATGCTAACTTACCCCATTTTAAAGTGGGCCAGCAGGTCAGCCCACATAAAAAATATAAATATATTTTTTTAAAAAAATTAAAAAAAAAATTAAAAAAATACAAATATAATTAATTTATACTAAATTAATACATTAAATTAAAATTAGCACAGCAACAATTAAACCACGAAATTACCCGTGACTATACTCTCTTTGTGAAACAATTTACCCAATTGTTTGAGGTATGCTCATCGTCCCATGACTGTCACTAGTTTCCACTTCTTGCTGCATACTTACCAATCATCTTAATCATTAAAAGTTTACATAAACTTGAATATCACTACCCATTAGTCTCTGATCCACTTTGACTTCATAAAATTGGCTATCAAAGTTAAACATGGTTTGCTATTGTTCGTTCATTAATTGTCTTGTTATTATCTTGTTTTAAGTGTAACACAAGAAATATATATATATATATATATACTGGCATTGCATATGATACCTATTTTGTTTTATTTTCCTTCTACTTTTGTTAGTTGGCTTGCTGAAGATGGTACATTGGTACCCTTTTTAAAATTTGCTTACAATTAATTATCAATTATTGCTAACAAAGGATTCTGCTAAACAGTTGTTCAATATGAGATTTGTATCTCAAGATTGGGTGGTTTCATGTGCACTAATACTTCTGGTGTCATGCACAACATACGCATCAACTTCTTTGGGGAAACCTGAGAACAACATAAAAACATCCAGCCAGTTCAACTGATCAAACCTTAAATTAACAATATGCATGACAAATTAAATTAAATCTCAAATATAGAAAATACAAGGTAAATATTATTTGAGCAATGCTGCAACATTCATCGACCAACAATTACAAAATATACAACAGCCAAACAGTTTGAAACAGTGTGAGACCTGAAAGTTTTGGAAAACAAACAAAGCAGCACTCAAGCTGTCAAGCATTGCATAACAAGAGCTAAAGAGCATTATTATTTCAACAAATACTACTAATAGAAGCTTGTAGTATTTATGGAAACAGCTTGTAGGCCATACAACATGCTTAATGAACAAAAGTTCTTGTTCTCATCCTTGCCTAGTGTCATCTTACACTCTGTTTCCAGTTTCTATTAGTTTTTGAAATGTACAATGGTGAGATTTAAACCTAGGACCTCATCATAATTACCAAAACCTCTACCACTAACAAAACAATAAAAGATGAACTATAAGTTTTAAAAAAAAAGATGTTCAAAGGTGATACTCGAACCATCCACATGATCTTCATTCATAAGTCACAAAGCAAACAATTCCATATACAAAGGACCATATAACCCAACAACAAGCTGAAATCAATATGGATACAATCTTCACTGCTCCTAAAAACTCTCAAAACACAGACAGTAATTTGCTATACACCCTTCCATCCCGAGCTCGGTTTTGGCCCGCATTTCTACGGACCGAGTTGGCCCGGCCCATTTTCTTCTGTGGGTTGATAATGTCAACCCGATCCACCTTTTTTTTTGGGGGGTTAAATGAGCTGGTCCGTCGGGCCTCTCATTTTGCCATCCTAATGAGAAGCTGAAAAATAAAGTTAAGTTTTTCACAAAAGGAAAAAGGATCTGCTCTTGCCCCAAGTGTCTCCCATCCTCTCCTGGATTATTTTAAACATTGAATCTATATAAATGGATCAGATTAAAAGTTGTATTCAAGTCACATTCAAAAGACAATTACCCAATTATTACTGTGCCGGGGGTGGAACTACCTCTATATCTGGATAACTTTTCTGTATATGTTAATTAATATTTGAGGTTATTCATTAATAATGTTAAACTTTTATAATAATTTTTTTAATAAATTAATATTTTCAAACATATAAATTATATTATAAATTTAAGATAAATAATTAATATTATACTACAATATTATTTTTAATTGCTGAAAAAATATTTTAAAATTATTGAAATTCAATTAGAATTAAAGCTGATAAAGATAAATTGAAATAAATAAGTTGTTGAGAAATTTAATTTGATTTAAAAATTATTCTAAAAAATAATTCTTGACTATCTGAAATTATTTTTCTTTTACTTTTTATCTGTATACTTAATTTTTTAATTGTTTAACTCTTTTAATTTGAATTTTTTATCTTTATTTTTAAGTTGAATTTTAATAATTTCAATAATTTTTCGATGCTTAAAAATAATGTTATATCACAATATAGATTATTTATTGTAAATAATACTATTCACATGTTTAAAATATTTATTATAAATTTTAATTATAACATAATTTATATTTTTAATAGTATTTATTTAACTCCTTGAATAATAATATTTATTTATGATAAACTTAATTATAAAAATAAATATTCATTAATATATCTAATTTGTATATACAAATATTTTAATAGGAAAGTAGTCCGGATTCAAAATAGTATCAGCCTTAAAGTTACATGGCCTTTTGGGTGTAACTCCAACTTTTAATCCTATCCATCTAATATAGATCTAAGGGTTCAAAATAGTTGGCTAGAGAGGATTGAAGACACAGCCTCCTGGAGAGTATCTGCATCCCTATACAAAGAGACTAAAAATAATTATTAATTTGTTGTCTCAAACTTTCATTTCTTGGACATAAGCTTTGATGTTTGATTTTGACAAATGCTACTTATATAAAGTTATAATGCATGATTCCAAATTATATCTTATCTTATTTGAGTTAAATTTGTTTGACATGTATTATACTTTTTACTTATTGAGCTATGTATATTTATAATAGTTGAAGACTTTTGCAATGTTTACAAACTCATGACTAAACCATTAAATATATAATTATATTTCTGTTCTGTATTTTTTTCACACCTTTCTTTTACAACATAAATAAATATGTTTCTATTGTTACTTTTTTATGAAAAAAATTGTAATTAATCGTAAGCTAATGAGAATAGTAACTCCCATCAGAGCATCAGCAACGGTGCTTGCAGCTTCAACACCCACAGTGCCAAGGAAGCACCGGTTGCTTCTTGAAGAATCATTGCTTTAGCCTTTTTTTAATTAAAATCAAAAATTGTATTAAAATACTGTTTTTAAGGTGTAAGTTTTTTTTAGACCTATTAGAAGCATCAAAGAGAGAATTGTTATAGAGATTAAATGCTTACAGTTGTTTGTATTGAAAATAGTAAAAGTGAGTCTCATATATATATGGGACCGATTGAAAACACAAAAAATGAGTTGTTACACTGTGGATCTTATAATTTAGAAGATCAAATGAAATTTAGATTTTTTAACCCAACTTACTATAACATGTGTCTAACAAGTTGTCCATTTTACCACCTCCTAAGTTAATCTCATCGTTGTCCATTTTTATATTATAAATCCTATTTTTTAATAATTGACATTCCGTGTAGTGAAAACATAACTGCCAAGAATATAAAGCTGTAGAAAAGAAAAACCACCACTTTTAACAAATTGTTGTGGCTCTACCCCATTTAGTTATAAAGGCAGGTTGACAAATGAGACAGATGGAAGAAATTATGGGTGATTTGCAGCCGTTAAAGGATAAATGAATTAAAAATGAAGTAATCGGTAGTGTTTTTCTTCTTCTGAAAGTAATAGGTAAATTATAGTAATTAAAAGATAAACATGTCTAAAAAAGTGAAAACTAAATGTGAATATTATCTTTGTTATATACTAGGAAGAAATGAGTCACTTCTTTATTAAAAGAGTATGTTTACATTTAGTTTTTATTTTTTAAGTCTGTTGTTCACATTTTGAGAGAGATAATATTATTTTTTTTACTTTATATTTTCAAATAGATAATAATTAAAAAATAATTGAGGGTAAATTAAAAATAATAGGTGTATACCAAATGAAATAATAGTGTATATATATATATATATATATATAAAGATGTATAGTAATTATTATTATTATTTGATACATTGAAGATGCAATAAAAGGATTGTTTTCCAAAACAATAGTAAATGAGGAGAAATATTGAACATTTAACGTCTCAATCGTATGTCATAAAGACTTGGCCGATATCAATTCAACTGTATACTTACTGGTACGGCCAACCTCTATTATGAAGTCAACAAACAAAAAATTCAGAAGCAAGGGCTCTACTTCTAAATGCTTCTAAAGAAAGAAAAAAAAGTCCATTAAATTGTCTTTCTTTCCTATAACATGACATTATCATGTTAGTAAGCAATATGAGAGGATTCAATCCAAAAAAATTAATATATCATCAGAGCTGTAATGCCAAATTGGGCTGCAACTGAGAAGCAGCCTCCACGTTGGAACTAGGTGAATTTGCAGTTCCAATCCTTCCATTTAAGTCATTAGCAAGTGCAAAAGAATTCTGTTTAGTGGGAACTTCCAATCCCTGCCAAGATGATTTTCCAGCAAGCCCTTCAGGCCAACTTTGTGGCTGAAATCCAGGTTCCCGTGCCAATAAATTACCAGAATCTAATTGACTTAATTTGCTTAAGTTCTGACCCTTAAGAGAAGAATTAACATTTGTATGCACAATGCGGTTGCTTATGGGATCCATGTCAAACATTTGAGGAACAACCCCAGCACTCGAATTCCCAGTTAGATCAGCAAGTCTTACCATCTTAATTTGAGATGGGAAATTAGAACCTAACCGATCACATGAACCAAAATCATCAGAGTGCGCCATGGATTCCTGCTGCATCCTCATAGGAGTTATGGATTCAGACCCACCAGGAATGTTGATTACTGGATTCAACTCATTTTGGTAATTATTTATAGCCATGTCTCCACTTTGATAGAATGGTCTATTTGCAAGGGGGAACGATCCAGATGGAGAAGAAAATCTACTTCTATAATCCTCTGGTACAGGAGGGTCTGAAGTTCTACTCTCATCACAAACTGGGAAGTGTTGCCTCAGTGATGACCCATCATCACTTACCCATCCAGGACCAAAATCATGTCCTACAGGCAAAACACTGCTGATTTTACTTGCAGCAATCTTCCAAACAACAGGACCAAGGTCTGCAGCAAAATGGGCTAGACTTCTTGCATAGCTATGCTTCATGTGTACACCTACCTGCTATATATAAAAAAAAAAATAAGCAAAGCAGAATTTTGTAACCAACTAAAAAGCCTTTGAATCTGACTGAGCATAAGATATATACGACAATGTAGAGACAATAGAAGATTTTTAAAGTATCGTGATTCATAAAAGATATTTGCCAATCTTGCTTTTAGGTTTGCATTTTCTGGTTGAAGAAAACAGGAAAAAGAGTGAAAGAGAAAAAATAGAAGTTCGTACTGCAAGAAGTTGCTTGAATTCATCTTCAACTGTGGACAACACCGGTCGTTCATTTCCTAAAGTCACTGGATTTTTGTAAGTATCACGCCTGGTCTCGTCAACTGCAAACTGCTTCTTTCCATATCTTAGCACAGCTTTTACAACAGAAGCTGCAAACAAATACATAATTAAATGAATAATTGCAATAAATAAAGGTGTTCATTTGTCCCTAGTTGAATCCAGAAGGAATGGGACAACGAGAAAGTGTGGATATAGATACTGACCTGGAAATTCATTCTCCCATTCAGACCAGCCAACATACCCTCCACTGTTAAAATTGCTGTTGTAGGCCCTCGCAGATGAATCTGTGGGCTGAAATTTGCTCGGTACTTTTCTGAGATTATAACCATTGGAACCACTAGCAATATCCCCGCCAGAAGCCAGAGTTGCATCAGAAGAAGATTCAGGACCAACACGCTCAGGAGGAGGCATACCCGGTCCCAGTGACTTTTTTGAGTACTTGCCTGGTGGCCTTCCTCTCTGCACAATTTTGGGCTGTGGTTCACTATCATCATCACTATCTTGTCTAAGATTCTCAAAGTCTTTCCTTGCAATCTCTTGCATGGCCCGGGCCTAAGAAAAAGTATAATCTTTACCTCTAACAGACACTAAACAAACAATAAAAAGGGATCAAAAAAATTTAGTTTAATTAACAACTTCACCAAACCTGTCGATGGTAAATGGTATCTGAGGAATTATATTGCATTGCATTAGAGCATATCAAGAACACGTCTTTCTGCAAGGATGAAGCAACAGTGTGTTTCAAATATGTATCAGACTAACAAGAAATATTTTACACAATGATCAAACAGTAGTACATGAAACCCAAACTCCACTCAATAACCAAAACTGACACAAAGGTGTGTCGGACTAAATAGTTCAGATCTGCTACAATATGTAAACTTTACCAAAATTTGACATATCAGTGAATCTAAAACAGGCAACATGCCATGTAACAGCCATCGCTTGGGTTTATAGTGATTTCAGACCAAACAATGAACACAGCAAGAATGACTTGTTGAAATGAACAGATGACATATAAGAAATGACTGTCCTCAAATAATACAACTTGCGTGAGACAAATGATGTTAAAAATGATCAGTTAGTCGTATGCTGGTTTCACACGAGAAACTTTATTAATCTCACAACAGCACTAGTTCCAAAAATCCTAGTATCTAATCTACCAAGCTTCATAAAACTGCCATGCATACATTAGCCACAATTCAGAAGCATTATGCTATAGTTACATTCCAGGTCTCATCATGGATATCAAATAAATGAAGCAAGCAAAAACGGGAGTGAGATAAGCTCATGCACTTGGCTGATAGTTCAAAAACACTCAAGACAGAAAATGTAGTAGCAATAGTTACTCAGCAAGAATCACAAAATCGGCAGTGTGCAACATTATCCGAAAATTATCGTACTTTTGTTTCAGTGTTTTTTTTTCAAAGTCATGCTCAACTTCGATCAAGAAACAAATCAAATATATTCTAGAAAGCTGCTCTGAAAATTGCAGCACCAACCTCAAAATGTTCCAAGTCAGTATATAGCCCCCCATCCAATTTCTTCCTGACAGTTCCAAAATCCATCGGGTGTTTAATGATGTCAAGATAATCAGGAAGCTGCAGCAAACAAAGTTTATTAGATGAACGTTCTAACAGTGAGAACTCAAAAGCAAGTACTCTAATATCCCATATGCAGCACCACAAAAAATAAATAAAAATTGCACCTCTTCTGGATCCACAGGCTCAGAGAACACCCCATGTGTGTCCTTTCTGCAAGAAGGTTGTGAGCAGTACAGAACATCAAATACCCAACTTAAATAAAAAAGGAAAAAGAAAAAGGAAGAGGAAAGAAACAAATAAGACTACTACAAGAGACACACTTTTGAAGCCTGTCAAGGATAAACAGCAAGAGCTTTTTGTCTGGCAAAGGCGTAGTGGGACCGGACTCTCCCTGCGAACCTGTCAACACATAATATAAAAATCGCCATTAATATTCCCCCACAGCCCCACTATGTATGCCATTGCATTTGCACCACCATTCACAAAAAAACTTCATTTCATACCATGTTGTTTACTATCAGTCGCTTTCGGAACCTTCCCATCCTGCAAGCAAAAATCACCCCCATCATCAAATACCATAAAAAGACATGTGTGTCTGATTTTATAACACACAAAATCCACTTTTTATCTATAGTCCTCAAAAAAGAGAATCGAAATTCAACCCCAACCCCCCCCGCCCCCCCCAAATAAAAGATTTTTTTAAATAAAAAAAAAGGCGCAGCGCACCTCACGAGCAGTATACAATAGAGCCTTGTGTTGAAGGGAAAAGAATAAAAAACAAAATTTTAATAAATGAATAGCCCAATAATACTCAGAGATAAGACAAATTGAAGCTTTTATGCATATCCGTGCAGAAACGAAGGGCTCGATCTGGCGTACAGCCAATAATGAAAGATTAAAATTAGGGCCAAAAAGATAGAAGAAGCACCACCCACCAGTGTCAGTGCCCCACATAAAATTTTCCCCTAAATAAGTTAAATAACACGAAAATTGAAAACCTAAACGGTCAAACCAACAAACACACATACCCACCGGTTCCCATTTCAACGAGTTCACCGCAAAATAAAAAATAAAAATATATAGTAATATTACGCGCGAATTCCCAAAAGATAATAATAAAATAAATGAAAATTGTTCCTTTATCATGAAGACCCCACAAATCGGAACAGGAGAATAGAGAGAAGGTAATTGTAATTGTAATAATGAAACGTACCGTTTGAAGAGGGTCAACAATCTTGCGCCTCTTGGGATCGGAATTGAAGGGTTGGGAATTGGGCAATAATGTTGGGTGGTGGAGATGGGAATTGAGACCAACCAAGAGCTTGTGCTTCTTCTCCTTGCGCTCGTCCTCGTCGTCGTCGTGGGGAACAACGTTGTTGTGGTGGGAATTGGTTGAATTGTGTCGCTGCTGGTGGTTTTGCAGTTCTTTTTTGAGAGATCGCTTTTGAAGATCCAAAAGAGAGGGGCGTCCCTTCTTCTTCCTCTTCGTCATGGTTTCAGATACCTCGCCCATTGTTTCCTCCTCTTTTCTCGCTCTCCAAACCAAACAACGCACGTCCAACAACACTTCTCGCTATTCTTATTTCTCTCCCTTTTTTTTTTAACAAAATTATCAAAATAGAAAACAACAAAATTATCTATATTATCACGCGTGCAACTCACGTGACTACCGCCTTTGTTTGTTTCAACACACGGACCCGTGCTTCTAATTGGTTGTTGCTCCAAAGGTTTTAAATTGCGGTAACATTTCTGATTTTTTTACGTTACCATATCCTTACACACAGGCCAGGCTGCATATCAGCAGTCTGTCTTGCCTAGTTTATTTATTATAAGGTTAAGATTTTTTTAAAAATATATTTAAATAAAAAGGTGAAACTCAATTTAAAAAAGAAGTATAGATCTGTCATACTGATTTATTTAATATATATATATATATATATAATTAATTTGTCATACCTTTAGGTTCAAAAAAATGGAAAAAACATATTTTTTTTAAAAATAATTATAAAAAACAAAAATAAAAGAAAAAATAATTATTTAAAAAAAAGAGAAATAATGAAATGGAAAGAATAAAAAAAATATTAAAACAGAAAAAAAAGAAAGAAAACGTAAAAAAAGACAAAGAAATATAATAGAAAAAGGTAAAAGTGAAAGAAAAATATTAAAAACAGAAAAAAAAAAGAGAAAGAAAACAAAAAAAAAAGACAAAGAAATATAATAGAAAAAGGGAAAAATGAAAGAAAGATATTAAAACAGGAAAAAAGAAAAAAATATATGGAATGAAAGAAAAAAGGGAAAGAAAAATAATAAAGAGAAAAAAGGAAAGGAAGATAATAAAAAAAAGGAAAGGAAGATCATAAAATGAAAGAAAAAAAATTAGAAAAAGTCAGAAATATTGGAATAAATTTGATTTTAAATTTATAAATTTCTATATTTATATTTATGATGGACTTTTAATAGGCTTGTAGGTCAAATCAGACTTTTAAATAGGTGCCTAAAAAAAAATTATAACAGGTAAATAGGTCAGGGCAGACTTTCTGTTTTTTTAAATTAAACCAATGTCAGGCCTAACCAAGTCTGATTTGATCTAGCCTGTTTCTACAGCTAATTATAGTAAAGTAAATTATACTTGCATCCCATGTATTTTGCTAAATATTCACTTAATACTTATCCTTTTTTTGCACATTACAAAACATCTCTTAATTTTAGCTCACATTATACTTAAATTCTTTCCTCCCTAAATATAGTTTAATAATCTAATAGAAATTAAACACATGATGGTCACTTTTTTAATGAAAATTTAGGTCTAAAATACGCTCATCTTCTTGCTATGTAAATATTATAAGACTCTTGCTTCTTTTTTGTTTTTTTTTTGTAATTGGACATAAACCAAACTTTTTGTTGGACGTGAACCTACTTTGTTGGTACGCAGTGTTAACACTCTATCATCAGTCTTTAAGGGAAATATTTTACCACTAATAGTAGAACAAAACCATAAGATAAAAGGGTGACAAGTCTAAATCATTAGCAATATTGTTTACACAACATGTATTTCATGTATTACAGTTCATTCATTATGTTTCTGTGGTCTCAAACATCAACACTATTTTAATCAACAATAATAAATAAATGATTTCCTGTTTATCCATTGCGTTTCCTGTGGTCCCAAACATCAACATTATTTTAATCAACAATAATAAACAAATGATTTAAAGTTCATTCATTGTATTTCCTGTTGTCCCAAACATCAATACTATTTTAATCAATAATAATAAACAAATGATTTTAAAAATCATAAGTTGTCCCAATTTGGTCTTCCATTGAAACCTCATTCAGAAATAGATAACAATAAACAATTAAAATTGAATAAATAATCTTAAAAAGTAACATATATACAAGGTCTAATGGTCACTTACAAGCATAATCCTAGCCTGAACAGATATCGTGGAACAGGAAGAGTAATAGAGCGCTCGTGAACGTCGAATAGGAAGACAAATGAAAACACCCATGAACGTCGTGAACTAGAAGATGAACAGTTGAGAACTTGCGAGCAGGAAGATGAGTAATGAAAAATTCATGAACTGAAACATGAACGGTGAAGAACTTGGGAACAGTGAAGATGAATTGAACGTGAACATCGTGAGAGAAAAAAAAACTCACCCCTGAACACTGAAAAATAACTCGCGAAGAGGAATGAAAAGTAAATTCTATATTCTGAAACTAATTGGGAGGGAATAATTTGGGTTTTACAATTAAAATGTAAGAATGATTTTGTCTGCTTAATAGAGAGGTGTACAAGTACTGTGCAAAAAAATAGGAGTATCGAGTGAAATTTGAGCAAAATCGATGAGATGAGAGTGTAATTTATTCAATTATAAATGATCATCATGCTATTATCCTTTAAATAACTAATGCGAAATCTAACTTTTTGAAACTTTAGTTAAATTAAAAAATATTCTCGAAAAAAATATAAAAATATTTAAGTTTAACTTGTATTTTAACTAGTATATTCAACTCCAAAAAAAACAAACTAGCCACATATGCTTACTTTTGCATAAGTAACTCCTGGAAAAAAATGTTTAAATTTAGTTTTTATATAACAAAATATAATTATCGTGTTTATAAATTGTTATTGATACTTTTATGGGAAGTTTTTTATTTTAGTAGAAAAATATAAATAATTGGTTATATAATTTATAAATTTGTATACTCTGACTTGAAATTTCATTCGGATGGAAATATTTTTCTCGTTCTTAACGTATTAATATATTTACATATAAAGTTTTTATTTATCATAATCCAAAAATTTATCTAATAATTTGGATACTTAAAGAATTCAATGTAAAGTTTTCGTTCTAATGTGTTGTAAATATTTATTTTTGTAGCATTGGAAGCTCGAATGAAAATCCTGAAAGCTAAGGTCTTGGCGGTATATTGCAACATCACAACAAGTCTCAAAGCTGAGTTACTGGCAATTTATCATGGGCTTCACGAGGTTTGGGATGATGGATTCAGAATGGTACTGTGAATTTGATTCTCAGATTGCGTTGGAATTGATTAGTAATGGTTGTAATGATTTACATCCTCATTATCCTTCGATTTCTCTCATTAGAGGGGTTGTTAATAGTGATTGGAACATCTCTTTTTGTCATACCTTGCTAGAAGTAATGCATGTGCAGACTAGCTTGCAAAATATGAAGTAGCTCATGCAGATCACTTCTTCAACTAATGGAATGTCTGCCCTTCTCAGTTAACTCCTCTTTTGCTTGCTGATAAGGTGGGAGTGACTCACATTAGAATTTCTTATGTATAAAACAATTAAAGAGTTTTATTTTTCTTGTGTGAAGCATTTGTTTATCTTTTTTTATGTAATTAAACCGTCTTCATCATTTGTTTATGAAGACTTGGGTAAAATTTATACTCTTCAAAGTTTACTTTTATATAACTTGTTAAATCTCATTTTTTTTTATCAACTATAAAGTTATTTATCAAAGTTTTATAATTAAATATTTTTAACATTTTACTATTAATAAATAAGATGACAATTTTTTTTAATATTGTTGATGTTCCCGCCATTTCAAATTGATTGGAAGACACCATACTCAAAATTCATTAGATTGATGCAATATGTGAACTGTTTAACACCGGCAACTTCAGTTATTCTGAAATTGAGAAAGTATCAAATAAAATCTGAGTAATTTTAATATTAAAAAATGACATTTTAATATTAAAAAATGACATTATACAATAACAATAATTACAAATATTGATAATCATACTTTAGAATAAATGTATGTATTTTAAAAAAATTGATGTAAATCAATATTTTTTTAGTTTTTAAAATTGACTTTATGAAACAATTTATTTAAAAAAATCTTAAAGAGCATGAATGGGGAAAAAATATGTAAGATTAGAAATAACATGAATTATAAAAAAAATTGGAAACTAAAAATAAAATATAAAAACGCACACAAAAAAATAAATACTGTACTTGGTTTTGCATTTTACTTCTCCGACGTGCATTACACTATAAGGTGATATTTCTCTATAAATCTAATGCATAATGCGTGTGTTTACATAAATTAACACACGCTTAAAGTTGTTTTATTTTAAAGTTGAAAGAATATTTTTTAAAAATAATTTTAAAAAAAAAATTCTATCAAACAATTGTTTTGTTCTATTGAAATGGTTTTCAAAAATAATAATTAACCAAACATTTCAACAATGAAAGATATAGAAATTTTAACTTCAGTAACAAAAATTAAATCGTGAGAGTAATATTTATATATATAAATTTGTGTGAATAATATTCATGATGTACTTTTTTCTATTGGATTTTGAATCGAGGAGACGGGTTATTTTTTTAGTAGTGTGAAGACAGGTTATAGTTATACATATATATTATATTATTAAAAAATAAAATAAAAAATAGTGCATACAATTTCCCCGAAACAACCTCAAGTGGATTTTCCTTATTCCTGGATATTGCATTTAAATATATAATCTTTTAAACATATAACTTTTTCTTCCTTTTCTTGTGTATAATTCCAAATTTGTGAAAAAAATAACATTTAAAGATGTAACAAACCTGAGCCATAAAAGGCTAACATACGAAATTTAGATGAATTCAAGCTAAGCACAATAAAACAGGTACCAACAAATGCTATCATACATTTGACATTTTAAAAGTAATAAGCAACGAAATAATTAATGGGATCCTAGTAGTTTGGGGATGTTTGTTAGTTCGGTACAACGCAATAAATTTGATAATTCAAATCAAACTAATTATTTTATTTTAGATTTTTTTTAATTTGTTGATGTCTAACTAAAATCAAACCAATAAAATTTATTGTTGATTGTTTTATGTGTCAAATTTATAGTTTGTAAAGCTGGTGACATGAGGTTCAAATCCAAATTGATGTATCTCATATTATTATTGATATTTTTATTAGTTTTTTTATACTAATTACTAAGTGTTTTAGTAAAGAGTAATGTAATAAGTAACTTTTTTGACATTTGTGAGTTGTAACTTTGCGAGCCTCAAGATTAATGCCAAATCTTGAATCTCGTTTCCCCAACCCTAATCCTAAATCACAAGCCCAAGCCTATATTACTCGTCGGTTCCAAAAACGTTGTTAACAACCACTCCTCATTCCTCAAGGTGTGCTCTGTTTTTTGTTTAAACATTTTTTTTCGTTTCCACCTCTATTCAATGACCCTTATCTTTTTCTCATCTTGGTGATTACAATAGGTCCTCTGAGAATAGAGTCACTTTGCGTATCTGTGTGCTTCACCAATAGAACCTTTGCTTCGATCTACTATTAAGAAATCATCACGGCTTGATTTGTCGCTTTGTCTTGATCATACAAAGTAAGAGTTTGCTTCATTTTAGATATTGTTACAGTCTCGTGAACTTATTTTTCTATGTGTTGCTTCTTAAATTAGTAAATTATCAATGCATCGAAATTTCGTCCATAAGAGTTTGTGCTGTATCAAGTTTACTTTATGTGTATTTCATTACTTGAGAAAACTTTTGCATTCAGGCGAAAACAAATCATGATTAAAGTGTAATAAAAATGTAATAACATCCATGATTTGCTATAATACACATATGAAATTGTTTTAACTTTATTAATGGACTTAAGTTCAAGTTTTAAATTTAATAACATCTTGTATCACATGGACTTTTACAGCTTAGCTTTATTATTATTGAGAATTTATCTTGACCGTGGATAAGCAATTGGACATGCTTAAAAGTTGGATTTGGAACTTGTGAAATCAAAATATAAATTGCAAACTTCATTAGTGGAGTATTTTAGAAACAATCTTTAGTTACCGGTTAAAATAAACCGGTGTATTGTCTAATGTGACAAGAATTGGTGAGACAAACACCAATGATGAAGATAAGGTTTTAGGCCACCACCAAATGAAAAAAAAGTTAACTCAAACAACCAAGTTGATTAGCCTAACAAATAAAAGGTTAATGATGGGTTTAGAAAAGGAGTTACGAAAGTGACAAAATCCTATCAAACAATAAAAATATTTTCAAAGTAAAAATAAGTGAAATAAAACTAAAAAGATTGAATTAAATGGTGGAAAGAAAAGCAAGGGAAAATTACCTAAAAAATATTTATAATTTATTTATTTTTATATGAATTTTGACCAAACACATGAAATTCATCGTCTCCTTTCCATTTCACTCTCTGGTTTAAATTCTTTCCATTTCATCAATTACCAAACAAAGCATTAGTGTAATTGAATAAGTATTTTGTTAATCTATATGAGCAGTGCGTCTTTTATTCGGACTACACAACAAATGGGCTTATTGGAGCTGGACAGGGCCCAAGTGAGTAGAAAAGAAAGGAAAAGCGAAAATAAACATCGGTGACCACGCAGAAGAAAGCACACAGAAAACACAAAATAGGAACGGAGGCATAAGCTTAGGAATAACGCAGCCTAACACAAAAAAAGCGCACGGATCAATGACATGGCAATAAATTTAAATTCCCGCCTAAACCCCTGACCTTCCCCTTGATTTCATTTCGTTTGCAATTGAATTTCAATTTCCCTAGGGGCTAAATATCTCCCCGCATTTGTGCCTAACCTCATTATTATGTCATAGTATATCATTCATTCCCCTTATCTTTCTCTCTTCCCTCTCTCCACCCAAACCCTAACTCCCAACCCTATTCCGCTTTCTCGGTACGTATTTCCCCTCAATTTTCTTCGTTTTTCCGGAATTCTTTCCGTTTTCCAGCGATTTTCTTCGTTTTTCTACGAATTCTCGACGTAAAAACTAACCTGATTGTCTGATTGCAGTAACCGTCATGAAAGGAGGAAAGTCCAAAACCGAATCTAAGAGAGCTGATGCCAAGTAAGTTTCACGCGTTTCTGATCAACCTTGAATTGTTTATGTCTCTTACATTCGATGCTTCATACGGTGAAATAATCGAAAAAGCTTGGGTTCAGGAAACTCCAGATCTGAGTTATCTATTTTGTACGGCGATTATTTCAGATTCGTGCGTTCTACTATTTCGTGGTTTTTGATTCTATTTATTTTTCTACGAATCTCAGACTTGCTGTGAATAAGAAGGGCGCCGCCACCAAGGCTAGGAAACCGGCCGGCAAGGGGAAGGCAGCGAAAGATCCTAACAAGCCAAAGAGGCCTCCAAGTGCTTTCTTCGTTTTCATGTAATTATTTTATCTTGTTATCTCTATGATTCATTTGATTTCCGATGCGTTCTCTTATCTTTCCACCGAATAATTTTATCGTCAAAACTGTTATCCTTGTCCAATTGTAAATCACGTGTTCTTTACCTGTTGTTGTTTGTTTGTCTGTTTACCTTGATTGCTTTATTGTTAAAATTATGTTTATTGAGTATGCTAGATCTAGCTTATGCTTGGTGAAACTTGATATTTCTACATGGCCTGTTGTTTTATGATTGTATTGTGGTTGTTTTCTGAAATTTGTGTTGTAATTAAAGGGAGGAGTTCAGAAAGGTATTCAACAAGGAACATCCCGACAACAAAGCAGTGTCTGCTGTAAGTGTATCTGTGGTTAATGTGTGGTGATGACATCATATAAATCGATCTCATTTACATGAATTTAACTGAACATTTCAGGTGGGCAAAGCTGCTGGAGCAAAATGGAAGACGATGTCTGATGCTGTATGTAGTTCAATGTTTTTTGTTTATAAATAGCATTGAGTTTTTGCATTTGTTATTTTGTTATTCAAATTTTATGAATTGTTTAGGAAAAAGCACCTTATGTGGCAAAGTCTGAGAAAAGGAAAGTGGAGTACGAGAAGAACATGAGAGCCTATAACAAGAAACAGGTTAGTTCATCTTTGGTGATGTGTTCTTGTTTATGGGAAGAATCTGTGATGAATTGTTCTCATAGACTTTTATTTATGTTGTCAGGCGGAAGGTCCTACTGGCGGGGATGAGGAAGAATCTGAGAAGTCTGTATCTGAGGTGAATGATGAGGATGATGATGAGGAAGGCAGTGGCGAGGTTTGTTTTAATACTTTTTTCATCATTGTCTTGTGGGTTATTATCAGTTTTGTGGTTATCTTATTTTGTGTTTATATCATACAGGAGGAGGATGACGATTAGAGAATGGACTGATGCTAATAGCATTTATGTAGGTTCTGATGATTTTGATCATCTGTTGTAGGTGGTCTGGTCATTTCCTGATAAACATATTTCTCTTTCCAAAAAATATTTCCCTGCTCCCTCCGTAAATTGCTTTTGTCTTTACAGAACGTGAATAGTTTAAAGAAGGGAGTTCTCTTTATTTGTATTTCTAAATCCAACTGTTTAGTTAAGGGGTGTTTATCTCTTGTAGAGCTTTTAGTTTGATTTAGAGTTTTCTTGTTGAAATCTGGTTAAGTTTGTATCAATATAATTGGCTTATCATCCCCTTTCTGCTGTATATATGCGATTTATGTTTTTTAGTTCCTGATTTATGGTGTCAGTTTTTGCCCCGTGTTATACTCTGCGGATGCCATGTCTGTTGATGCGTATCTGTTTTGTCCATGTTTTTTGGGTTGTCATGATCTGCAGTCTACTTGACAGTGTATGCTGCTCTGGTTTTTTAGAAAATCGGAATGTCTCCTTAATTTGAAATTATAACTGCTTTAAATGCAGTTCTGATCTGACGATTCAAAACACCGAAGCCTGAATTTTATAATTATATTCATTTAGTCCGGATCCTCTAGAATATATGCTGTCAGGTTCGTCATTCTGATTAGTTCGGTGTTCTGTCTCTTTGGATTGCTTGTTCAAGTTTGGCTTTTCTAATGTGGCGAGCTTTATTTTGTAGGATGATTATGGAATGTTAGTAACATAACACTCTGTTTAGTTGTTAAATTTAAGCTTAGATGTTTTTGGTTTTGTTCAAATTGGGATTTTTTGGTTTTGTTTTCCTAGTTAGTTTAATTTTATTTTTAAAATGTTTAGTTCCCCAAATTCAATACGTATTCAAGAACAATTTCAACCTTCAATTATCTTAAGAATTAAAAAATTAGAGATGCTATGAACAAGCTCTCGAACAAACGTTTTTAAAAATTCTCTTGAAATCTATTAATTATTGAACTATTTAATTGTTATTTCAAGTTAGAATGGTATGTTGCGTAACGAGTTTTAAAGGTTGATTTTAATCGTATTCCAATAAAATTCAAATTTTGATGGTATGATCATTTAATTTAATCAACATGTTGTAATGATTTCTATGCTTTATGTAGTTATTAGCGTCTTTTTTATTTTTAATTGTTCATTACATGCTGTTCTAATCAAGGGTGTTTGGCGTGTTGGTTTCTTGTTACATTAGTAGTTGAGTACATGGAAATTAAAGTATGGAATTTGCTTCATTAATTTAGTTTAATCACAACTCACTAAGTGAATTTGAACTTTTGGAATTCCCACAAGTTACGATATTGATTAATGTGTTTGAACACTTAATTAATTTATTGTAGTTTTGAAAATATTTGTGAATATGTAGCAACAAGTTCTGTTCAGTCAAAATGTATTAAGTCATGTCTCCCATGCATGATTGAAGCTAAGTCATGCTGTGTATTTTACTTGGTTGTGACATTGAGAGGAAGGTTTGGGTAAATGCATGAAGGGAATTTGGTCAATTATTTTTTTTAAAAAAAAATGCATTTAAGTGTCTCAAAATTAGGATTTAAGATTCAATTATCTAAAAATTTTCTTTTTGTCTACTTTTTTAATAATTTAATTAGTTAATTTAATGTTATTTTCTATTTTTTTAATTATTTTTCTTAATTTTGAGCATTTTAATATAAAATACGCTTTCATCGAACATTTTTATAAAAAAATAGGTAATATTTTTTTGGTATATCTATTTACCAAAATTATTCTGATTACACATAACTTTTCATTTTGGATGTGACTTAGTTCCAGTCAAACTGGGGACATGACTTGATACGTCTTGGATGGACGCGACTTGTTGCTACATTTATGCAAATACTTTCAAAACTACTATCAATTCATAATTTTTTTTAAAAAACAATATTTAAAATTTTTTTGGCCTGTGATATTATAGTTTTGTTTCTCACTGTAATTTAAAATATAATTTAAATTCAAGTCATCTAAACAAATCAATGCCACTCTTCTTGCTTTGTGGTTCGTTACATACCCTTTTCTTTATCCTTGTTATGTTCAGAAGGATAGTGGTTTTCAAATTAATATTCTTCCGGATCATTGCAATGGTTTTAAAAATGGAATTGTAGATTATGATAGTTGAATATTTGGTTGTTTTAGTTGCTTTTTTGTTGGTCGTTGTTGTTTATATGAAATTTCTTCGATTTGTTATTTCATTTAACGATGGTGTATTTCCACAGATGCAGTATCATGGAATTGTTGGATTTTTTTTTTCAGGCATGGCTAACAAATGACCGTTTTTAACGTCAGAGAGGTCTTTGTCGCTTATGATCCCGTAGCATAATCTCTATCAATGATTTGAAGAATAATTTTCGTTAAGTTTGAAGTAGCGTGTGAATCATGTATGAGCATGTTCTAAAAACTTTTTCTTAAAGTGTAGTTGTCAAAATGGTTTTAAATGTTTATGTACAATTTCTTCTGTATATTGTTTTTTAATATATAATTTAGTTTAGTGCCAATAAAGTAAATTGTTACATATATAATTTACTATCTGTTAAATTGTACAATAAATTACATTTTTTTAATAGAAATGTTATATTATTCCTCGAAGATTTTAAAAATAATTTTAATTAAAATAAAATGGAGGCTGTGAAAAAAAAAAGCAGTAAATTTTTTTCTTTAAATCTCTATGAAAAAGCTTGTTTCAAATAATATTTGAAAAGTTCGTGAAGAGGCGTTTCTCATACCTCTTTTCACTTCTATCATGTCCTTCTTTCATGATTTCTCCAATCTCTCCTTTCTATCATATCTCTTTTCCTTCTATTCTCTAACTTCGGGTGAAACTCATCCGTAAATCTTTTGTACAGAATTGCATTAAGTTTGGGGTATTAGGGGGCCGGGGTGTACTCCTTCCACTTGTATGAATGAGGAGTTGATTGCAAGTACATTTTTTCTTGAAAATCCAACTTTGTATAAAACCTATTTTATTACACCTTTTGATATAGATCAAGGAAAGCACTCGAGAAAAATGAATAGTTTGCGAGATGAAGAATCTAGTTGGGCTATGAGATCCAACAACAAGGGTAAAAGTTAAGAAAGTAAAGGATATTGTACTTGAACAAGATATCAACACCTACAAGTTTAGAATGAGAAAGAAGACCTCAAGAAGCATTTGATCCTAGTGGAATGACAATGTGTCAATTATAAACTCACAATCTTATTTTTAGATTTTACTTAAGTATTTTAAATTTATTTTAATTATAATAAATGTGTTGTTGACACTAAAGCCTAATTCTAACATTAGATTATGTTTCTTTTGAAATTAGTTTAAGATGTAATTTGAGCTTTAAACTTGCTTGGCCCTTTGCTTTTATTTTTTAAGTTAGGTTTAGTCATCAACATTATTAAAAGGGAGACACTAGTTATTGCCTATAAATAGCTTTGTATTTTTTTGTATTTGGACATATTTCCACCTAGTTTTGGCCGGTAGGTAAGAGATGCTCATATTCAACTATGTATAGCAATGATAACATTATGTATCTGCAGCTGTGTTTATTAAAGACAACAATCCACTCTTTCTATGACCAATAGTATGTGGCATATCTGCCCTTGTTTAAGGCCGTAGTTAATCATTATGCACATGAAGAGAAATGATCTACCTAGCTTGATTGAATTTCCATTTTATCATACACAAATCGTATAGTAGTCTATAGCTCTATGAAAGTTTAAGTACTCAAAATTTTATTTATTTGCCATCTCCATTTCTTTTTAAGTGTCATTTAAATTTTATTTATTTATCACAATAATCAATAAATAAAATAAAATATTTTGATTCTCATAAAGTAGTTATAATTTTTTTTATTTTACCTTTTTCTATTTATACTCTAAAATAAATATATAAAAATTGTTTTGTTTACCTTCGGGGTAGATGTGTAAATTAATTAAAACTTAGATAAAAATCTATTAATTTGATCTTTGAAAATGGCGTATAAGTAAGAATAATAATTTACAAAAAATGGCCACTGAAAAAAAGAATAAAGAGAGTATTTATTAATGTATAATGTTGTCATTGTATTTTGACACTTGAAAATTCCATTTTAAGATGTTATTTTTTTCATCTTCTCTTCTATTGTTAGCTCTTTTTATTTTTATTTTTAAGAGAAATATGAGTGTTTACTCTTTTTGACATTTTCTTTTTAAGACTCTTTTACCGATTTATTGAAATTTATTAAAAATAATTAATTATAACCAGAATATTAAATGAAAAGTGAGATCCACAAAAAGAAATTAATGGGATATATATAAAGTGAAAGTTATGAAAAATATTAAATAAATAAATATTTAGTCCATAAAAAAAGAAACGTTTTTTTAATCATGTATTAATATAAGAAAATTTATATAAATATAAAATAATTAAAGACAAAAACTTAAATATGTAATAATTTATTTATCATAACCAGATAATCCAAGCAGCATCACCCAATAAGCGTATTGAAATAAAAAAATTGGGACAGAAGAAAAAAAAATAGATTTAGCTATAATTTGCTTGTGTTCAAATAAAAAACAATTAAGAGAAAAATTTTAAAACTTTATAAGTCTCGCATTTCCAAGATTACTTTAATTCAAATATTTTTTTTCAATTCCTTTATCATTTCTTTAAGAACAATCTTAGTGGGGGATCTTGGGAAGAGATCTTCAACTTAAGATCTCTCTTTTCCCATATCCACTATTAAAGAGTAAAAACAGATCTTCACGTGAAGATCTGAATCTTTCCTAAGAACCTTGAAGATCTGCACAGAATTCAAATTTTTTTTAAGTGACAAGACGAAAAAAAAAGAAAATAAATAAATAAAATAAAATTAAAAGTTAAAATTAATTACTTAAAATTAATTATATATTTTATTAATATTCATATATTTTTTTATACTTGATTAATTATAATTAATTATTTAATTAATTTAATTTAATTTTAAATATTTAAAAATGAAATTCATATGAGACTCATTAAAATTATTTAAGATCTCAATTTGAATCTACCAAACCATATCTTGGTGGAATTTATAGAAAAGCCGAACTTGGCAATTTGGTTTGCTTCTTGAAGCACATGCGAAAACTTGCAGGAGCAGAGTTTACCTTTCATGGCGCGGATATCGTCCACCAAGGCAAAGTAAGGGAGTCCGATTCCACCTCCAAAAAGAATTGCTCAACTACTGGCTTAATAAAGCATTAAATCACTACACAATATAATCATAAATCATAATTACTACGATGAAATATCCTAAAGTCAAAATAGTCTAATAAGTAATAACCATAAACTACGCTCTCTAGAACACGTTCAGAAATTGTTAACCATTACTTTCTGTTAGTTGTTCAGTATTTGAAGTATGAATAATAGGTGGCTAAACAAAAGAAAACCTACTTATTATGACTAGAAGCTACATGAAAACCCAAGGAGAACAAGTAACCTTTCTAGCTGAAAATTCAGCATGCCGCACCTTTTAACAATATGGACCACTAGACATCAATTACCATAAGGAGATTAAAGCTAATATTTGACTAGACATCAAGAGCAACAACTCCACAAATAAGGTAAGAGGTATAGTAACATATATTACAAATTTTTTTTAATAGTAGTGAAAGGCTTAGGACAAAGAGCTTGGGGGAAGAAAGCTAACTAAGCTTGAGATGAAACAAGTAAAAGGCGTGGGATACCAACTTGTGTGTTTTCACCAACAACATGATGGCAATCAATTTCCAAGTGTTTGGCGTGTTTGTGAAAAACTGGACTTGCAGCTATGTGAAGAGCACTTTAGTTGTTACAATATTAATTTAACTGAGGTACATGTGCATTGAACTTTCAGATTGGAGAACAAATATATATATAAGTCATCATAGTTCACAAACAGCAGAGGCAAATGCTTTATATTATGCTTGTGTTTTGTTTTGTAATGTGCCAAGAGACATGCAAGACCTAAGAAAGAATCACTAGTCAGAGGTGGAACGCCTAGAGTCTACACACCTAATTCCAATTCCATTCCCGCTAATACCTTCTTTCTATTCTTCTCTCACAAGCAGAGGCAGAGCTATACTTTCTTGCAAACCCGAAACGCTTGCCGTTTCTGCAGATTTTGACGACGTTTTATCTATGTTCCGTAACCAAAATGAAGATCAACGAAAGCACTGAACTATATTGTTATCGTAATAATTGGCTAGGGTTTTGGGGTATTCCTGTACTAGCCCACACAATTGAGCATGAAGTGGCAAGTTTTTTCTCTCCTAATTCCGTAGTCTCTTGCACCTTATATATGATTTAGCATTTTTTTCGTAGTCTCTCATATAATTTATAATTTTTCTAAAAAAAGAGAAAACATCTAAAAATTAGATTAGTTAATGAAGGACTAATTTTAGTTTATAGAAAATCTCTTTTTTTAGAAGTGCCAAGCTTACCTAAGTAGGCCCTAAAGGTGAAAGCTAGCTGGCTACTCTTATTTTTTTGTGACTACTTAAACTGGCTGGTGATTTTTGGGAAAAAAATTGAAACAAATTCTTCTGATATACTTTTCTTGCTTCTTCGCTGTTTTTGCCTTTTGCTGGTGACAGATTGCTGTTGAGAAGATAACTGGATTCGGAATGTCTCTATCCCAAGATTTTCTTGCTGAAGCCAAAAGAAAATTTCATCTGCAGATTTGTTCAAGAGTGGAAAGCAAACAAGCCTTGGCTTCCACAAGAATGAGTAGATTATGAGGTACTTGGTTTGACTTGATTTCAATTACTTTCAATCTATTAAAGCTGATGTGTTTCCTTAAAAAAAAAACATTCTTTTTTGGTTCCTAACTTGCAAGGTTATAAAAAGTTCAGAAAAATTAAAGAATTGGTTGGATGAGAAAGAAGCAGAGCAAAAGAAGTTGTTGTCATAGTAATTTAGTTGTTATTGAAGCTTCAATTTGTTTTTTACCTTGTCATTTCAATATTATGTGTGGACTTTGCAAGAGTAAAAAGAAAGTATCTTCATGATCGGATGCCTGTATAAACATTTACCCCTATTTTTCTCCTTAATGTTATGAATCTAATAAGTTATCTTTGGTAATGGTTTCCTTTCACCTGCTACTTTTAGCTTGTATGACAAAATATGATCAATGGCAATGGGCTACATAATGAAATAGTCTGGGTTAAATTAAGGTTATTTGTGTCATATGAAAGAAACTTCTGCCAACAAGATGTGTATGTAACGCTCAGCGTATTGTGGGGTGTATGCAATGGAACTGCAATCTCAACATGAAGTTACAATGGTTCTGCTCTGCTCCACGCTGTGGCTTGTCCTCTCAGTGTTTTATTTCGTGTGCATTCTTATTCTTCCTCCCATTCCTCTATAACTTGCAGCACATACAACACTCAACAACCAAATACCATGGAAGTTAAGTAGATTTAATATGAAAATTTGATAACTTGACATGGCTTGCAAGCAATCAAAGATGATGTTGAGAGTGACTGGGCGACTCCAGTGGACAAGGAACATAGGAAGTAAGAAATTTCTACAATCTCGTTCAGTGGCCACTGTAGTCTTTGGATTTTTTTTTTTCAATAATTAATAATACTCATAAAAACAAAATCAAAATTGCCATTCCCCTTTCTGTATGGATAAATAGATGCGATTTTGAATAATGGACGTTTATTTTTCTATTCAAAAATAAAAACTTCTCTTCATCTATGACTAAAGGAGATTGTAAGAGATACTTTTAAAATTAAAATAATATGAGAATAAAATAATGATTTACTCTTTTCTTTGTATTTTCTAATAAACAATAGAATAAAATTTTTGTTCCATTTCATTTCATTTCATCTGGTCTCTTTCTATCAATACAAACATAACCCTAATTTATAGTTGGATAGAATATGGAGAATGGGTGGGAAACTTTGTCGGGCGATGCTGTACGCATACGCGTGGGGGAAGCGTTAATTACGCCCGGACTGGCTTATCTTCTTACGCTACAACACAAATAATCCCATTCATTCCAACCATAACCAGAAGACAAACCTGCAATTATTTATTGATTTATTTATTTTTATTAATTTATTGTGTTTGTGATTTTTCATGCAAACTTTCATAATATTAATTAATTAATAAATAAAATAGTTAGCTTATTTGAGTAAGTGTACGCTAAATACTATTGAGATATTTCAATATATTTATAGTTTCTTTTAGATTTAATATACGAGTAAATTTCTAATTCGACCGTTTTAAAAGAAATTAATAAAAAGTAATGTCTGTTCTTGCTACACATGTTAAATTTTTATTTATTTAAAAGAAGTAAACCAAAATAGATTTACAATACTTAATGTTGTGCTTCTATTTTTATTTAATTAATATTTCAATGAAATTTGGCGGTATTTTTTAAATTAACGTATCTCTATATTTTGAAAAAAATATAAAATAATTCTTTTAATATTCAAAATTCCACTATGGTTATTCTTATAAATAAAATTAATAGTATAACGAATATAATATTTTAATTTTAAGAAATTAATTTAATATCAAAAGCTAGTAAAAGGAAGGTGGTCATATGTTACTTTTTTAATTATAAAACTTTACTAAATTAAATATTTATAGATGGAATTTATCTCCCTCAAAATAAAATGATACTTAAAGTAAATTTCACTACTATTTTTAAATTAAATTACCTCACAACCGACAAACTTAATCAACTTGATATCCCGAGTGAATTCATTATTCCTTTCTTACTTTTTAACCAAATCAATGTCCTTAGGTATGAATGATACATTTGTAAAAAAAAAATTAATGAACAGTGATATACTCATGTTTTTTTTCCAACACTGTCTTGAGATGGAATTTCATTTCCGACTTTATATATAAGAAATAATTATTTAATTCATCAAAACTAATAATAAAAGTAATTAGATAAATTAGTTTATCATAAATTTTAATTTTATTCCAAGATTATATATGATATTAAGTGATATAAGATATGATTATTTTTTAAAGATATGAATGTATCTTGTTTTATTAATAACTTAAGAAATACATTCATATCCATTGAAAAAAGAGAATAATGACTAAGGAAAAAAATTTAACAATAAAATAATTCTATATTTTTTATACTTCGGTCCAAAAAAATATTGTATTTTATTTGTTATATATAACAACGTATATAAGACAGGAGGAAGTATATAAGTCTCACTAAAATGTGAGTTTCAAATTTTGTTTAAGCATCTTATTCTCAAAATGGTCAAAGTCACATAAATTTCGAAAATTCTTTGATAGAAGAAATAACTAATAAGCGTATAAAGTTAAAAAAAAAACAAAAAAAAAGCGGGGAGGGAGGCTAAATTGCGAGATTTGCGGAATAATGCTAAATCGCGCAGCAAACTACGGTCCTTTAAGCTTTGACTTGAGGTCTGAGGATGCTGTCTGTTTGTCTCTGCAAAATGCAAATCCAAATTCAATTCTTGCTGCCAAAGCCAAAACAAAACTGAGTCATTTGTTTGCTTAGGAGTTTGGTTCTGCAAAAAGCAAAAAAGGAGGAGAAAGAAGAATAAATGGAAGCAGAGACCTCAAACGGTGGTATTGGAGGCCTTTACGTCAAAGTTATGACCGACGACCAAATGGAACTGCTCAGGCAACAGATTTCTGTCTACGCCACCATCTGTGAACAGCTCGTTGAGATGCACAAAGCCGTAACTACCCAACAGGACCTCGCAGGTTTCCATTGCTTCTTAACACAACACCATTATAGTACATATTATTATTATTGCTTCACACCTCAGGGTTGTTATTACAATAAACATAATTCATTTTATGATTGAACGGAACAAATTAACAACATATACTTTTCTATATTTAAAACAGCATTACATGACACTAGAGATTATCTAATCTGTTATAATTTCGAGAAATGGGATCACCATGTGATCATAATTCCGATCAATTTTCGTCTGATACATAATGGACTTTTTTTTCTTTCTTTTTTTAAATTTATGAGAAAAAGTTATTTAGACTTATGTGTCACATGAAACCGACAAGTTTTAACCTTGCTAAGTTTACTTGGTAGATGAGTGAGTTTCTCAAGCATGGTGATAGATGATCTATTCCTTGCATATGAAAAAACTTTTTTGAGAGAAGCAAAATCCATTTAAGTGATCTTTACATCTCGAGTGTTAGTCTCGTTACCTTCAGCTATGGGGATACTTGTTTCTAGAAGAAAAAAAACATTGTGTGTCACATGAAGATTGACTGATACCATAATGGTCCAGGACCATGGTATTAATTTTTCATGTCATAAGATTATCAGGAAGTTTCTTAAACGTATAAGTTCCTTCAGATTTGGATATGTAGGTTGAATTAGTGGGATTTCTTGTTCAATTTGACGGTGGAGAAACAACGTGGGTGTTTATTTGTTGTTGTATTTTGTGTCAGGGCTGAGGCTGGGTAATTTGTACTGTGATCCGTTGATGGCATTCTCTGGACACAAGATAACTGCGAGGCAGCGCTGGACTCCAACGCCTCTGCAGCTTCAAATACTTGAGCGTATTTTTGATGAGGGAAATGGCACTCCGAGCAAGCAGAAGATCAAGGACATAACCATTGAGCTGGGCCAGCATGGCCAAATATCAGAGACAAATGTTTATAACTGGTTCCAGAACAGAAGAGCTCGTTCAAAGCGGAAGCAACTCACTCCCGCACCCAATGTTGTGGAGCCAGAAGTGGAGACAGAAGTTGAGTCTCCAAAAGAGAAAAAGACTCGTGCAGAAGGCTTCCTGGTTCAACCCTATGAGAATTCATCACCTCATAGGATCAAGGATATGTACATCCAGAGTCCTGACATAGGTATTAATCTTTCTGTTAGATTCTGTTTGGATAAACTTCTCAATGAATAGTTATAGATAAGGAACTAAAAAGGTAATTAAAAATCACTTATGCATAATTAAAACCAACTTTTGGAGAAACTAATGAGAGAGCTTCTGTAAATTAATTTATGGATAAGTTAATTTTAACTTATGGAAGATATTCAATATAAATTCTATTGGTTTGTTTGTCCAGGATTTGACCAATTGATGGGTAAAATAGAAGTTGCAAGCTGCTACAGTTCTTATTTTCTATGAGAAATCTGTGGAATGGATGAGTTGAAGACTTGAATTCTTGATTGCAGCTTGGTGGACTCAAGTTTGTTGATGATACTGTTAGATATATGGCCTTTTCGTCCAATATATTGATGAACCACACATGATGTGGTATAACTATATATTGTATAAATTGTTTTGCTTAGGTGCTTTGCAGTGCTAACTGTTGACAACCGTTACTATGTGACATGTTACAAGTTTTAAACATGATTGCTTCTCCTAATTACTGTGAGATCTGACTTATTAGAGCTTACGTGTGTGTTAGTAGTTAGTACTTCCGTAATCAGTATACTGTCAGTTATGTTGTTATGTAAATCTGCTGAACCACCTTTTGGGTGTCTCAGCTAGAAAAGACTTTATCTTGCACTCTTACAAACCAGTAACCACCCATTCAAATAACCCTTGAATAATTAGGTTAACAATTTCAAGTCCATAAGTACTAAGTTTACTCACATCAAACTATTACCTTCGTAGCAACCTTCTTCCTATCACTTTTTAACAACTTTTTTTTTGTTCTGATGCCTTCACCAATTACCTCCACTTGCTGTATTGCCACTCGTCTCCAGAATTTCTGGTCATCAGGTATTCACTAGTCTCCTTTTGCATTCTAGATATTTGATAGCATTAGTTATTGCTTTTATGGTAATATAATCCTGGATCCAAATCTTAAATAGGGAATTTGGATGCTAAAACTTAACCATTTGAATTTTATCTGATAGTAATGAAGCCTAAATGCTTGTAAATTTAGCTAAACAATTTAAGGAACATCTCCCTACCTGGAGGGATCTGATAAACAGCAACACGACTACAGTTTGTAGCAAATTATTCCAGAAGAATAGAAAAGAAAGCAGCTTCCTAAAACTAGCTGTAGAGTACCGTTCATCCAAAAGTTCTGCATATCGACATGAGATTGAAGCTTAAGATGGATAATTTAAGGCTCTAAGCATTTAGCTCAATCAGGGACTGTCAGCTACTCAGCTCCAATCCACTTAAAATAGCTGCGAGAATGCTTTCTTCACTGGAATTTTATTAAGAATGCAATTTGTTTTATGCCATAGCCACTAACTGGGAACATTTCTATAGTGAAGCGGAAGTGAACAATTATCACACATCTTCTGAAGAGTATCTTGGTGATTTCGTATATCCTTAGTAGGCGTATTTTTGACATTTCTCGAGACTAGTTTAAAGCTAAACAAAAATATATATTTAGTTATCATAAATATAATTTTATATGTTTTAAATATATTTGTTTTTATTGATTTTGATTTTTATTAAATTTTAAAAAATTGTTCTCGTCACTGCTTGATGATGACGATCAAGTATTTTGAATTAACTTGAGATAATTAGATATATGCTATGATATTGATAAGTGATAATTCATACCCAATAGCTCGCTGTTGTGAGTTGTATTATTTATTGATGATATAACTCTTTTTGTACGTTAATATTTCTTCATTTTCCTCTTTATGATATTTCATCCTATTGCATCTTTTTCTTCATTCGTTTGCCGAGAGCCACCGACATCTCACTTGGCTCTGGCTCTAAGGACCAAAAATATGTTTGATAGAGAAGATCAGGGGGAAATTAACTTTCGTGATTCGTCCGAGGATAACCATTCATGTATTTTATACAGAATATGCACAACAACTTCTTCATTTGTCATATTTACGTGAACATTTGTTTACAAAATTAACAAAGGGTACCCATTCATGGCATCTTATAATCCTCTCAAAAATATGTTCTTCCTAATATATAGCTCGATTTACCGTCTCTACCTGTTTTGTTTTGTTTTGTTTTGTTTCGTAGGATAACTAATAGAATTGAACGAGGGACTTATTAAGACGAACGAGTGAGGATTAAATTTTAAACATTGAATCATGATGTAACCATCGAATATTATAATCCAGGAATACGTTTAATAGGATTACTCATTTTAGAAAAGAATCATGACACAAAAATAAAAAGGCTTAAAAACAAAAATGAATATTAAAACCTATCAAGGTATTAAGTAACCACTATTTTTTAAAACAGACCATCTTTCTTTTTTAGGGTAAAACTGAAAGGGTTAGACATACAGAATGTTATCAAAACCATTACTTTTATTAGACAGAAATATTTGTATTCTTTGTAAACATAACTAAATTTAGTTTTAATTTTTTTATTTATTAATTTTGATCTTCATAAATTTAATTTTTTTTATATAAAAAATTCACTATTATTTCTCTCTACCAAGAAGAAAACAAAATGGTCATTAATGTAATAAAATTAGGCTATTACTGCATTATATTAATAAATATATAGAACGGTGTGATAAGAAAATTAATTTTTATTAAATATTTGTATAAAATTGTATAACATGGACACGAAGAGATATTTTATATATAAAAGTGAAATAATCAAATTTAAATTATATAATTAAACATCAACTATTAAAATATAATATTTTGATTTTTAAATAATTACATAATATTAAATCTTTACCTTTTAAATGTTTATTGTTTTGTTTAAGTGTCTGAAGGGTGAGATTAGATGGTAGATATAGATGTAAATGTAAATGGAATCGGAAATGAAATTTGTATTCCTCCGAAGAGGCACAGCCTGTGCTGCAGTCGGAGAAGATGCCACATCTCAATCATTTCAACCTCGCCCTCGCCGGAAATAAATAAAAAAACATATTCCATTCACTTTTTCGCTTTCCCTTAATTCTTCCAAATCTGCGAATTCAGACACACAATAATCGAATTCCCTCTTTCTCCGCAATTCATCCTCTCTTCCACGAAACAAAAACAAATCCCTAACTAACCGACTCGATCCACTTCAATGGCGGGACCCAACATGGATCAGTTCGAAGCTTTTTTCAGGAGAGCAGATTTGGACGGAGATGGCAGAATCAGTGGAGCCGAAGCCGTCTCTTTCTTTCAGGGATCCAATTTGCCCAAACAAGTCCTCGCTCAGGTTTCATTCTAATCTAAACCAAATACTTCATCTCACTGCACTTCCGTATGTGTTTTCTCTTCGAGGCATAGGATTTTCGTGATCGATCGTTATGATTTCGTTATTGTTTGCTTAGAATCTCTGATTTATGTTTTGGTTGATTCTTCATTTCGTTTTTCCTTGGATATGTTAACTCGATCTAGCGTATAATGCTTATTGTTGTTGCAGGTGTGGGCGTATGCTGATCAGGCCAAAACGGGTTTCCTTGGGCGCGCGGAGTTTTTTAATGCTCTAAGGTTAGTCACTGTGGCTCAGAGTAAGCGAGATTTAACGCCTGATATTGTGAAGGTAGCGTTGTATGGTCCTGCTGCTGCTAAAATCCCTGCCCCACAGATTAATCTTGCTGCTGTGCCTCAACCACGCCCGAATTCGATGCCCGGTGCTGGGTCTGTCGGGCAGATGGTTGTTACCGCACCTAATTCGGCTCAAAGTTTTCCCTATAGAGGACAAGGGTTGGCAGGTCCTGGTGCAAACCTGCAATATTATCCTTCACAGCAGAATCCTGGCATGAGACCTCCTCAATCCATGCCTGCTGGTGGCAGTCTGCGTCCACAACAAGGTGTTGCAGGTCCAGATATTTCTAGAGGAGTTAACATGGCTGGTCACAATTTCTCAAATCCTGGCATCGTCTCGAATGATTGGAATAATGTAAGGCCTGGAATGGTTGCTACCAGACCTGCAGGACTGACCCCGTCAGCTGCGTTTCCGTCGTCAACATCTCCAATCTCACCAATGCCCCAGTCAACAACTGTTAACACTAAAGCATTAGGTGTATCTGGAAATGGGTTCTCCTCCAATTCAGTTTTGGGCAATGATTTTTTCTCTGCTGCCTCATCGACACCAAAACAAGAACCTGCTGGACTGAGTTATTCTGTCAGCAATGTCTCATCAGCCATTGTTCCTGTTTCCACTGCTCCCCAACCTGCAATTAAGCAAAATTCACTTGACTCATTACAGAGTGCATATTCTTCAATGCTGCCTGCAAATAGTCAGTTTCAGCGGGCACAATCTGCACCAAACACAAGCCAACAAATTTCACCACCAGCTTCTTCTTCTCCACATACACCATCTGGGATGACAGCTGGGCTTGGAAATGCAAATTCTGACAATTCACAGCTTTCTTGGCCAAAAATGAAACCTACTGATGTGCAGAAGTATACAAAGGTGTTTATGGAAGTTGACACTGACAGGGATGGGAAAATCACTGGAGAGCAGGCACGCAGTCTATTTTTAAGCTGGAGATTACCCATAGGTAAAACCTTTTTCTTTTGAACTGACACTTTTTGACGTAATGTTTATGCATTTTGGTATGTTGATGTGTTAGCTTGTCTATGAAATGTTGCATACATATTACATAACTAACAAGAACAATAATCAGCTGAAAATTTTAGGGTTTAGCTTCTTGATTCATATTTTTTTTTTTTTGGGGTGGGGGTCTTCCTTAATGTTGTCAAGGAATTGTTAACTGTGCACCGATACTGGATATTGTTTTTGGTGATGGTAAAATAAGTTTGTGGATTTTATTTGAAAAAAAAACGGAACTCTCTAGTAGCCCAAGAGGTATTCAATGTCCAACTTTAGTCATGACTAGTAACTAGTGACGGATGTATGATTACTATGGCTGCTCCGCAATTCAGCAAAAAAATAAAAAACTATGGCTGCTCATCCCATCCCAATTAAGAACAAAGCTGGAGGGTCAGTTCATACTTAAGCATCCAAAGAGAGCGTGTCTGCTGAAGCTTGAGTGCTGACATGCTTTATCTGCAGGGGTTTGATGCATTTTATTGGAATGCACATGTTTTTGTGTCAGATCACGTCCTTTTAATTTTACATTATTTTAGTTGCTCTCATCTTGAAAGAAGCTTTTGGATTCACATGGTTTTCAATTAAGTGGAAAGAAAAATGAGTATATGGAATGCAAGTTCAGCAAAACACATTTGAGCATGGGCTTGGAGGTGAAAATGGGAGATCATACCATACCATGAGTCACTTGGTTTAGTTATATTTGATCTACCATGCTAGGTGACACAAACAAAGGAAGATTTAATCATAGGATTCAAATTGGGTATCGTTGGGAAAAAGCAGAAGAAAAGGATTTCACGGGCAGAAGAAGGGAAGGAAGTTCGGAAAAGCAAACATGACTATTCCTTTCTATTACGATCTCGGCACCTTCCTTACCCCCTTCGATAAATTTACCCCTTTTTTGAAGAGGAAAGCTCCCAGGTTCTGCATCTTAAAAAAGTGCATAACCTGATTGGAAGCACTGAAGTTAATTTGCAATGGGCCAACTCACCCAGCTATGATGCGCATGACAGAAGAGAGCGAGCACAACATGGAGTTTCCATCTTGGATGAGGCTCAAGTCCGGAAAGAATCTTTTCAAGACTTTCTCCCCTATGTTGAACTTTAGATGAAATGGAGACATGTTTAGCTATTACTCCCTATAAATGTGAATAGTTCAAGACGTACGAATAATAATTTTTTTTGGTGGGATAATTATGCATACAAGAGAGACGTCTAAGCAAGGAAAAGCCTCTAAGAAATGAATATTCCCACCTTAGTATCCTCCTAAAACTTGATGCAAGTACTATCACCCAAACCCAAAGAAACAAGTAGTCAAATCTTTGTAATAAACCTCCCAGGGATTTGCATGAATGGAAATAATCACAGGTTGGCATCCTGCCATTTTTAATCCAAGTCATAGATGCTATGAATTACTTGGTTTCATTATGGATCATTTATTAAAGAAAGGAGGAAGGTGACAGAGATATTGATAATTTGAGAAAGGATATATGGTAGGTTATAGGTATTAGACCTATAAGATCAACCACACATTTATAAATGTGTCTCGTTATGAACCAAGAATCCCAACCAATTCCAAATCCTCATGTTTCACTTTAGTATCACAACAATTAAAAAATATTTCTTAAAGGAAAATAACAAGAAACAAGTTTCAGCAGGATTCTATGATAGATGACAGTTGTTTGATTTAGATCTCAGAAATAAATCTACTTGACATTTTGAAATTTATGGGGTTATGAACCAGGATAATTATTAATGCCAAAATTCTTCTGTTTTTATCCACTTGGTGTTATGTTGGATTATCTTTTAAAGGAAAGCGGCAAAAAACACTAATATTTTGAACAGAATTACATTGTAGGTGACATTTATGAGACCTGAGAAACTCCTCATTCAGAAATTTATTTGGTTAGAACCAAGAGAATTAACTGATTCCAAGTCCTCATATTCATCCTACATGAATCACTTTTGTCAACTAATTCATGATGTTCCACTATTTTACATAGAACATCATGTTGGCTGCAATTTTGTCATTGTTGATGGGGTTCCCAGTTTCAGACTGTTCGGAATCTGGATTAGGAAATAGAAGATAGAAAAGAAATATTGTATTTCACGACAGCCAGGCTAATAGAAATTAAAAGCTACTAAGAAAAACATGCTACAGATAAGATGATGTTACTAGATATGTTTCTTTACTCTGTTTTATTGACTCTGTTTCTTAGCTAAGTGCTTCACTATTTTCGAAATTTGCTTGTAGAGGTGGACCAATCTTAGGATAATCTTTTCATTATTTCTCTGATAGCAAATACGTAACAAGATCTTTGTGGACATTTTGCAGATGTCTTAAAGAAGGTGTGGGACTTGTCTGATCAGGATAATGATAGCATGCTTTCTTTGAAGGAGTTTTGCTTTGCTCTTTATTTGATGGAACGTTACAGGGAAGGTCGTCCTCTTCCACAGTCTCTTCCAAGCAATGTTTTGTTTGACGAGACACTGATGTCAATGACAGGCCAACCAAAAATTGCTTATGGAAATGCAGCCTGGGGTATCAGCCAAGGTATTTTCCCTTATTTACACTATCTCAAACTTTTCCTTTTCTCTTAGTCTTATAGGATATTTCTTGATGATTTTTTTATTACTTTTATCTGTCTCAAGGTTTTCAGCAGCAACAAGGGATTCCAGGTGCTCGGCCAGTGGCACCAACAGCTGGTTTGAGGCCACCAGTTCATGGAAGTTCTGCCCAAGCTGATGGCACTCAACAGCCCAATCAGCAAAAGTCAGGAACACCTGTGTTGGAGGATTCCTTTTTGAATCGTGCTGAAAATGGTGAGCAGAATATATTGAATTCAAAGCCTCAAGAGGCAACAACTGTGGAGAAAAAGGTATTTGCTCTGCCTTCATAGTTTTTGTCGATGTATAAATATATTTGGGAAAGGGAAGGTTATCCATTATGTTTTTCATTTTTCGATGATGCTTGTGTTTTTGTAATTTGGAGGATACTTTATTTATGATTTTCTCCTATCCCTTTGTAATTATCTTCTCTTCATCTTAATATATTTATGATTCTCTCCATTTTTTTTTTAAAAAAAGGTACCAGTTTTTTAGAAATAGGAAGATTATAAAACTCTTCCTAAAGCCACAGATTCAACTAAATCTACTTACAAATGCAAGGTAAAGAAATACCTTTGAAAATATGAAGCACTTCTCTCCCAACCAAATGCACCAAAGAATTGTATAAATTGCACCCTCTCATAAAATCACTGTTTCCTTATTTCTGCCATAATCTCTTGAAAGTTTAACTAGAAACTGCTCGAGTAGAAAGGACACACAAAAATAAATTCACAGTCCCTTAGTGCTTGTTTGATACTTCAAAACTATTGATGGCCTTATGGGGCTCCAAATCACATTTTGATCCAAAAGCAACTGTCTGTCACTTTTTATTGTTGTTTGCCGGGTGGACCCATGTTAATATTTGGTCTTAAATATAATTTTGCAAGTATGTTCAAAATGAATTATGTGGCTGGAGTTACTTTTGAACCCAAAGTTAATTCCACATATTCAGTAATATTTTCAACCAGATCTATTTATTTGTAAGTGGTCTTGGTTCTCTTGCACATTTTGAGAAATTATAAATAAATTTTTTTCTCTTTGCTGTTGTAGTTTGAAGAAACTCAGAATATGATTTTGGATTCAAAAGAGAAGCTCGAGTTATACCGCAACAAAATGCAGGAACTGGTTAGTAATTCATATCTTCTTTTTTATTTTAATCTTAGATTGATGTTTATTGCTTAAGGCTTAGCATGGTTGAAATTAATTATTTGTAGGCATGCTAGGCCACACTGCTGGTGGCTCACTTTACAGTAAAATTGTGTTTGCATTAATGAAGTTATTGCATGCCAAAGAGGTCAAAAATAAATTTATTAATGATCTTTGACCTGTAATTATTCACATGTTTGGTTTTGCTTGGTTTTTACAGAATAACTTCTAAGCTAAATAGCTCTCGAGTATACTATTATATGCATAATACAAACTAATTCAAAACACAAAGTCAGTGTACCAGAGCTGTGTAATTTAGCTGGAAGGATTGCTTTTCTATGATAAATGCAAATCATCCTACAGTGACTTAATGTTTGGGTTTTATGGCTCTAGTTAGGCCTCAGTTGAAGCCTAGAAACTCTAACTGGAATCATGCACACAGTGAAGAGATAGGACGATTTTAAACGGATTAGAGGATAAAGTTTAGGATTTTATTGGGTAAAAGCCAGTATGACTTCCCCCCCTCTCAAGAAACGAACCGTAATCATGCATGCAGCAAAAAGATTGATGATTTTAAGTGGATTCAGTTAAGGATTTTATTGGGATAAAACCAGAATGATTTTTTTAATATTTGTTAATGTATGCCATGAATTCCTTTCCTGGATGTTTACTTGTATTTCAGATTCTATATAAAAGCAGATGTGATAATCGACTAAATGAGATTACAGAAAGGGCATCTGCGGATAAGCGTGAGGTATATTCCTTTTTTCTTTTCTTTTCTGAAAACGTGATGCAAATTTAAGATGTGAAAAGAATTAACTATTATTTGGTGGTGTTTACAGGCAGAATCATTGGGCAAGAAATATGAAGAGAAATACAAACAAGTAGCAGAAATAGTATCAAAATTGACTGTTGAAGAAGCTAAATTTCGTGATATACAGGTAATTAGAAAATCTAAATTACTTGTTAAAGATAGGCTATTTGTAAGAGGTGAAGTTATTGACTATTTAATACGCGCTCTTTTACTGCATTAGTCTTAAGTTATTATGAAGGACCAACCTCTCCCAAAATTTACGCCATTAGGCTATAGCTCATGAATGGTTTTATATCGTTTGCACTCCCCTCCTGCAAGATCCCTTTGGGATTGAAGTATGCATAACACACAAACACACCTCAAATTGTGCTCAAATTCAACTTTTATTTAGAATGGGGGTGAGAGGATCTAACTCATGACCACTTGGCCATACAAGCTCTAATACCATGTCAAGGACCAACTCTCTTAAAAGCTTAAATTATAAAGTAAATGCTCATGAATGGTTTTATAAGTGGGTTGCATTTACCTTTTAAAAAAGGATCAAACCCCATGCTTGACTTCCTCTACGAGCTCTGCTGGAATATGGAGCGATTCTGTTTCATGCCAATTAAGCATAATTCTGTTTTTTTTTTATTTTAAAATTATTTTATGACTTATATTGAAAATTTGAAATTTGGGTGTTGAGTTCAATTCTCTCATTGCTTCGTGTTTGGGATAAAAGACCAATTTTTGGTTCTGCGTTGATGTCACGTTTGTGGGTGAATTGCTGTTTCAGACATGTAGTGTTTGAGATTCGAGCTTTGAAGTTGTTGTTAATCTTTTCATTTTATTTTTCATTCTCATTTCTTCAAAATTTGTTGTTATAGCTTCGACAATTAGAAGTTCTGTTTTGTCTTCCAATTAGGGAATCCCCTCTCTCTCTTTCACCTCCTTCATATTGGGGCTGCTTTGCACTCAACTTACTGTGAATGCGTGAACATGAATTTGTAAGCTTTGGGACAGGTTAGGAGACCTTGAGGGCAGGGTTACCACTCCTCCATTCCTGAGCACAGTCCTCTGTTACGTATACCTGAGTGTGAAAGGGGAAAAAGGATAGGCACATGACCTGTTTGAAGAGTGTTTTAATAATCTAAAGGCTATTATTGATAGTTCGCATTTTTTCATTTTAAGAAATTTCTCATTCGAAATGCTCCCTATATATCACTTTTTAATTGTGGAAAATGGCAGAAAGCTAATGGTCTGCAATATCATATAGCAGATAGCATTGTGGGCAAATAGTGAACGTCGCACAGCAATTGAAATATATGATATCTATCAATTATATATGTATAACAATTTAAGTTGTATGCACATAAAAATGCATAAAAAATGGCATAATATTGACTCAAAAGTTCATTGGCTGGAGACTCGTCAAAGATGACAAGAGGATGTGAACACATGCTGCAACCATGACACTCGTAGCGGTGGCAATAGCGGACAGAGTTGTAGTTGTGGATCCAGGAATTCTGAAATGCAACAGCACTATAGCCTATAGTGGCACTATTGCATTGTGGAATTCCATATATATATATATATATATGTATATGTGTGTGTGTGAGTGAGGATCATGTTATTCCACGAGTAATTCTTAGTTGAGCTACTTTTTCAATAACTCTGTATATATTAAATTTCAACAATCTAACCTTTGAATTACAAGTTCTTATTGAATTGATCAAGTCTACAGTTTTTTTCTCCTTTCTTTGCAACAATAAACATATATTTTGGGTGGATTATGAATGTCTCTAAAGTTGAAACATTTCAAATTTCAATGCATCTTTAACCATTAGTTGGTACTTCTTTAGGATAGGAAGATGGAGTTGCAGCAAGCAATTGTCAAAATGGTTCAAGGAGGCAGCGCAGATGGTATCCTTCAGGTGAACTTTATTTCTTGAATAAGACTCGTGTTCGGGGGAAACCTGTCTAGGACTTGGTTACTGATGTTTTAGCAAATTCCGTAGGTCCGTGCTGAACGCATACAGTCAGATCTTGAGGAGATATTTAAGGCTCTGGCCGAACGGTGCAAGAAACATGGATTAGATGTGAAGTCAATTACAATGGTTCAGCTTCCTGCTGGTAACTATATTAATCTCATTTTGTCTCATTATGGCTTCTTTCTCAATCACTGATTTCTGTTTTTTGTTAATTCTCAAAGAATCACTCTGCAATAACAATTCTGTGATTTGTTTTGACTTTTTTTGCTCAATATATGTGATTCTTCATATTAGTACTTCTGTGGAAGCAGCCTCTTATGATTTAGAAACTTGCATTTTTCTAAAGGATCTTTTATTAAAATCAAGGGTGTTGTGTATTTGTTACAAGTTAATGCATTTCCCTCTGTTTCTAATTTTAATGTGGTTGTGTCTGTGCATGTGTATGAACCTAATGAATTATAAGGTTGGCAACCTGGAATTCCTGAGGGAGCAGCTCTTTGGGATGAAGATTGGGATAAATTTGAGGATGAAGGTAGCCATCGTTTTTTTTCTTACAAAATCATTTTCATGTTTTGCATGAATTAACTTGTGTGATTAATTGCTTTGTTTATTTGTAGGATTTGCTAATGATCTCACTTTTGCATCTTCAAAACCAAAGTCTGCATTTATTGATGGAGAACAAAATTTATCTGATGATAATTCTGTTCATGGTTCACCTGTGAATGCAAATGGGAAGCAAGAAAATTCTGCTAATGGTGATAATACAGTTGAGGATGAATCCTATGCACACAGTGAAGATGACTTGGCAAGAAGCCCGCATAGTCTAGCTGGAAGGAGTACGGTGGAGAGTCCTTCTCAAGACTTTTCAAATGCTCATTTTGGAAAAAAGTTTTGAACCAGATGCAGAAACACACAGGTAATTTGTTTTGTTTTTTCCTCCCTCCACTAGGGGTGTGCTTGTGGAAAGGGGGTTGATTTGTCTATTCCCATTTCTTATGTTTCTGCAATGCATGGCTTTCACTGTGAGCATCTAGTAATTGTGATGTCATTAATGGTAACAGAAGTTTTGATGAATCAACCTGGGGTGCATTTGACAACAACGATGACGTGGACTCAGTGTGGGGTTTTAAATCCAAGACCAAGGTAACTCATGCTATACATAACTTTTAATTTTATTCTGTTCTGGATATCAACCTAATTAGTCTGTTATTTGAGAAAATAAATGTTCTTGGGGAAATTCTTTAAAGATTATTTTTATTCTGAATTGATGTTTAAGATAGGCAATGGATGACTTTTTTTCCTTATACTTTTTGGAATGGGTTTCTTAGCACATTTACCAAAGAACTGAAGAAGGGATGTCTATTTTCAAAGATGAAGTTGCCTAGATTTTCTGGACAACATAACATTGCTACAACATAGTGCTTCTGTGAAAAATTAATTGATATAAAGCTACAACCTACTTAAATATTTGTTTGGTTTTGTAGGACTCTGACTTCGAGCAGAGAGATTTCTTTAAATCTGATGATTTTGGTATAAACCCAGTTAGAACAGGATCTACACATACAGATGGCACGTTCCAGACAAAAAGCCCATTTGCTTTTGATGATTCAGTGCCTGCAACTCCAGTTTCCAAATTTGCTTTTGATGATTCAGTGCCTGCAACTCCAGTTTCCAAGTTTGAAAACTCTCCAAGGTACAGTGAGGCAGGGGATCACTTCTTTGACATGTCAAGGTTTGATTCCTTCAGGCACGAAAGTGGATATTCTCCACAACCAGAGAGGCTCACGAGATTTGATTCCATAAGTAGCAGCAAGGATTTTGGCTACAATAATGATAAATTCACAAGGTTTGACTCCATAAGTAGCAGCAAGGATTTTGGCTCCAATCCTGAGATGCTCACAAGGTTTGATTCCATGAGTAGCAGCAACGACTTTGGCTTTGGTCGTCAGGGACATGCAAGGTTTGACTCAGTTAGTAGCACCAAGGACTTCGGTCACAGTGGTCCATTCTCTTTTGATGACTCTGATCCATTCGGCTCCTCTGGCCCTTTTAAGGTCTCGTCAGAAAATCATTCTCCGAAGAAAGGTTCAGATAACTGGAGTGCATTCTAGCCTGCATTCCAACTCTTCCCGGTTTTTCTTTGTTGTTTCCATTTCCTTGATTATTCATGATAGCCTATTTTTTTTGTGTATAGCTAGAAGAAAAGTTGGACGGTAATATATGGTGTGGCCAACGTATCAGTTTGAAGAGATCTTTTTCTATTTTTTTTGGGTAATGTGCGGATTTTGTGTGGAAGATAGATAGATAAAATTAAATGTCTTGATGTGTATTTTATGTACTACGAAGGTTAATGGCAAGTGTATGCAATTCTTGTGTATTACATGTATTGACGTATGTCCCACGCGTCCCAATTGGCACCCAATCACATTGCTCACTTTCTAGTTAACTACATTTCCGCAGTAAAATTTCTTGGTTGCTGCCCTAAGCATTTGGTGTTGTTAGATAAGTTTAGATAGGCTTTCGTATGCTTTTTTTATTGATTGAAATGCATACCCGAGGATTGAATTTGGAGAAGTTTATTGTATCTCTAACCAAGGAATCAAAATTGATCGCATACAAATCTAAAACTAAATTAAACTTGATGTTTATATATTTTAAGATCAACTCTAATGTAGTTGCTTATATTTTTTGGAAATCATTTATCTGTTCTTAAAGTTAAACAACTCCCTCTCAAAGAAAAAAGTTAAACAACTTGAGAATATCATTAAAATAAATAAATTCTTCTATAACTTTTATACAAGTTGTTTATATAAGCAACTAGAATAAATGTTACTTAACCATCGAAAAGTATCTTGGAAGTTAAAATAATAAACTTTTTTATTGAAGAAATAAAATAAGACTCACTGAAAATAAGTTAAAATTTTAAGTTAGGTGTTACTATTAAAGTGAAAATTAATGAGTATTTTTAAATTTTATTTATATGATAAAAAGAGACCAACTAAAAATATTGTTTTTACTGCTACTAAAAAGAATTAAGAACCCAATTCAGCTACAGTATTACATTAGAGGTGCTCAATCTACTCTTACTACTAAGTGAGTAATTAATTTTAATAAATTATATATATTTATATATCAAATTAAAAATATTTTATAAGGAGATTTTAAATTATTTATTTTAAATTTTAAACATATAATATATTTTTTTATGTTTAAAAACATCTTAAGACAACTATGAAAAAATTAAAACTATTTTTTAGATAAAACTTAAGTCCTCTTTTTAGTATTAATAACAATTTCATTTAAATTTAAAATCTCACATTCAATAATTAATATCAGTTTTGATCGCAAAAAAACAAAAAACTTTAAAAAGAACACAATAATATTTAAAATACTAAACCTAAATTTTCTGCGTTATTATTTTATTGGCGCATGATATGAGCCAACCTGTACTTTTCGTTGGTCCGGGTGGATGATAGCTCCATCTTCTCTCTTTCCCTTTGTCTGACCTGATGACTATTACAATCCAGTCAACCTTCTCTCTCTCTCTCTTTCTATATATGCATTTTCTATTATTTTTTTAAAATCTAATTTTTTATTTTTATTTTTCCCGTATTATTACTAGTATTAGTTGTTACTTTTCTTATATTATCACCCAGAATTTTTTTCATTTTCATTTTTGTTTTTGGTGTTTCTCTTTTACTCCCTTAACTCAACTCAACCACCTCTCCCCTTTTGCAATTCCAACGCTTTAACATGGCACAACACCAATTACGTTGTGCAATCAACTATGTTTCAAGGGTTTTCCTTCAATTCTCAAACTAAAGTAAAAGTAGGTTTTTTTTTTTTTTTCTGGCAGAGGTCCCTCTCGCTGCTTCTTTGAACTCCGACACAGGTGTTTCTTGTTGATTAGCTTACTGTGGTTTGCAATTTTTCGATGCGTTTTAGAATTATGACTATCTGTTCGTTTCGTTTATCATCGCTGCACCGCACTTACTATTTGCTCTTAAAACAGTTTCTATTTTTGAATTGATTGAGTCTGAATTATTTGAAACGCCATCGGTTTCTGTTTAAATGAAGGTTGAGCCGAACTAAGTTGCATCGCCCTGTTTCTAAATTAAGGGAACATGCAATTCTGGGAGATCTGTTGTGTTACGTTTCTTAGTTATTGATATTGGGTCATTGCAACTGTCTAATTTGTATTGATAATTATCTTGCTTGTCATTACATTGCGCAGCGACAATCAGAGGGGTTTTGACTTCATTTGATTCACAATTGATCCAGTTCTGGCTGTTTCATTATTGTAATTAAACTTCTGACACAGTTGGTTTGTGTTTCTATTCGAGTTGCTGATGCTTTTCTGGCATTGGTTGAAGATAATATAATAGTATATAAAGAATTTAATTTTCGTGCACTGTGCTTGTAACACCAACCAATCAGAAATCATTTTAAGTATAACTCTTAAAGTAGTTATTATAAAAGTCAACAAACATACCATACAGACAAAGTAAAAACCCTCTATACTGCCAGTGCATTGTAATTTAATTCTATATGAATGTCACACATTTACATTGAATTTATTTGAACTTGCAATTATTGTAAGTTTCTCATTGCTACCTTAACCTTGTGTTTTTTGTGATAGATTAGTGGGTATATGATGGCTGCGAGCTGGGATGGAAGTAGTGACCCTGGTAGCCAGTCAGATGATAGCTTTCTTGAGAGGTTGCACATTGAGCCTCTTTATGATGCCTTTATATGTCCGCTGACGAAGCATGTTATGCGTGATCCTGTTACTTTAGAAAATGGTCAGACTTTTGAACGTGAAGCAATTGAAAAATGGTTCAAGGAATGCAGAGAGAGCGGACGGAGACTGGTATGCCCTTTGACTCTTCAAGAACTAAGAAGCACAGAGCTGAATCCAAGTATGGCTTTGCGTAACACCATTGAAGAATGGATTGCCAGGAATGAAGCTGCACAGCTGGATATGGCTCGCCGGTCATTGAATATGGGGAGTCCAGAAAATGAGACTCTTCAGGCCTTAAAGTATGTCCAGCACATCTGCCGAAGAAGTCGATCAAACAAACGCACTGCCCGCAATGCAGGGCTTATCCCAATGATTGTTGACATGCTGAAGAGTAGCAGCCGTAAGGTTCGTTGTAGAGCTCTGGAAACCCTTAGAGTTGTGGTAGAGGAAGATGATGAGAATAAGGTTTGTCATAGTTTGATGGTTATCATTTCATTTCGTTTCCTGTCTAGTTTTTTGGTATCATAAGTGTACTTTTGGCAAATTGATGTTAACATATTCTCTTTGCTCTAAAGGAATTGTTGGCTGAAGGGGATACTGTGCGCACTGTAGTAAAATTCCTTTCGCATGAGCTTTCTAAAGAAAGAGAGGAGGCTGTCTCCTTGCTTTATGAGCTCTCAAAATCTGCAACCCTTTGTGAGAAGATTGGTTCTATCAATGGTGCCATTCTTATACTAGTAGGGATGACAAGCAGCAAATCAGAAGATCTTCTCACTGTTGAGAAGGCAGATAAAACATTGGAGAATCTGGAGAAGTGTGAGAGTAATGTGCGGCAGATGGCCGAAAATGGTAGATTGCAGCCTCTTCTGACCCAGCTTCTTGAAGGTACTAAGACTCTAATATATATTGCAGCATACCCCATGTTGTGTGGCTAATTTGCTCATTATTTTATATTAATTCGAGAGAGAGAGAGAGCATAATTTGCTAGACTACCATATTACACATTTTCTTGTAAATATGGTGCGCATGGTTTTTATTTTTTCTTATGTTTTTGAATTATTTGGTGGGTAATATTTCTTGTATGGATATTTCAAGGATCTCATGAAGTGAACAATTAGAATGTTACAAGATACTTGGGCTTTCCATTGATTCATATCATCTCACGATGACTTTGAATCATGTTATTTGGATGAATGATGAATCAGTACAATTTCGTGTCACCAATAAGAATAAGATGTTTTGTTGCGATTTTTTTTCTTTCTTTACATAGCCAATCCAGGCCTGGATAAAAGGATGATTGTGTTAGAAAGTCAACAGGCAACGTCAAACTTTGTCAAAGCTCATTGGAATATCTTCTTGGGGTGGATTCCATTAAAATATTTCCTGGAAGAAAATATTTTCAGTTCTGTTGAATGTAAAACATCATATATTTTCCACTCTAAATAGTCAAAGTTTCACCTCTTCCAATAATAGAGAAGTGTTTCCTGGAAAATGTTGTCTAGTCCAAACACCAGAAATTATACAGATAATACAAACAATTAGAAAAGGTGTGATTACCAAAAATTTATCAAAAATATATTTGCAAGTAAATAATAGAAAATGTAGCCCTAGGTAAAATTGCAGTGTGGACATAATGCAAGCACATTCCATTTAACTTTGATTAATTATTTACATCAACTACCCTAAATATTTGGAATCATGACTGGTCACTTGCTTGTATAACTTCATGTTCCTATGTGGGTTTCATGTTGTTTTTCATTAAAATGTTTGCAGGTCCACCAGAAACCAAACTCTCCATGGCTACATACCTTGGTGAGCTGGTTTTAAACAATGATGTTAAAGTCCTTGTTGCTGGAACTGTGGGTTCATCTCTGATCAATATAATGAAAAGTGGTAATATGCAATCAAGAGAAGCAGCACTGAGGGCACTAAATCAGATATCATCATGTGACCCAAGTGCAAAAATTTTAATAGAGGCTGGAATACTTTCTCCTCTTGTCAATGACCTTTTTGCAGTTGGTCCTAATCTGCTTCCAACACGATTAAAAGAGATCTCTGCTACAATTCTTGCCAGTGTGGTAAACTCTGGAGAAGACTTTTATTCCATTCCATTTGGACCTGACCACCAAACTCTGGTCTCAGAGGATATAGTTCGTAATCTACTCCATCTTATAAGTAACACCGGTCCAGCAATAGAGTGCAAACTTCTCCAAGTTCTTGTTGGACTTACTATTTCTCCAACTACAGTTCTGAGTGTTGTGGCTGCTATCAAAAGCTCCGGTGCCACCATCAGTCTAGTTCAGTTCATTGAGGCACCACAGAAAGATCTGCGTGTAGCTTCCATAAAACTTCTTCAGAATTTATCTCCTCACATGGGTCAGGAACTAGCTGATGCACTACGCGGCTCAGTTGGACAGCTTGGTAGTCTAATTAAAGTCATATCAGAAAATACAGGAATCACTGAAGAGCAGGCAGCAGCCGTTGGCCTTTTGGCGGATCTTCCTGAAAGGGACTTGGGCCTCACAAGACAGCTACTAGATGAAGGTGCCTTTGTGATGGTCATATCCAGGGTGATTGCCATCAGGCAGGGAGAGATCCGAGGCACTCGCTTCATGACACCATTTCTTGAAGGGCTTGTAAAGATTGTTGCAAGGGTTACATATGTCTTGGCAGAAGAGCCTGATGCCATTGCTCTCTGCCGTGATCATAATCTTGCCGCTCTCTTTATTGATCTGCTTCAGTCCAATGGACTTGATAACGTACAGATGGTTTCTGCTACAGCTTTGGAGAATTTATCCCAAGAAACGAAAAACTTAACCAGACTACCCGAAATGCCATCACTGGGTTTTTGTGCTTCAGTGTTTTCATGCTTCAGCAAGCAGCCAGTCATAACTGGATTGTGTAGGCTGCACCGAGGGATATGTTCTTTAAAAGAAACATTTTGTCTCTACGAAGGGCAGGCAGTGCTTAAGTTAGTAGGTCTACTGGACCACACAAATGTGATTGTGGTCGAGGCAGCACTTGCAGCCTTATCTACTTTAATAGATGATGGAGTAGATATTGAGCAAGGAGTGGCGATTTTGTGTGAAGCAGAGGGAGTGAAGCCTATACTTGATGTGCTACTTGAGAAAAGAACAGAAACTTTGAGGAGGAGGGCAGTTTGGGCAGTGGAGAGACTATTGAGAACAGATGATATAGCCTATGAAGTTTCTGGGGACCAAAATGTGAGTACTGCACTTGTGGATGCTTTCCAGCATGGTGACTATCGAACTCGGCAGACAGCTGAGCGTGCCCTCAAGCATGTTGATAAGATTCCAAACTTCTCAGGAATCTTCCCAAACATGGGATGAAATGAACCTTGTAGTATTATTTTGTAGATGCTTCACTGTCCAGTTGATGATCACAAAAATTTGTATGTAATTTTATCTTGTGCCAAGCAGTTTTGGATTGTATCTATGATGGTTATCGTCTACTATATGCATTTATCCAACTGCAGTTGGGGATTGTTGTATACGTTACCCATTCTTTTACCAGGTGTTCATTTGTTGCTCCTGATTCTGTCGCTTTTTGAGGTTTACATCATACTATAGCAGTAAGTTTTATTTTGATAAAAAGAGTTACTATAGGATGAGTGCTGAGTATTTGTATTTTTTTTTTAATTTCTGAGTATTTTGTTGTTTTGACGTTTTTTCCCTCTAAATTTGTATTCATGAATTATGATTAATGATTAATGATTTACGCGTGGCGGTGGGTTTTATTTTACCATTACCAACTATTCCACCTCGACATAACGTTTTTAATTTTACCTTTATAAATAATATGTATTTTTTTATGGATAAAATATGTTGTTTTCCTCTGAAAAGTATGAAAATGTTTGAATTTGATCTCCATAAAATATTGAATGATTTTTTCTTTCTACAAAATTAAAATCTATTACTTTGGTATAAGTGAAATTTCTGGTAAATTCAAATTCACATGGCACTTCCTCGTTGGTCCCACAAATAGTTACTGTCTAACGATTTCTGGGGCCCACAAAATCTTAAACCGTCACAAACTTCCGAACCCCTCTCTCTAACCTCTTCATAGAAACAGTGTATGGATCTGCAGAGAGAAGGCGATCTGACAATATCGAGCCTCGGAGAAGGCGACAAAGTGGTGGCGGTTGTCGCCCGCATCGACGATCAGGTTCAGTGGCCGTTGGAGGGGTGGGTGTCTTGTTCTTGGTGTTTGAGGAGCATGACGAGGTGAGTGTCGGCATAGCGGGAGGACACGCGGGACTCATCGTGACCTTCAAGATCATCGCCATACCACACAACCACCACCAAACCTTGGCGGTGCACCACCAAACGACCAGATCTAGTCTCGACAGGCAGATCTAGATCTCGGCGGCACGAGATCGTTGTTAAGTAACTGATAAAAGTGAAATATGGATATTGAGATGCCAAGAAAAAAGAATGTAAGTTTGAGAATGTAGATAAGAAATACTCTTATGAGAGTAGAAGATAATATTTTTCATGGAGAGAATCATAATTCTCAATTATGGAGGGAATATGACTCTTATATTATGTTAAAAATTAAATACAGATAAATAATTATTTTCATTCTTTGATTCTTCTACAAATTATGATTATTATTATCATGAATTTCATTTTTGTCTCAGGTAACATTTACATCTTCGATCCCGGCTTGAATACAAGCTATTATTATGAGATATTTGTTATATCTATTTGTATAAATAGGAAAACAGACTATTTAAATTTAAACGGGTTGTTAGTATTGTGTTTAGATGAGATAAAATTGTTATTTTATTTTCTATTATTATGAGATATTTGTTATATCTACTTGTATAAATAAATATCATTTAAGAGGAAAAATATGAATGAAAGAAATTATTTATATTATTATTTTAAATATGAATACAAATTGATTGTTATTTTGTTTCCTATTATTATGAGATATTTGTTATATCAAATTGTATAAATAAACCTTATTTAAGAGGAAAAATATGAATGAAAACAATTATTTATTTGTATTTGATTTGTAACATGGTATCATAGTCATGGTTCTCTCCATGAAAAATAGTATCTTTAGCTACCATAAGAGTCTTCTTCTCCACATTCTCAAACATACATTTTTTTTCTTCTTATATAAATACCTATATTTCACTTTTATTTCCCCTCCTTAACCTTCAGCTTCTTTAATTCCTCTATAAATTATGATTATTATTATTATTATCATGAATTCCATTTTTGCCTCACATAACCTTCGCATATTCGGTCCCGACATGAATCCTTTCCCATATCTTAATCTTTTCTTCCCAGAAACAACACAAACGGCACAACATAAACTTGTTTTGAATCCTTCTCGTACCTTAGTTTTGAAGTTTCTATGCATGTATTCCATTTGAAGATTATTGATGTGAAGCTCATTGCACTATTCTGAATCTTTCCCAGACCAACCCTAAAGTCTATTGAACTGAACATGTGATTGTTCTGAATCTCTTCCTATATCTCAATTCTCCATGCACGTATTTCATTTGAAGGCCATTGATGTGAAACTCGTTGCACTATTCTGAATCCTTCACAGACCAATCCTAAAGTCTATTGAACTGAACATGTGATTGTTCTGAATCTCTTCCTATATCTTAATTCTCCATGCACGTATTTCATTTGAAGGTCATTGGTGTGAAGCTTGTTGCACTGTTCTGAATCCTTCACAAACCAGCCCTGAAGTCTATTGGCATGTAATTGTTTTGAATCTGTTCTCCTATCTCATTTATCTTTCTACCTCATATAACCAAAGCACCTGTTATGGACTATCTTAAAGCACTTCCTAAACCTATTGTTGTTGGATGAGTGTTTGAAGAAACAATTGGCAAGTTGGACATGAGCAATGTTCATGCACCAACTTGAGGGAGAGTGTTGAAAGTAAGTTTTTGAATTTAAAATATTGTTATTTTAGATAGAAATATAAGCGGTTTAAATTTAAACAAATTGTTAGCATTATGTTTAGATAGAATAAAATTGTTATTTTGTTTCATATTTTTATAGGATATTTATTATATCCACTTGTATAAATAAACCTTATTTAAGAGGAAAAATATGAATGAAAGCAATTATTTATCTGTATTTGACTTTTAACATTATGTTAAAATTCAATACCATGATAAATCAGTGTTTTTATTCTTCTTCTTCCTCCTAAACGAGGTTTATTTATACAAGTGGGTATAACAAATATTACATAATAGGAAACAGAATAACAATTTTATCCTATCTAAACAGAATGCTAACAACTCGTTTAAATTTAAACAACTTGTATTCGTATCTAAAATAAAAATATTTTAAATTCAAAAACTTCCTTTGAACACTCCCCCTCAAGTTGGTGCATGAATATTGGTCATGTCCAACTTATCAATTGCTTCTTCAAACACTCATCCAGCAACTCATCCAACAACAATAGGTTCAGGAGGTACTTCAGGATAATCTACAACAGGTGTTTCAGTAATATGAGGTAAAAAGAGAAATGAGATAAGATAAGACATTCAGAACAATCACATGTTCAAGTCAATAGACTTCAGGCTGATCTGTGAAGGATTAAGAATAGTGCAACGAGCTTCACATCAATGACCTTCAAATGGAATACGTGCATGGATAATGGAAATACGGAAAGAGATTCAGAACAATCACATGTTCAGTTTAATAGACTTCGGGGCTGATCTGTGAAGGATTCAAAATAGTGCAATGAGCTTCACATCAATGACCTTCAAATGGAATACATGTATAGAAGCTTCAAAACTGAGGTACAAGAAAGATTCAAAATGGATTTGTGTTGTGTTGTTTTCGGGAAGAAAATTGAGAAATGAGAAGATATTCAAGCCAGAACCGAAGATGCGAAGGTTATGTGAGGCAAAGATGAAATTCATGATGATGATG
>CM023944.1:1263575-1414669 GCA_013407115.1 Glycine latifolia | reverse complement strand
ATAATAATAATAATAATAATAATAATAATAATAATAATAATAATAATAATTTGTAGAGGAATAAAAAAAAATGAAGGTTAAGGAGAAGAAATAAAAGTGAAATATAAGTATTGATACGCGAAGAAAAAAAAATGTATGTTTGAGAATGTGGAGAAGAAAGACTCTTATAGCAGTTGAAAATAATTTTTTTCATGGAGGAAATCATGATTCTCGTTCAAGGAGGAGAAATAATTTTTATTATTGTTTTCATTCATTTTTTTTTCCTCTTAAATGAGATTTATTTATACAAGTAAATATAACAAATATCTCATATAATAATAAGAAACATAACAACAATTTTATCTTATCTAAAAAAAATTTTAACAATATATTTAAATTTAAATAGTTTATATTTTTATTTAAAATAACAATTTTAAATTCAAAATTTTTCTTTCAGCAATTTGAGTGTATACGAGTTGTAGCACGTTGACGGTGGTCAAGCGCTAGGTGAAACCCTTGATGCACCTATGCTTCAGCTGTAGCACCATGTACACGTGCGACAATGCAAGAAAGTGCATCCGCACTTGTCCATCTCCTCCGTTCACCTCAAGGGAGGCATCTCCTTCATTTCGAATCAAGAATTGAAGACACTAGTAATTAATTAATTCAATTTCATCAGAAAATTTTTGTGGCGTATTTTTTCATATTGTGAGGGTCTTTAATCCTCAAATTTATTTTTAAAATTTAAATTAAAAAATGGGGGTTCAGACCGGCCTAAAAGTCATAAGTTTTAATTTTTCGACCCAATTTATTAAATTCGAATATTTTTTATATTTACAAAAACCAAAATATATTTTAACCTCCTAAAAAAATATTATAAAAAATAATTAAATTATATTTTTAATTAAGCAATAATTCAAGAATATTTATCTGTAAATCTAATATAGTACAAATAACACTAATTTATTTTAATAAAAATGATATTCTAATGTTTTTTTTATAGAATTTTATGTTTATGTATTAACTGTGTGTAAAATAAATTTATACTATCATATAAACATAAATTATAATTTGAATTATTTTAAAAGTTAACAAATTTATCCTTGTGAATTATGATTAGATAAATGTGTAAATAATTTTATACTTGCAAAACCTTTTTCTCATTTTTATACTAACCATGTATTGGAACAAAAAATTGTCATTTTTTTTTATAATTATAGAGTTAAATTAACGTTATTTTTTAATTTGGATTAATTATTGTCAAACTTTTATACAATTGAAAAAGTATCACGTTTAACTTTTGAAAAAAATGAATATTTTTTTTAATCACTGAAATTTTAAAAATATTTTATTTATTTAAATAGAAATGGTTTAAATAAATTTTATCAAAAAGCTTATTCAATTAAGTCATAGAAAAGAGTTACAGGTTATTTTCATAAATCTCAATAAATTTTGCAAAAACTCTTATAATTATCCGTTAATTTTATGGAAAGGCCTTTAAACTAATTGAATATTGATAATAGTGAGATGTCTTTGCTCCTTGTAGGAAGAATTAAAATCGTTGCTGAATTGAAAATAAAGGTAGACGTCAGTGCGTTATTCTTTAAACGAAATACATGTTTGTTAGAATTATGAATATTTATACTTCATATAGATAATTATCCTGACCTTGATATTCTTAAATTTTACTTATTTCAAAAGTTTCATACAATTTATCTTATATATTGTTTTTACATATTAACACCATTTTTTGAAAAATTACACATTCTTTATCTATATGTACAAGTTATAAACAGGATTACCATATGAAAAACAAAATCTACAAACACAATATCCTCGAAAATAAGTAGAACTTAAGTGTAATTACCACTCAAATCGAGTCTGAGGCTGTTGTTAAGAGTACATCCGTAAATAAATATGGTAATGCTTTTGGCTGGAGTTTAACTCGAGATCCAGTTCCTTCTACGTGCTGAATTTCTCATATATAGTGTGAAGGTAATGTATATGCGAATGGTTTGACAACATGATTTTGTAATTATGATATTGAAAAAAAGAAGAAAAAAAATATCGTAAGTTCAAATTCCTCCTATTAATATTTTAACAAAATTAACAAATAACAAAACTAACTATTAACATTTATTGAGACTTCAACTCCATGATTAAAGGATAGTTAGATTATTATTTTTCAAAAAGTAATGTATAGTTAGTGTATTATTACATTGTTTAACAGTCGGATATCATCTTTAATATAATTTACAAGATAATTATTATAAAAATCAATAAATTTATTATATATATACCTCAACACCAAAATAGTTTATATTTATATATATACGTCAACATCAAAATAGTTTTCTTTTTGTTTGTATTTTACTTATGCCTAAAATTTTCATATCGTAGCATATTGCACGCAATCGACTGTGTTGTCATTATCCACAAGCACAATAGTACATAATTAAAAGTATTAGCATGGCCATTTCAAAACTTAACGACGAAATAATTAAAATGTTGATTTTTGTGATTTTTATTCTTCTAATGAAAAAAACTAAAATTCCAATACAAGTAAAATAAGCCTTTTCATTCGGTTAAAAAGGGATAAACAATAATAAACTTAACAGTTAAATGGTCATATGCAAATAATTTTTTTTATATATTTTATTGTCAAGTTTTTTGAACAATTTTCTGACACGAGAATGCTACCACGACCAAGTGTATTCATGAAATATAATGGTAGATGCACAGAGATTCACAAGAAAATCTGTAGCAACTTTTCCGGAAAACAAGATTAAGGGTGCAAAATGCACCTAATCACACATTATATACTCGTTTTCATTGAGCCAATTCCCTGCCTCTAGGATTGTCTTCTTCAGAATTGAGACAATGTCACTTGGATTGCATACAAGTATAGCCATATGCCAAATACACAAGGAGGCTGATTAGTGCAACTAGTTATAACACAAAAACCTAATTCCAGAAACTCAATTGATAGGAGAAATAATAAGTGCAAAGTCGGTATGGAATTCAACTTTTATGATTGGTGAGAAATGAATTAAATAAAAGGTACATGAGAAGCACAGAAACTGAGAATCGCGTTCGGAAGATTTGCCCATTACAATTATATGCAGCAAATATAGAGCAGGACTTACCGGTCTTGTTATACCTCAAAACATAGAGGGAAGATCTAAGATTCTGTTGTTTAGCATACACGCACAAAGGATTTCAAAGGTGTAACACTGCCACAGATTTGGTCAAGCACGAAGAAACGTCCAGCTCATGAGTAACAGGATCCCTTGAAATATGGTTCCAGTTTGCCATATCAGACACATCACAAACGGTGAAAAAACCCAATACCCGGCCAATTATTTTGAACATCTCCACCCCAAAAATCAGGCTTTTATCTGACACAAAAACAGCGTTCCAGTCCATTGGGGCATCTGGATGCACTGAGGCTTCAGTCCAGGTAAGATACATGAGATCCAACTCCCATAATTTTCTAACAGCCTTGTTTCGTCTCCCGATCTGACCATCCCCTTCACACCAGGTCACTGAGAGCATGAAAAGGCGGCCATCAGAAGATACAAGTTTGGGGTAGTACCCATGTACACGAGGTGGGATTGGAGTGGCTTGAATTGCAATCCAGAAACCCCGTTGTATGTCATATGCTGCAAGCTTGTCTGTTTCAGAATAAACATAAAACGTCCTGCCACAAACAATTCCAGAACGAGCAACCCCAAAATCAAAAGGTAATCTTGGGATTTCAATCCATTTATTTGACACAGAATCATATATTTCCCCAGAGTCCAGAGGCTCATCCCAAGACCCCAGACCTCCTACAGCTATCAACAAAAATCTTTTAATACCCTTTGAGCTTGAATGGTCACTTTTTTGTCTGAGAAATTTGTATGCCTTTCGACTGGGCAAAGATGAAGCTTCAGTCTCATTAAAAGCAGGTTTGCAATGACATCTCATTGAAAGCTTGTGAGGATCCTCATAGACGTCTGAAACCCCACCAATCCTTGATCTTGGAAAACGTCTATCCTGCCGACTTTGATGACTTTGACAAGTTGGAAAATCCAAGCTGACCTCAGAGACTCCTAATATAGGATTTGATCTAGCATATTTCATGGACGGCATTTTACGCCAAGATTTTGTCAAGGGGCTAAATGCAAGTACCCCTTTGTGTGTCTTGAATGAGCTCCTATCCACTGTCCCAAAGTTAGTCAAGCTAGAACATCCTCCAACAATGAAGATATCATCCTGTATACCAGCAACAGAGAACAAGAATCTTCCTCTGAGAAAATGAGCATCTATCTTGTGCCATTGATTCAGAGACGCATCAAGCGCATGTATCTCACCAGAACAAAATCCATCTTTAACAACACCGAACAGAAACAACCATGGACTTTGATATGAACCCTCCCTTCTCATTTGGAGGAACCTAGGCGTGGTGGTCAAGGACCTCCATTTTTTACACACAAGACGGGCATTCATGAGACTTGTCAGTGGAAGCCTAACCAAACACATTTCAAGAATATCATCGGGAAGAAAAATATGCATTCTATTGTTTGTAAACAATTCTTCAAGCTCAGAATTCTTTCGGTTGTGTCTCCTCAAAAACCTGTCCTTCACCCCATATGAAAAGCAATCCACAGCAGTTTCTTCTGGGCCACAAAGAGGCTTATATCCCTTTCCTTCGTCACTGGCACTAGATCTCCTTCTACTGCTTGAATAGCCAAAATCATCACCAGTGTCAGCACCTACCTTGCAGCCCCCACCTCGTCCATACAGATTTAAGCATCTTAAAGAAACTCCATTTACATCATCAGCTTCTTCCCCAGAATTCCTGTTACTCTTCTTCCTCCACTTCTGGCTAACACTCCTCACAAGTCGCTTTGACACACTCAAACTCTGTATATCTTGACAATGAGATTCGTCTGCCCCCAATCTTTCAGAAAACATTATGCTCAATAATTCTTCTTCACAAAAAAATATACAACACCCATAGCTATCTTGAAAATTTGCGTTCAGAGTAGCACCCAAGCTCCCCTTCTATGATTCATCCAAACAGAAAATAGAAACATATAGTATCAATGTTCCAGTTAACATTCCGCATCAAACCCACAGAATTTTATAATTAAAACAAAAGGGAAAACAAAAATGATCCTGAAAAAAAAAAAAAGGGATTTTTACCTCGCAAAGCCAATCAACGAACCCAGATCCTGAAGGGAAACAGATATGTACGGTTAAATTTGACAATTTAATATGAAATTAGAAGAAGGTTGCGAGAGAGTGAATCCCTGAGAGTGTGAACAGTGAGTGATACCTATGTACAATACATTTCATATAGAAACATAACATTCTGGTTTGACGAATCGAATATAATGCATAACGGACCTCACTGAATTCCAAAGACGGAAAGGGAAAAAGGAAAAGGAAAAGATGAAGACTTACATTGCAATGCAATTCACAAAGAAAAAATGAATCACCAATTTCTTGCTCCATTAGAAATGCTCATCTTATACCTACCACAACTTTACTTTTTTTCATTTTATGGCTCCTCTGATTGGAAAAGAAATAAATAAATAAAAAATACAAACAAAAAATTTGAGCAGTAAACAACAATTTTGTGGCTTGATTGGTTGGGACGGGAATTTAGTAAAGGACTGCAACTCTGATTAAAAAGCGACCCGTCGGTTCTTTCTTTTAATATTAATATTCATAATATTATTGTTATTCTACTGCTATTCTTTTTCTTTTTTACTTTTTTTTTATCCCCACTCATATGCCTACTAACATGTTGTGTAATGATACATGTCAAAAGAAAATGTCATATAATAATAACTGTTAACTCAGCATTCAATTCCGCATGTGTGTGATTTATTTTGCCACGTTTCAAGCTCAACGCGGTTACCATCCTATTCCTATGCAGTAAGTGTAACTCCACAGCCGTAGAAACTTTTGATGTTTTTTTTTATTGATATAAAATATTTATCTATTTTATTGATTATTATTTTTTATTGAAAAATTTGAATAATTATTTTGTGAAATTTTTTAATTATATTTTTCAAAATTTTATTTAAGAAGATTGAATTTCAGTATAACTTTTATCAATGACATGTTGGTGAATCTTTTGATGTTTAATCATGTGTCATAGACATTTTTTTTATCCTTTTTATTCATAGTGAGGAGTGAGAAGTAAATATTATTAATTAATAAAAAAAATTGAAAGAAAAAAAATGAGTGACCTAAATGACAAGATAAGGAAACCCAAACACAACATAAAAAAGGATCCCCAATGGGTATGGGTTGTTTGATGGCAATGTGACAGACAGGACCACACTCTACAAGAAACATTCTAATGGATGAGTTTGGGACGAAAAGACAACCGCAAGTGGCGCATGGTGAAAATGGAATTAGGAGGAAGATAAAGATGTTTTCAGTATTTATTAAGGTAACTTTCTTTTAATTTATCTATTCTAAAGCATCTCTAACAGACGTAATTTAAGCTATTAAGTTTAAATTCTTTATCTCACTTAAGTAGTCTCTCACGATGTCACATCATAATCAAATATTTTATACATATTTTACATCAATAATATATTTCATCCGTTCCAAAAAAAATAATTATTGTTCTAGATTATTTTATATGTATTAACAAAATGATAATTTTACAAAACTAATCTTATATCATGATTCATTTATAGATTTTATTGACTATCATTAAATTATAAATGATGGAGAAATTAAAAAACTTACAACCTTTTGACTAATGGTTTTCTTCTTTTGTTCATGGTTTGGTTTACTTTTGTGTGGGTAATGCTTTCTAAAAAATGTTTTAAGTTTTTAACTTATAGTGATTTGTTTTTTGGTTTTTTAAAATCATTTAATATTTCTTTAGGCTACTAAATTTGAGATAGAAAACATTATCCAAAAGAAATGAGAAAATAGGTTGAGAATTGATTATTCAAAAGACTTGAAACTAAAATCATTTAGTGTGCTAATTTTGAGGTCAATCTAAATTTGTCTCAATTTATTAAGATTATTCAAAAGTGTGATTGGAAACTATATTCTGTCTTTTTATGAAATCAATTCCTTGGCTTTTTACATCATCATCTCGCTCATTTTATTTTCTCTTTCTATCTCCATATTCTCATTCTCCCTGCTTATCTCACATGGAGATTCAAATGTAAGATCATAGTTCTCTTTCTTTTCTAATAATTTAAGAAAAGGGGGAATGAGAACCCATTTTGGCAAAGGGGTCACTGCAATGGTTACCCTCGCAGAGGATATGCTTTAGGGAGACTATCCAATCATAGTGTAAGATATCACGAATGGCCCAAAGAATGGAAGCAAATTAATGGTAGAGGAGGCATCCACCGTAATGAGTGGCATTGCCATCAGAGAGTCTGGGAGGTAAAGGACTTCGTGATATCCTTCCCTCCAAGTCATTGGAAGCCATGGAAGATGGATTGAAGTTCTGCATGGACGTTTATGGAGTGGTCAATATGACCATGAAAGTTGAATAGCCACACACTACATCTTGATTCCTCGCAAGACTTCCATAAATTTTTAGGGTTGGCATTACCTAAACAACAACCATCAACATTAACAATGGTCAAGAAGTCAAAGTCTTGCGCCAATTGATCCACCTAGCTAATCTGGGCTAGAGTGTATTGGTATAAAAATTGGCCTCAACAGAATTTTCAAGGACTCGAATTTGCTACAGTTTTGGTTAGTTGTAGCTATCACGTACCTTGCATGCAATCTAATAAAGAAAATTTCTTCAATTTAATATGGTATATCAAGATTTAAAATTAGCTTAAATATGTTTGTCTTTTAAATGTGGGACAAATTTGTTTTTATGAAGTTTGAAAATAACTACTTTTATTCCATCGTTACGAACAGTGTTACAATTGTTTCTGACATGGCTAACAATTTCACGTTATCAAATGACACATAGTCATCATACTTAGTTTTTTGGCTTATAAAGAAAACCTAATTTGATAAAACTTCATAAAAATTTCACACCTATATAACATGGCTAGATCTAACAATCCTTGTTGCCTTCACAATCTAGGTTATAACTTCTTCTTTTTTTGGTGAAATGCATTATTCATTCAACCTAGAAATCTATAGGAATGAGATACAAACTATTTCCACTCTACGAGTACTACAAATAAATTATTGTGCTATATCGAAAAACATGAAACTAACTTAAAGAATTCATTTCATGCTCAACTAATTTATCATTAACTTGGTTTGCCTCGTGGAAAACATGCATCCAAATGATACTCCTTTAAAAATTATAAATATCATGAATACTCTTGACCAAAGGATAATAAGGACAAGCGACTATAACCTTTCACCAAAAGATTAATAACCACTTAAGAATCCGACCGTACCTTAATACGACAAAAACTTCTCGCCCAAGCAAGTTTAAGTCTGTGAACAGAGCCCTAAAATTCAACTATCAAGATACTACGTGAACCCAATTTTAGATTAAAATCCCCAAGCAAAATCCCATATTTATCCCGAAGAACACCACCACAATGTGGGATATATCTGATATTATAACTAACAGATACACACACGCACACAAGTTGTCCTTGATATCTTATTTCAATTTCTATTGGAAAAAAAAAATTCAAGTGCCCAGATAAAAAAAAGAAGAAATTATGTGACTTTGTTGCCAAATGAGTTGGACCAAGCATTCTCAATTAATACGTTAATTAAAAACATCTATATTTTTATTTTATTTTTTATATTGAAGCTTGATTATTAGATCAATTAGGTAATTCATAATAAATGACTGAGCGCATGGATGGATAGAGATTTTCCCATACTTATCTTACTCAATTGAATCGGGATTGTCTCTTATATTTGTGGTTAATAAAAGATGTTACAATATAATAATTGTCCCTTATTTTATTTTTTGTTATAAATTAATCCCTTATTTTTTATAAATTCTAAAATGATTTTCTTATTTAATTCTTGACAAGTTAATCTTTTTAAAAAATTGATCATTTATTTAATTTTCGAACACAATTTTGAAAATTTTTATTTATTTATTCAGAAGTAAAACTTATCCCATTAAATTCATGAATATGATAATATAGGAATCAACTCATATTTGAAAAAAAAAAGACATAAATATGGTGAAAATCATATAAAAAATGAGGCTTGTAAGAAATAAAAAAAGTGACTTTTTTAGGTTTTCGGTTATTAATGAGATTCACTTTTGATTATTTTTTTCTTGTTTATACCTCTTTATGGTTTAAACATTAGATGAGTTTTATGTAGATGAATTTAATATGATAGATTTCACGTTTTAAATCATTTAAAAAAATATTCAAATTGTGCCCTAAAATTAAAAATGAACAATTTTTCGAAATGATTAATTTATCATGAATTAAATAACTAAGATAGTTATTTTAGAAAATTTAAAAGTTAGGGGATCTTAAAAAAAAAAGTTAATAAATCATTTGTAGATTTTAACCAATATATATATAGTCTTCCTACAATTTTTCTTATTATTTTATAGAAAAATATTAAATAAAAATAAGCACATTTAATATCTTAAAAATACAATAAAGGGTAAGAAAAATAATAGGAAGTATGAAGTTGTAAGAAAATATAGAGTTGTTCTAATTAAAAAAAAAAGTATTTATTTACCGTAAAATAAAATAAAAAAATGTATTAATACGCAGAGAAGTCCACAATCTACAGAGAGAGCTCGTTTATCTGTTATTGAATTTAGCAGCAAAGTAGCGAAGCAGGAATGTCAGGGTCAATGTCAATTTTGTATCTGTGTCTCTTCACACTCGTCGTCGGAATGTTAGTGCTATCTGATGCCGTTGATGACAAATGTGCCGCCTGCAAAGCCGTCGCGGTATGAATTAAACGCCTAAACTTAGATTAGATGATGTTATTGTTATCATCATGGTGGATACTGGATGAGATCTTATTGTTGATTTCATATATTGTGCTTCTGGTTGCAGGAGGAGCTTGAGATTGGGCTTTCCACTGTAACGTCTTTATTCATTTATTTATTTCTATTCGATCATGCTTCATTTACGATCCATTGTTACTCATTGCGTTTCTTCCGCAGGAGAGGCCACGGAATCACTTGGATATGCGCCATCGCTTAGACTCCAAAGGCCAGCGTCAAGGAAAACTAATCGATTACAGGTACATGTATATCCCTGTGCCGCCTTCAACTTCAACACCTCTCTTTATTACGAGGATATTTTTTCGATTCGATTGATGCAAAATTATGAAATCGAATGGGAAGATACTATGTTCGTTTCAATTGGCCGGTGTTAGATGAAAGTGCACTCACAATTGTTGATTAGAAAATTAACTTTGAAAATTGTTGAAATGGTAGGGAGTTGTTGGCAACTGAATCCTCTACTTTTTCATTTTCAGAATTCAATCTCACATCTGACACTGAAACATTTGGTCATCTGATTTCTTCAAAACAGTTGTAATTACATCTCTGCATGTTGATCTCTCGAAGATAAATGTATTTGTCCTACTTAGTTACTAACATCTGATGACTGTATAACTGTGAAACTGTTTTTGTACAATGTACAGAGTTAGCGAACTAAGAGTCGTTGAACTTCTTGATGGCCTTTGCATAAAGATGCAAGATTATACGCTCAAGGTGCTTACTTATTTACTTTACATTTGTTCTTCTTCACTGTTCCAGTTTCTAAATATGTAGCTATTTGTTGTGTTACTGTTTACATTTCTGTATGGTATTTTATTTATAAATGCATCATACTTCTTATCTACTACCACTTCTTTGCCCCTTTGCTTCTGCTGCATATTTAGATATTCCAGAGTGGGTGTCATTGGCATTCTATTTTCATCTGTTTTTGCAGATAGATACAAATACCTATGAATGGTTCAAAGTGGATAGCTGGGATAACCTCACAACAAGTACGCACTCTATTTCATCCAGTATAGATTTAGCACACTTGGCTTCATGCAATTTCTCCTTATGTTTGCTGACCTGCCCATACATTTCTAGATGGGTTTTTCAAACATACGAAAAAACATATTAGAGTTTTCATGGCAAACAACAGCTAAGAAACATAGTTAAGATTTAAGAAAACGTTTAAACTATATTTTAATCCTACACCTGTCTGTCCTAGAATATGTGGGCTTTATGTTACCCAGCATTTTACTGATATGTTGAACAATTAAAAATGATAAGAGATTAACCATTACTTTGCTTGTCGTGGAAGAAAGAATAAGAGTGTTAAATTGTAACTATTACAAAAATTTACGCATACAGGATAAGAATATATAACGTGCTTGTCTTGAATAACTGGAAAGATAACTGCAATTTAATTGGATTCATCAAGTATTTTTAGAGTCACATTTTCTTATATGTTTGCATATTAAATTTATAAATTTGTCACCTAGGATACACATGTCTTGTTTTGAAATCCTTATTTCATGATGTGGCATGTACTCTTTGATGACTATTGCTGACATCTCATTATATCAAACTAACGTGTGAAATATTTCGGTTTGTTGCATTGTGATGGTTATTCTTGTGTTTAGCATTTTAGTTATCTGCTTCTCTTTTTTGAATTCTTTAGCAAATAAAAATTTAGTTTTTTTTTTTAATTCTCATCCTAGTTTTCTTAACAAATATTCTATTCTAAATTCTTCTGTTGACAGATAAACAAGAAGCTCGGGCATATTCAAAAGATATATCTTCTTATTGTGGAAGGTAAGAGGCACTAGTTTTATGCCTTTACTCTAATTATATTTTTGAACAGGGGTACTTATGGCATCAAAGCTTTGCCTTTATCTTTTGCAACAAGTGATTATTAAAAATTGAGTACTGCATTTGTGCACTAACCATCCGTGCACTATGATCAGGTTACTTGAAGAAACAGAGGATGAGGTGATATTTATGTTCTGATTTTTCAGCATTTAATGTATATATGTTCGTCTGCATTATATGGCAATGATTTTATTTTTTATTTTTTTAAAATGATGCCAATCTTGCAGTTGGCTGAATTGATCAAAAAAGGATCTGTAAAAGTGGGAGGTGTGAGCAAAGTTCTTTGTCAAGATTTGAGCAAACATTGCAGTCAAATGAGGTAACTTCGAAGATAATTGTAGGAATTTAATATTAACTTATTGGTCTGCTTGAAAAGTCGGGACATATTTGTTGAATTCATGTTCAAAATCATTATTTGGGTGTCCAGTTCTAAAGAAAATATCATTGTTTATTGATTATGAATATTCTAACATGCTTTTGGCATTTACTGAAGTGACCTTCCTTCTGGCCTATCCTCCTAGTATTTTGGAATGAGTTTGAGTGTATCATAGAAGACCTTCAACCCATGTAGGACAGTTTCGCACATGCTTTACAAAGCTGTTGCTACTCTCCCGAGAATTTCCCTACATCCATTTGGCAAGTGACATTGTTATTGTGTATAGTGAAATAAACACATATGCCTCTTCCAAGGATCTGATATGTTACATATAGTCCGTAAAGATACACTACACCCACCTGCCATTGGACATTAAAATCAACTTCCAAACAGTAAAATAAAATACACTTTCATCCTCTAAGAAATTCTTAAATCATAGTTGTCAAGGGCGTGCTATAGCTGGATAGTTGAGCGGAGCAGCCCTGACCACTATTGAATTCAAATAGCCAAGCGGTTTTCAATAGCGGCCATTGTGGCCAAAATATATAGCAGCTTTTCACCCACTAGAGTGGCACTACTGTTATATAGACCTAAAAATCCATTTTTACCCCTGGAACATCCTTGTTTGGGTTTTTCTTGGGTGAAATATTTCACAAAAAATTATCTGTTTTGACCTCTATTCCTTCACACATTGTTGGACTATTTTTTATCCTATGTTCCATTCTTCCTTTAGACTTCCCACCTCGTTCACATTATGCTAATTTTTTATCCAATTTTGTATGTTCTTTTTCTGTTAATTTCACCGTTGTCTTCCATTTCTTCCATTTTCTGACTTCATTATAATGTTCTTATGACTCCTAGATTGATGGTGATTGTGTGTAAACTGTGACTTATTATTTATCATGAATTTCTTTAATTTTGGATTTTTTGTTTTGTTTTATTTAGTATAAATCATTTAGTTTCAATTATAATGTTTAAAATAGCGGGCATCCCGCTATAGCATTTTCAGAGTTAGCCATTACACGCTGCAATCTTTGATTGATAACTATGGCTTAAATTGTAGTGTCCTATCCTCTTATTTTAATAGTTTCACTCCCTTTGAGAGCTGAATATGTGCTACACTTTAATTGTTAATGTAAACAAGGTTGTTACTGACGGTGAACGTATTATTATTGAATTTCGGATTATAATAAAAGAAATGATGCTTTTTATACTCCCATTATTAGCTTTAAATCTTAGAATTTTCATTTAATCTTCCGAAGTCTCAAAATTCATTTACATTAAATTCATAGTATATGGAGATGACTAGAAATGGCTATATTCATGCAGTGTATCATATGCCGCAGAGGTTGATGATGATGGACATGATGGAGAGCTCTAAAACCATGGATGTTAGGGTGGCTGAAAATATCAGCTTTTTTGGCAATTAATTATTTACAGAATGGATCCCAAAATTGATAGTGTTGGAATGATCTTTTTTCCCATTACAAAAAGAAGACTCTTTCAGCAAAATGGTGGATCGGACTCTAATCAAGTAATTATTAAGGGTTTGTGCCCAGCGCTCTAAAATCTTGTTTTGTTTTTGTATTTTATAAAATACTTAGTTATACCTAGTAATTCAGAGAGATATTACGTCTACTGTTAAATAATAGATACATAGACAAGATACCTGACCAATGGAGAATTCATGTATGGGTTCTTTTAACTTACTTTTAGTGGACCTTACGCTATATAGAACTTAATGGTAGAAACTTTCAATCTTAAAATAACTCCTACAATAGACTCCACATCTTACATTACATTTTTTGGGGTGGTTCTGTAATGCCAAATAATTTTTTAATGATATAGACTCAGTTCTTATATAAAAAATAATTAAGTTTCAATGATTAAAATTCATGATTAGTTTTCATTTTTAACCACAGTTGGAGATAGCCAGCTTATTTGTCTGATGTTGAATATTACCAATAGCCTTCTATAATTTTGATCTTGACTATAAATTGGATATTACTTGGCATATTGAGATTTGCGAAAATGTTTCATCCATATCCAAGATCAACACATTACTATTAAACTGCTAATTTCCGAATTATTCTAAGATTTGAAAGTTATTCTAGGTGTTGTTAATTTGGTCTCTGGTGTTCTGATCCATGATGTTCACTGTCGGAGCATACCTATCACCGCATACTGGGGCGAAAGCCTTCAACGATCTTACCACCACCACCAGCTTTATTCCTTATGTGGAGAGAATAAAGTAAAAGAAAATAGACAAGTGGAAAGCATTATGCCCACCTATCGCGTATTTCTCCCTTGAATTATACCGTTCTTTGAGAGGAAAGGAATCGCAACTATTGGATATAATTCATAAAAGTGAAGAAACTAATGATCTGCTGTTCTGAGTAATGTTAGGAAGGTCAAAGGTGAACAAATAAAATAAGCTTGAAATGTATGGGAGAGCAGTGGAGAGCGAGGATCCTCCAACAACCACGACATCAATAATCGATAATAATTTTATACACATAACAATAACAATATCCATCCTTTCTAAACCTCTGAACAATCATCACGAGCTAACACTAACAGTTCAATACACCCTTAAGTAAATTGAGGCCTTCTGCCGATATACTCCTCCTGACTCGAGGAGGAGGTGTCTCTATCCTAGGAGGAGGATCTGGGGAGAAACATATCAGGATAACTGTCAAATTATCACACGAGTTACGCTTAAGAGCCTCTCTGACCAACTCTCTTGAACACCTTTGAGGATCATTATGTATCATCAATTCTTTCCTTGCCATGGTTACAGCACATTGGTTACTCATTACATCCCATAGGCCGTCGCAGCCCATAATCAAGAACTCATCATCCTCAGTCAGGTTGATTTCCTGCAGCTCTGGCTCAGCACTCAAGGGGTAGGCAGAACCCTTGTGACCCTTCATGTGCCAATCTCCTAAGGCACGGGAAACAGATAATTGGCCATTCAAGTATCCATCATATACCACTCCACCAAGTTTCTCAATCCTTAGCCTTTCTGAAATGCAATCTGGTTTCTGGTCTTTTGACATCTCAATTGCTCTACCTCGCCTCCCCAGTACAGCTCGACAATCCCCAGCATTGGCAACTATCATGGTCCTGTCAACGATGAAATTCGCAAATTGAGAAAGATAGCCAGTAAGACTAGAAATCATGCAAATAGGTGCATTTGCAGTCTCCACATGGGATAATAAAATGCATGTTGATAACTCATAAGTTTCTTCCACTAACTTTTTGCCTTTCATCTACGAAGAGGAAAAAAAAATCAATTCCATTGTTTCTTAAAATTTTGGATTTGGTTCCTTTATGGTAATAAGGATAAAGTAAGTAATCTCAGACATTGGTGAAAAAATCAAAGTTTGATATCCAGGTTCTAAAACATTTATGATTTACTATGTATATGTACGCAATAATGATGATGAAGATTACTTACTTTATCCTTTAAAGTGAATTACTCACTTTAAAAAAAAAAGTAAGATCCTAGAATTTTTTTTCCATATAAATTATGATTAAACAAGTAAAAGCCACTACAATACAATGTTGCTGAATGCTGCTAGGGGGCTATGTACTAATGTACCAACTTCCATTTATAAATTTTAGGATCGAAAAACCAAATATGCTAGGAAGGCAATTAATACTTGCCATAATTAGTGTAGTTCATACTGAATCATGGAAATTAATATAATCATAATGGAAGTTGATTACCTTCCGAATATAAGAGCAGTTAAAGCAGTGGTGCCAGATGAGATATCAAGCGAACTAGAATCTGCAAATGCATAATCCGCTTTTAGAAACGCACTTGAAATTGCCTCCCCCCACGCAAGTTGGAAAATGGGAGTCCTCAACTATGAAACGGAGGATGTTATTTCGTATGAACAAAGCTGCATCTGTACCCCCATGGCCATCAAACACCTAAACAATGAGTAGAAGTTAATCAATTGTTGAACTTAACATGCAAACAAAAAATAGAGTCTGAAACACCCCAGACGAGCAACAAATAAACGGAATATAACAGTATCTCACAGCAAAAAAATAAATTATTTGCACTCTAATATATAACTCGTTTGGAGTAATTTTCAGCTGTGTCAAATTTTAATGGATATCAAACATCGGATATAATACATTTCATGAGTATTATAGGAGCCAAGAAAGGTTGGATTCAAAACAGTGGTTATAGAACACAAACTTTCTGATTAAGCATATGATCCTAATCCCTGAGGGGGTCAAGAAAAAATGTATCCAAATAACTTGTAAGCCATGTATTAATGGAAAAATCAAACTTTATCGTCATAGCAATGTATGTAAACTAAAAAGTCAGGTAAAACAAAAACAAAATATATACGAACCCCATAAAAAGCTCCAGGTAAAGGAATAGTTGAAGCAGGACCTATATGCTGAATAAGATTGTCTATACATATGTGTTCGTCTTCCATATACTGTTTAGGTCCTCTTTCAGCACAGCTTCCTGACCGAAGTATTGGTAGAAACTCCGTCTTTTCTTCAGAAGATGACTTGCTCCCAGTAACCCCCACATCCAAACACTTAAAATAGGGTAGAGAAACAGACAAAATTAGATAATCAAAGCTTTCCAAGTTACTATGACAAAGGGACAAGAAGAATTATACATGTGTGCTAAAATTGAACTGAATTTTCAGAAGCAGTTAGAAAGAATATCAAATCTTCACATCATGTAAGTTTATATTAGTTCTGCAAGATGAATCATAAATATTGACTAAAGCATTACAAGAAAATTACAAAAATTATAAGCCAACGGAGAAAAGAGATAAAAGACATAACTGATGAAGATGACAAACTTACCAAATCTGCTACGGCCAGCAATCTGGTGGTGCTAATGCTGTGCCTCAAAGTCGAAGCATGGCGTGGAGGCTTACCCTTAGTCATCGGTTTTATATCATTCAAATCCCCCGATTTCTGATCATCCACCACAAATGCACTGTCTTTGTCCTCTAACATAGTTAACGGAGGAGGACAATTCATTCCCACAGGCATAGTCGCTCCCAAATCATACATATAAAACCCACAACCAAAAAGAGAAACTTTTTTCCACAATTATGTGGAGTAGTGTATTTCACAGTAGATCATGAACTGAACAGTTATTAGGGTCTAGTAAAGTAAATGTACGGTGGGTCTCAAGTGGAATGTTTGGATCCTGTAGGTATGAGAATTCTAACTGAATCGGGAATTGAAAATAGAAGGTAGCAAGGAATGATTGGATCCAACCCAATATTCTTCTAATAATGATGTAAAAAGACGACCAAGTCTTAGAACACAGTATTGGGATCAGGAAAAGGAAGGAGGGAGGGAGTAGGTCATGGAAAACATTAAATGATGCTAAAATTTTCACGTTAGAGATGGAAATAGGACCGACAATTGCGGTTGAAGGAAGCGTCCAAGTCCACAAACCAAGAAAGAAAAGAAACCAAAGGAGTTAGCCACCTAACCTCCAAAATAACTACTATTCTTGTGGGGAAAAAAGAAACAGTCTTGGAGATGGTGACGATGAAGGAAGGAAAGCAGGGAAACCTAAAACGATTGTTCCAACAAACGAACCCAGGCTCGAAGGAAATTTTTTTTAACTATGCACTTTTTGAGACACCGGCGATTCCAGGTAAACTATTTTGTACGTATGGCGGTTATGGATGGGGAATTGTGCCACGTGCAGCGTTCGTATTGGGTGTTATGGATGGCCTAGAGAGGATTGCGTCCTAGCCGTTGGATCTGTGTTCATGGAAATGGACGGCTGAGCCTGAGTTTGTCCTTTTAAACGTGCTAAAGGTTAGGGAAAGGCCTCGGATTCTCAAAGTACACGCGTTTACACATGATTGGGAACTACGTGGTAGTGAGAGTAAGCTAAGATAAAATAAAATAAAAAAAGCATAAATGATTTGGTATGCTTTTTCGATTATCCTTACGTCCACATGTCCAAGACAAGGGTTTCAAAATATATATCTGGATCTGAAATCAGATACTTTCTACCATGTAAACTCAAATCAACATGTGATATTTGAAAAAAACAACCCGATTAATTTTAATAAAAATATATTTTTAATATATAAGTTATATTATAACTAAAATTCATAATTGATAAATATATTTGAATACATAAATTATATTTTAGATTTATAATAAATAGTTTAAATTATGACATAAGATTGTTTTTTAAATATAAATAATTTTTTAAGAGAAGTTATTGAAATTTAAATTTTCTATGGAGTTTAAGAAAAAAATAATTTGATCGAAAGAGATAGACAACTAAGAAAATAAAGTATAGAAGTAAATATAGAAAAGAATAATTCAAATCAAGAGAAAACTTGTTTTTGCTAATTGTGAGAGTAATGTGTGAAATGCACATTTTAAAGAAGTATAAGAGAAATATTTGAGAGAACATAAAGAATTAGAATTTTACTCTTGAAGTTACATATTCTAATTTACATATAGGAATTTATTATATTTATATTTGATATCGTATTATTTAATATGTTTAATATATTGTGTATTTGCCAATTAAATTAAATTTTCATTAAGATAATTACATTGCAAGAATAAATTAAAATTACATTGATATTGATATTTTTTACCACATATATTGATATTTTTGAAGAAAAAAAAATAAAACTCTTACAATATGTTTTTGGAAAAGCATTTTGTTTAGATGAGCAAGTTAGGACTAAATTTCAGTAACTAATAATAGTAAGAAGTTTTTATTAGAAAAGAAAAAAAACTTTTTAATTTAAATATATAAAAGTGAAGCGAATACTTTTTTAGTAATAAAAAAATTAGTTGTTGAAATTAAAGCTGATGTCAGTAAAATTGTTTTTAAAAAAACATGTGCATATGTATCAACTGAATGTTAATAAAGGGGTGTTTGATTAATTTATTTTATTTTATAACAGATCCTCATAATTTCTGTTGTTTTCTTTCTAATTTAGCATAACATATATAGCTCGTGTAAGAATTGAGATATGATTTTGTGTGTTTACCCTTTTGACTAATTACAGGATACATCATATGGTTATTTTATTTCTCGGGTAGGACTTTTCTTTTGCTAGCAAAGGAATGAACATTTATGATCTGTCTATTGGGATTGGATAGTTTTCTATTCCTTTTGCGATAAGATATTTTGTCCAACGGTGAGGATTGGGTAGACTTTAAGGAGATTGTAGGAATTGAATGTTGTTTGGTTCAACACATGATTGCCTAAGCTATTATTTATGGACACATTCTATTGTACTAGTAGTATTGTGTCAGTAAACTGTAAGAAATCATTTGTTATTCAAGTAATGGTACATTGACTTATAAAAAAGGCGCCTCAACTTGTACGATGGAAGACAAAGTAGATAACAAATGAATCAAAGAAAATGGTGTGTGTCGAACAAGTGATCACATGTGCATGGTGATGGTGATGGTGATTATTTCGACACAAAACCATATTAACATTGACAATCCTGCAAGTGGAAAAGCCTGGGGCTTGGTGTGGTTGTAGTGACTGGCCAACAGGTGGGCGTACTCTCTGTTGTGTTATGTTGGTCTTAGACTTAGTATGATAGTTGGTGGGTTGGGTGTTTGAAAGTAAGATTTTTTTATCGATGTTAGTTGTTAGTGGGAGGATTTCATAAGTCTCCTCCCTCCCTTCTTACTTCAACCTTATAACTTTTGTGTGAAAGTAAAGGCTGAAGTGCAATGGCTTACGGCTATGTTTTTGGGAGTTCACAGTGGTGAAACAATGGGTTATGAATTATGATGAAAGTGATAAAGTGATACTCATTCCCCATGTTCACTCTAGTTGGTTTAATGTAAAAAAGATATCAGCTTAATATTTTCAAATAATTAATTAAGACAAGTTTTAAGTCTTAAATTATTCAAAAAAAAATTTAAAATTGTGTTTCAAAATTAAAAATGATTCTTGTTTTGAAAATATCATTTTAACTCACTTAAAAAATTAAATTAAACTGTTCTAAAAGATATAAAACCAAACTAAAGTTAATCATAGACTAAAAATGTATTTTAATTTTCTCTTTTTTTAGTTGTTGTGTAGTGACCAATGAAGGACTGAGATATTGACAAAAAGCGGAGCGTGCACTGATACTCATTCACACCTGAATTTTATATCTATAGCTACTACTCAATCATTAATATATATGTCCTGCTGAACACATTTGTCATGTGTGCACTGATACTCATTCACACCTGGACTTGAGAAGAGATGCAATTCATCATCTAAATGATATGCTACCCTTAAGATTAATGGAGGACCCATCAATTCCCAAGCATCGCTATTCTTATGTTACTTTTAGGTGATTTAATAATTAATACTAACCCCCTTGAAATTCAACACTGCTGCTCTATACAAATTGACAGAATTATTTTTTATATATATACAAATGTAAGCAGGGACGGAAGTTGAAACTTGAAACAGGGGCAGTCACCCCCTTATCCACAGAATTTATTTTCATCTTCTACTTCAATACCAAACAAGCCACAAATGTAAAACTGCAAATCCATTTGAGTGTCCAAGTACGTACTGAAGATTAGTTTTTGCATTTTTACGATGAGTTAAAAGTTTTATAAAGTAAAACGAACGCGCAAGTGGGTCGGATTGATCGAACTATGTGCATATGCAAATCAAAGATGGCTGATGGCTATGGCGATGAAGATTAAAATATTAAAAGAAAAAGGAAAAGTTTGTGGCAATACTGTATATGGACGTGAGGGCAGGGGACAAAAGAAGATCGGTTGAAAAGGCTGGAATTTTATTATTTGGACGGCGTCAATTTTTCATGTTATTTATACCATTTTTCTCTTTATTCTTTTCTTTTTATGAACGTGTTGTATTATTTATATAATACTTTTATAACATTTTTTTCCTATTTTTTTTATACTAACTATTTTATCTCTATTTTTATACCAATAAAAGGAAAGGACGGTGTCTTTGCTTTGCCCCCCCACACAAATCTTCATCTTTATTCCAATACATATCTATCTTTTATTTCCCCCAACATGATGCTAAAGCTACAATTCTACAAAAGTGTCCGCAAAGCACAAACTTTTAGATTTAGACGTAAATTAACAAATTATGCATCGTAATCAGTAATTGTTAATCTAAATCAAATATAAAAATATAGATATGAAAATTATTCTAGAAAATATTAGTTTTTAATTAAAAAATTATGGAGAAGGAATCATGTTATACTTTACAATAGAAAGAATTCTGGACTCAAAAAAGTATAAATGATATAATTTTATTACACATCAAGGTGATAAATAAGAGTTTAAACCTATGATTTGTCATAAGTGAACCTTTATCTTCTTATGACTTCTTTTTTTAATAATGAAAGTATAAAATTAAAATATTATAAATGCAGACATTTTAAGATTGTATTCTTAAGTAATTTGAAAAGTATTTTAATTAATAAAATACTGTTTTTTGACATGAATACTACCCGTCCATTCTATTCTAATTTTTATCTTAGATTATTTTACACAAATAATAAAATAATAATAAATATATGAGAAAAAATAATAAATTTATAAAATTAACCTTATCATTATTAATTATTCTTAGTTTTAATTATCCACATTAATATTATAAGTGAAAAAAATTAATATTATATTAAAAAGCTAAATTAATAATTATTTTATAACTTATTTTTTTCTTCTTACATAATTATTATTATGCGACAGAAAGAGTATTGTTAATCAAACATATATACAAGTACTGGTACCTAATAAGGATACATGGATGTCAACGTCACTATTAATACATGGAATAGTTAAAACTTAAAAGAGTATAGCTGATTTTCATATATTTGTCAACATTTAAGGGTATGTTTGGTGTTCTGTTTGAAGAATTCCTAACTCAGTTTGAAGAATAAATTCATTTTGGCAACATAGTTGAGTGTATGTCTGGTTTCTGATTGAAAATGTTGTGACATACCTTCTAATCTAAATCCAAATGATAAATACAAAAATAAAGATTTCAATCCGTTCATAAATTGACTTTTACCTCTCAAACATAATTTTGCAAAGGAGAACAAAACATGTACTAAGTAATCTCAAAAATACGTTTGCAATGACAATTTTACCTAAAAATCTAGTTATATAAAAGTAAGACTTGCTTATGCAAACTCGATTTGCATATTTAAGTTAAATTCAAACTTTAATTTATAAACTTTAGTCTAAAGTACTAATTTGTTACTTTTGTTTCAAAACATTGCATAACATAAAGTTTTTTATCATTTAAATTAAGGATGAGTTTAAATAAATAAATTAATTAAATGGTTATAAATTTATTTTTTAAAAATATATAAAAAATATTTTATAAGTAATGTAAATTGTTTTCATAAATTTAAATAAAATATATAAAAATTCTTTCAATCACATGATTCACATTTAAGATGTTAGTGAACTTGTAGTGTTCACAATTTAGGAAATAAATTATCAAAAAAAATTTTACTGTATGATTTGATATTTCAAAGCAAAATGAAATAGATAGTTGCTCTTGTGAAACAAAAATTCATTCGAGACAGTTTAGATTATTCTTGGTGTGTTTCATGGGAAAAAGGAGAAAACTTCTTAATTGTGCTCACGGAAAGCATATTAAAAGTAAAAAAAAAAAAAACAGAAACGTCTATTTTTATATATTGAAGTATTAAACATTAACACATTTTTCTAATATATTTTATATGTTATATCATGACATAAAGTTTGTACAAGTCTTGTTTAATCAATTAATTAAATCTACTTTTTTATTTTCGCTTTACATGGAATTATGAAATGCCCCACGTCTTGAACCTGGAACTGTCTACGTTTTATCTAACAAATCTTACACAAAATTTATTTAAAAATAAAAAGTGTCAAAAGTTTACGATTCACGCTTTATTCAATAAACTTTATTATCTAAACATCAAATTCTAAAGGTCATATTTAATTATCTTAATCCGCCACTTAATTTTATATTTTTCCTGTACGCACGTCAACAAATATTGCTTCAAAATAACTGGAAAAGAAAACGTTTCTGGCACTTAAGACAAATGTTATCTAGTGCTCTTTTGAAAAATTGGTTAAGAAATTAAGAAAATAATTTTTTTATTGAGATACACAAAATTATATCATTTTTTTTATAATAAATTATTTTTTCTTCTAATTTCTTAACAAATGTTCTAATAAAATCGGTTAGCAATATCCTTTAAATAAGATAAATGTTAATCAATACCATAAAAATATTGATTAAAAAATTTAAAATTAAAATACTTTTATTAAGAGAAAAAAAATTATACTGTTCATATTTTTTTACGTTTTTATGATTTACATATTAAATATTTTCTTTTTAATTTCTTGATTAATATACTAAAAATACTAAGAGCCTTAAAAGTAAATCCAATGAATAGCTAACAATCCCGTTATAAAAAAAAGGTCATTATCATGTCTTTTTTGGAGGAATGATGTAATCCTATGATTTCATTGACAAATAGTAAAGTTATAAATGAATTGAAATTAAAATAAATAGGACCCAAAACGATATACGACTGAAAATGGACAGGAATAATCTTTAATTAAGAAACATATCTGCTAACAAAATTGATATAGTGATTAATCCAGTATGAATGAATGAATGAGGCGGGGCAATAGCACGTTTGAAATTGGAGATTTATTAAGGAGAATCTAGGAAGCTTCGGATTGAAAGACGTTAACGCGTCGTTCAAATATTTATTATAGTACCATAAATGTCTACATGTGAAGGAAGGGAGCTAAGGCTGTGTGTCCTTTGGTCTGGGACACCACACCGATAAGGTTTCCACACACAACGCTTTATTATCAATTAATTATTCACAATTTGCAGCTGATGCGAGTCCCACTCCCACTTGCAATATTTTTTAAGGTCAAGAAATCGCGTTTAGGAGTTAAAAGTTATCACCATTCTGAAATTTACATCCCAAACACAGTATTAGTCCACCACCACAGACAAGCCGACATAACAGACATTCACCTCTTATGTTTTTTTTTTTTTTTTCACCTCGTATCCAATTTCTAAATCTAGTACTACTATTATACTAACTATTTCTTTTGTGCTTCGCTTTCTAATACCACTACTTTTGTTTGTTCTTCTGCTTGCTTAATGACCACCTTACATCCTTCGTGTTGCAGTTTTCCATAATCCTTTCGACATGGTTTCGCTGTTTTGACTAAGGGGGAAACATATTTTAGATTTTGAAATTCTTTCCTTTGATCGGTCTGTACAAGGTTACCGTTGGAATCGGGTTCAATGAGTGGATGGTTAATAAATTAGGGGCAAATTCGTTGTTGGTTGAGATGAATTTGTTCTGGGTTTTTTGTTGGGTGGTGTCGTGTTTGGGAGTATCATCAGTAACTCCTTTTGTGGCGGCTGCAAATGTGTCATCCTCAAGACCCGCCGTTGTGCACATTGGAGCAATCTTCAACATCGATTCTGTTCTTGGGAAAGTCGCTAAAATTACATTGGAGGAAGCCGTCAAAGATGTCAACGCCGACAAAACCATTCTACATGGAACTCAACTTGTTCTCTCTATGCAAAATTCCAATCACAGTGGTTTCGTAGGCATGGTTCAAGGTAATCTTTTCTATTCTATTCTTCAATTTAATGCAGATTACTCTAATTCTGATTTTGAAGAAAAGTACCAAAAACACCTTTGTCCTTTAATTTCATATATAATTACTTGTTTGTGTTGCTTAGATTCGGTGATAAATAAATATGTTGTATTGATTGCAGCTTTGCGGTTCATGGAGACTGATGTGATTGCTATAATAGGGCCGCAATCTTCTGTGACTGCCCACATAATATCCCATGTTGCAAATGAGCTCCGGGTTCCTTTAGTGTCATTTGCCGCTACAGACCCCACCCTTTCATCGCTGCAGTTCCCTTTCTTTGTGAGGACAACACAGAGTGATTTGTACCAAATGAAGGCAGTTGCTGAGATTATTGATTATTATGGTTGGAAGGAGGTGATTGCCATATATGTGGATGATGATTATGGGCGAAATGGCGTGGCCGCATTGGATGATGAACTAGCTGCAAGGCGTTGTAGAATCTCCTTCAAAGAAGGAATTAAATCAGGAACCAATGTTGACCGGGGTGAAATTACAAGTTTACTTGTGAAAGTGGCACTGATGCAATCTCGAGTCATTGTTCTCCATGCACAAACTGATTCTGGATTTATGATTTTCAATTTGGCGCGTTATCTTGGGATGACAGACAATGGCTATGTGTGGATAGTCACAGACTGGCTCTCTTCTTTTCTGGATTCCTCTTCTCTCCCTTCAGAGACAATGGATGTTCTCCAAGGAGTGCTTGTTTTGCGCCAGCATACACCTGATTCGGACAGAAAAAGGGCATTTCTCTCTAGGTGGAAGAAGTTAACTGGTGGCTCTTTGGGGTTACATTCTTATGGCCTCTATGCTTATGATTCTGTTTGGCTGGTTGCACGGGCTATTGATGCTTTTTTCAGTCAGGGTGGGATTGTTTCGTGTACCAATTACACAAGTTTAAGTGGTGATAAGGGAGGTGATCTTAACCTTGATGCAATGAGCATTTTTGACAATGGAACTCTTCTGTTGAAGAACATATTGCAGAGTGATTTTGTTGGATTATCAGGTCAAATGAAATTTGAACCAGACCAGTCTCTTGTTCATCCTGCCTATGACGTCCTTAATGTGGTTGGAAATGGCCTTAGGAGGGTTGGTTACTGGTCCAACTATTCTGGTCTGTCAATTGTATCTCCTGAGATATTGTATGCAAAGCCACCTAATAGATCAAATGCAAATCAGAAGCTATACAGTGTGATATGGCCTGGAGAAACATTATCTAAACCTCGTGGGTGGGTCTTCCCAAACAATGGTAGACAATTGAGAATTGGTGTGCCTATCCGAGTCAGTTACCGTGAATTTGTGGCACCGGTGCAGGGAACAGAGATGTTTAAAGGTTTCTGTGTTGATGTATTCACAGCAGCAGTAAACTTGTTGCCTTATGCTGTTCCTTACCGTTTTGTCCCATTTGGAGATGGCCACAAAAATCCAAGCTACACACAACTTGTCAACTTAATCACAACTGGTGTAAGTAATGCCTCATGAATCTGATCCTTTATGCTAACATTTTGTGGCATTGTTATTTTATTCATTTGGTTAATTCATTCATTTCCTTGGTGCAGTACTTTGATGGTGCCATTGGTGACATTGCTATTGTCACAAACCGGACAAGGATTGTAGATTTTACACAGCCATATGCTGCGTCTGGACTTGTTGTGGTGACCCCTTTCAAGAAAATCAATTCTGGTGGTTGGGCTTTCTTGCAGCCATTTACTCCTCTTATGTGGATTGTGACTGCTTGTTTCTTCCTTTTCATTGGGATAGTTGTATGGATTCTGGAACACAGGATAAATGATGAGTTCAGGGGTCCACCTAGGCAGCAAATTATAACCATGTTGTGGTCAGTTATTTATTTCATTATCTTGCTGTTGTACCTAGCATAATAGTTGCATACCTTTAACATATTCAAGCTATAAACGAAAACTATAACTAAAAGTAGCTTTGCTGTGGTCCATGGAAAACAACATTGGCAGCACCTGTCTGTTTGTTAGCATCATATATACTGGATTTTCATGCCGTTATGCTTATCAATAGGATGCAAAAAGTATTTTAGAATTGTAACTGTGGCATTTACTTATGTGTGGAGCCGTTGCATGATATGATTCTCAGAATCGATTGCGTCTGATCCATCTATTTTAACCATGCCTGCAGGTTTAGCCTATCAACTCTGTTTTTTTCCCACAGTAAGTGATACTTCAGTTATTTTTTGTTTGGTGGAAGTACACAATGAAGCTGGTTTATTGGTTTTTTATTTTTTTCATTGCTTCTGCAGGAGAGAATACCATGAGTTCTCTTGGTCGGTTGGTGATGCTCATATGGTTATTTGTGGTTTTGATCCTCACTTCCAGCTACACTGCAAGTTTAACATCCATACTCACAGTGCAGCAGTTATATTCTCCTATCAGTGGAATAGAGAGCTTAAAAGCTAGTGATGAACCTATAGGGTTCCAAGTGGGTTCATTTGCAGAACATTACTTGATTCAAGATTTAGGAATAGCCAAATCTAGGCTTATTCCCCTTGGATCTCCAGAAGAATATGCTAAGGCACTCCAGCTTGGTCCTAAAAGAGGAGGAGTTGCTGCTATTGTTGATGAACGACCGTATGTCGAAATCTTCTTATCAAGCCAGTGCACATTCAGGATTGTAGGTCAGGAGTTCACCAGAAGTGGCTGGGGTTTTGTGAGTATCTCTAGTTCTCTATCTTTTACATCGATAATCAGTGGAATCAAAAAAGGATATTTGAATGCACTGTCACAACTGTGGTTATTGCGTGTCTTTCAAAAGTTTTTATGTGAAGAGTGAATCAAAATTTGGTTGGCCAAGATTGAACTTAAATCTTCATCCTCAGTTACTTGCCTTTTCTTTTCACCATCGTTGTTCTCTTTAATATGCTTATATATGTCTGTGGCTGAGGCCAACTCATCATTTAATCTATTCAATAATGTTTTTCACAACACAAGACTCGTTTTGTTTTAATTATGTTAACATGGATATTAGGTGATTAGATTGTCTTCCAAATATCTTTAATTGACAAAACTGAATCAATCATATCAACTGCATTTTCCCTTGATTTTATTTTCTTCCTTACCCATTCAAGTTGCTTAAAGATATGGAGTTTTTTTAATATAGATGCATCTGACTAACTCGTCATAAGGTGTTTGTGTTATCAAAATTAATAATTCTGGTTTTGTTTGCCATGCTAGGCATTCCCTAGGGACTCTCCTTTGGCTGTAGACATGTCAACTGCCATTCTACAGCTTTCTGAAACTGGTGATCTACAGCGGATTCATGATAAGTGGATGACACGAAGCTCTTGTAGTTTAGACAATGCTGAAATTGATTCAGATCGTCTTCAGCTTAAAAGCTTCTGGGGTCTCTTTCTCATTTGCGGGATAGCTTGCTTTATTGCTCTTGTTTTGCATTTTCTGCAGCTTATGTTGCAGTTATGGCAATCTCCTCCTTCTGAACCTGCTTCTAGTGCTAGCTCAATTTCTGGTCGTTTTCAAAGATTTCTTACACTCATTGATGAGAAGGAAGATCCATCTAAGAGTAAAAGAAGAAAGAGGAATGGAGATGAAAGATCGCTTGAAGATCAACTGGGAAGGCAGCCAAAGAGGGTACAGTCAGAAATAACGGCAAACTCAAACAATTAACACTCTGATGTCATTATTTATTTATTGATTTAGCAATGCTATTACAGTAAAAAATTAAAAATTCAGAGCATTGCTAATGTTTGTAGTTATAAAGTTTTCTTCTTATAGGATATATCTTGGGAGTTTTCCGGAAAAGGTCACATGATTTAAAAGATGTGGAGTCATTGAAGATATACATGATTGTCTAATTTGTTTTATTTTTTTATAAAAAAAAGTATATTACAAAGAACATGTTAACACTTCACTTATAACTAGAAAATGTTAACACTTCACTTATATTGCATTCCACGTAGGGATTACTTCAACTTTATCCTATCAAGTTTATTCCATATACAATGTGACCATTTTGTACTTTAATATGATTTATTTCATATTTAATGGTCAATTAATTAATATCATTATCAAGTTTAGTGTCTCTATTTATTTAGAATTATGAACATGAATGCTCCACTGCTTAATATGGTCGTGTAAATTTAATTTTTATTTAACATTAAATCATTATTATGATAATTTTAAAAAATAATATAAGTGATCAGATAGAAAATGAAGAGAGATGCAAACAAAATGAGGTGGAAAAGTAGATGAAATACGAAGTAAGTATATGTTTATTTTATTTGTAGTATGAAAAAAAATTGAGGTAATAAATTTATTCAATAAATATTTTTATTTTATTTATAAAAATTTATAAATTAAACAAAATTATATACTAAATTATATAAAATTATTTATTAGTTAATTTATTCAAAATCTTATAATTTATTTATTAAATATTTTTATTTCCGAATAGCTACCCTACAAATAAAATTAAGTAAAAAAGATTTTACATTTGATTATGAATGCGGAAAATGATCAGAAATGTGAAGCAAACAATGAGAACTTGAAGTAGGGGTCACCATAAGATGCGTTGAGAGGGTTTAATCGTGCCCTTAACTACCCGAGTCAAAATTTTGATAGGACCAATTTTGTGAATTTGAGCTAACATAATAAAGACATGATAAGGAATAACATTGACTCAGCTGGACTTGTTGACATAATATACCTATATGACGTGGACATGGTTGGTTGATAGCTAAATGTGTCTCAAGAGATTAGTCATTAATTTTTGTACCAAAAAATACTTTAATTCATCCAAAAAAATGTTAACACTATATATCGTTAAATTGTAAAATTAAAGAAGTGAGTAACTGAATTAACATATATATATTGTTATTTATCTCCTTATTTCAATCTCAAACAAATGGTGTATCTCATTTTCCTTTTCTCCTACCCAAAGAGTGTTTATGATTCAATCTGAAAGGCTTTTGACGAATTCCACTTGAAGAAATTAGATTCAATAAATTTTGAGGATATGTTTGAGTTACAGTTCGGATTGTTCCAATCCTAGTCCAATTAAGATATTTATTAAATTTTAATTTACTTAGACAAATTTAATAAACTTTAATGAAATGTATTAGTTAATAAAAATAAAATTTATTATTAAGGATGATAAGTATAAGTATAATTATAATTTAGTAAATAAAAGTGTAATTAATATAAAAAATAATAGTGTGTATATATATTAAAAAATTATCTTTAAATTTGATAAGGTAAATGGCTTGTTGACCTTAGTAGTATGATTTGCTTGTTTTCTGGGACTCCTTGGCATCAAACCTTGCATGTATTGACCTTAGAAGTGTTGTTTTGTTTGTTTAGCTAAATAGTTAAAGATGTATTGAGTTCCAATATCCATAACTTGCATGTTTACTGTTTAGCCTTCCACTTAACACTCTGCAATGATTAAAAGATTCGAAGAATTGCAAATCAGTTACAAGAATTCAGAAATTCAATATCAATCGATATATGGGTGATATTCATTCAGTCACGCCAAAACTTATTATTGGCTGCAAATAAATATAAACTTTGAAAATCTCTCCTCAGACAGTCTGTCTGAACAATTTCCTTCTTTTTCACATGATACGTTAATACAAGGCAAAGAGTAAAAATGGGTTGCTGCTGGTAATGGTAATCAAATCAGAAATGGCGCTCTCCTCTATTCATAAACTTTGCATTCCTCATCAGCAGGGTTTGTCTCGCAGAAATCCTCCAATGGGTCTCCACTCCCCGCTTTAGGTGCCCCTGGCCACTTGCTTGCTACTAGATGTGCCAAATCGACAACTCTTTGGCTGCAATCCCCAACACAGTAACCATCAATAACAAGTAACTTCAATTCAACCAATTGAATACTGAGACGTACAATAACAACTAATAAAACGAGATATGATTATGAATGTTTTAAGACTTTAGTTTCTATCCAATGTTAGCATAACAAGAAATCATCCTTAGTATAACTTGTAAAGTAGGTATTATAAAAATTAACAAACTCATTAAATAACATTTTATGATTGAATAACGGTGTAAAAATAAAATTACAAATGTTCTTATCTAATTCTATCTAGTGAGTATGAGTATAATGTTTAAAAAATGAGTCAGTGATGAGAGTTTATTATACATGGAGAGTGAACTAACCTGTAACCCCATTCATTGTCATACCAAGCAACCACTTTAACCATATCATCTCCCATGACCATAGTCAAGGAGGAGTCAATAGTAGAGGAAACATCAGAGCAGCGGAAGTCGATAGACACAAGTGGAACATCACACACGTCCAATACACCTTTGAGCGGCCCCTCAGCTGCCTTTCTGAATGCTGCATTCACATCTTCAGCAGTAAGGCCCTTCTTCTCAACATTCACAACAAGGTCAACAACTGAAACATTGGGTGTAGGCACACGGAGCGCAATTCCATTGAGCTTGCCCTTCAGCTGTGGCAACACTAGAGACACGGCCTTGGCAGCTCCAGTGCTGGTTGGGACAATGTTAAGTGCTGCAGCCCTGGCTCTTCTCAAGTCACGGTGTGAAGCATCCAAAAGCCTCTGCATAAACACATGCACAATTCTTGCTTAGCTGTATATAACTAGTTATCCATTCTCAGTTGGAACATGACTAGCTAAGAATTATTATATCCAGTGAGAATGTTGTTTTATATAAAAATGAGAAAAGTAAATGAGTCTTATAACTAAAAAAAGTGACGTAACTTTTTTAAAATTCAAGATGACTTGTGTATTTTAATCTTGATTTTTTATGATAAAGATAAGATCTAAAGACTAATATTTATTCTTCTCATTCTCACAAAAAAAAAAACATTCTCAATAGATACATCCGCTTTGAACACATATATTGCAAGTAAAGTAAGGTTGGATTCAACAAACTTGTGGTTGATCAATATTGTACCTGGTCTCCTGTGTAGGAATGTGTGGTTGTCATGGTTCCCTTCTCAATTCCTGGAAACATAGAGCAAAGGGAAGTGACTGAGTCTGGATTCTCTCTCTTAAATAATAACTGCCAGTATGATGTTGATGAGTGTTTGCTTACCAAACTCTTCATCCAGGATCTTCACAAAGGGGGCAAGACAGTTTGTGGTGCAGGAAGCGTTGCTGCACGTTGAAGAAACAGTGTATAAGAAAAAGCAAATATAACCGCTTAATAGGAATGGAATATGAATATCAATTGCTACAAAAACAATGTTTCGTTCTCACACACACACACACACACACAGAGCAATGCTTTGGTTGTCACGGACCTTATAATGTTAGAGATCTCATGAGTATAGTCCCCTTCATTTACTCCGACAACATAAGTTGGAATATCAGCACCCTTTGCAGGAGCGGTGATGATAACCTTCTTAGCACCTGCTTGGATGTGTTTGCCAGCCCCAGGGCCATCCACAAACACTCCCGTTCCCTGAACAAAAATTCACTCATTGATCTATTTAGCAGCTCTTCAATAAATAAACAATATTGGATCATGTTTGAAATAAGTCAAGTAATGAGGACTTTACCTCAATAACAATGTCAATTCCAAGCTCGGCCCATGGAAGCTTGAGAGGGTCCCTGCTTGAAACAACCTTGATGGGCTTACCATCAACAGTGATGGTTTCATTGTCTAGTATTTTCACATCCGCCTTAAAGGTTCCCAGCATAGAATCATATTTCAGCAGGTGCGAAGCCTGCAGGAATATATGTGAAGCAGAAGGTTTAGGTCACTAACTATTTTTTCTGTGCCAACAAAACAAACTCAGCCAAGCCAATTAAAAACTTACATTCTTGACACCACCACTGTCGTTGACAACAACGACGTCAAGGGGTGAGTCTTTTCGGCCGTGCCAGCAGCGAAGGAAGTTTCTACCAATGCGTCCGAAACCATTGATTGCCACCTTCAACTTGGCCACTGTCTCTCCCCTCGCAGGAGTTGATCCATTGCTCTGCTTTTAATTTTTGCAATTTAGAAAGTATAAACAAACATAGAAGGCTTACTTAAGATGTCATCTATTTGTTATGAACTTATGATATTCCCTTCATAGCTTATTACATAGTTTCAAAAGTAATAATTAAAAAGCTATGCATTTTTCATGGCAATATCTGTAGCATACAAGTTATGTTATGAATCCAACATTTTCTAGATATATATTGAGTATACAAAGATGAATCTAACATTTTCTGTAACATACATACATGTTATGTTATGAGGATGTTAAGGTGGATATGTAGGTATACGAAGATGAATAAGATAAGAAATGAAGATATTCGACGAAAGGTAGCAGTAGTACCGATGAGTGAAAAAATGAGAGAACGTAGATTCAGGTGGTTTAGACACATAATGATACGGTCCCTTGATGCTCTTGTAAGAACAAGGGTTTGTTACCAAGAGTTCGTTACAAAAAAAATGTAGAGGTAGACTGAAATTTATTTGGGAAAAGGTAATTAAACAATACTTAATAAAGTGAGATATAAATTGACAGAAGGTGTATCTTAGGATGAAATGGAGAAAAACTATAAGTTTGGTGGAGGGTTAGACCCGTTATTATCTCTATGTTCTATATGGTCTCTTATTGGTTATTTTCCTCTTCATTTTTCTCCTTTCACTTTTCTTTTATCTTATTTTTTATTTTCTTTTGTGTTATTTCTTTTTTTTTCCAACTTCTTTGTATTTATCATTGAGTTCATCTATCACCAATTCTAATTAACTTAAGTTAAATGTACTTTTGATGTTGATGCTGATATTGAGTTTATGTAAAAAAAGAAAGAGAGATATATATTGAGCTGATTGAGATTCCCCATTGAAGAACACAAAGAAAGTAAGAGATACTACATATCTATAATCCATACAAGCAGGAAGGTAACTCTGATGATCATCCAATCAGATGGGAATGGATTCAAATATAACTATTAAGAAACTAACCTTGGGAGTGAGTTGGGAAGCTACAACATCAAAAAAGGAAGATTCTCTAGCATTGTTAGCATATGTGACACATGAAGTGGATCTTAGCCCAGAGAATTCTTTCACCTCAAGTCTCTGCTAGCTCAAGTAAAGTGAAGTTAAAAATATATTAAGGTGATGAAACCAAAAAACCTTGCAGGTGACATGCTAATAATTATGCAAGAAATAGACCTTTGAGGTGCATTGGGTTGGGAAAGAGTGAGAGGCCTTGGATGGGAACCTTGTGTTTGTAGGGATCCTTGTAGAAGCAAGAGCCGCGTGGGTGGCCATGGCAGCAACAAGGCTTTACAACAACTCTCTCTCTCTCTCTCTCTCTCTCTGTGAAGTTTATATCAACAAGTAAGTTGCATTTCCTCTTGTTTTATTCTTTGCAGATTTTTCTAGAGCTGCTTGTAAAAAAGATAATAAAATGAAAACTATGGTTGCTGGGGAGTAACGGGAACGAGTGGTGAATAAGTTGTAAGAAAAATCTATAGGATAAGATAATGTTTGGACCTCAATGTTTTCCAATATATCGACTTCATTTTTCAAGCCACGTATTATTATTATGGCCCTTCATTAATTTCCTAGCTAGCTATATATGTCCCTGCTAATACTTAAAAAGTTTCGTTTTTGGGCCTCAAGAGAAGAGGGAAAAAGAAAATGTCATACCACACAAACCATACTTTCCATCCATACGTTCTTTTGATATAGAAACTAACTAGCTAGGGGATTATAAGATTTGGTTAACAATGAAGGGAGAAAGAAGAGGATAGAGTTTGAATCTCTTAATAACAAAAAATAATAAATAACACATTTATCGATTAACAAAGTATAGGAACTAGCTACTAAATATCTCGTATTTTATATGGGAATTTATAAGTTTATTTAAATAATAAAATTGAATTAAAAAACTTCAATTTTAACAATACAAATAAATAAAATTAAAGAGAAAAAACTACAATGTTACAAAATAAATTAAAAAGTATATACATAAAAATTAGAAGTAATTATTTTTAAAGTGATGAAATGTGAGGAAAAAAGAAATAGTTATTTTAAAGTTAACTAATAATGTAAGACATATAAAAGTATTAAACAATCACATTAGGCAAAGATAACACAATTGAAAGTGTCCTCAATTTCAATAGTGAAGAAATCAATTTCCTTTTATAGGTGTGAATTTAAAAAACAATGTAGCATGAGGAAGAGATAAAAACTAAATAATTATTTTTCATTTTTTTTTTAAATTAGAGTGATTTTGAAAATTTAAAAAATAATAACTTTTAAAAGAAAACAAAATAAACTTATTATTCCATTCCCTTCAGAATAAATTAAAATGTGGCAATTTATATATTTGATAAGAAACAATAGTTGAAAAATAGCAACAAATTGCTCTAGCCTTATACTTTCTCCAATTTGTCAACATCTAGCTTGGTTAAACATATACATGAGTTATTATAAATTCTCTTACACTATTATCAATTCCTACCTATAAAAAAAATCCTACTCTCCAATCTATATTGGGTGTATTTCTCTTACACATATATGGATCAGTTACGACGAGAAACCAAAATGAAATATGAAAATAATGTCTCTATTTTAAGAATTTAAATATCTTTAATTTATACGATAAACGTTCTTCACCTAATTAAGTTAAAATGCTTCTTTATTAAAAAAAATTATACATTGAATCCAAATCTGATAGTCTAAATTTTTATACCTACAAATTCAATTTAAATTGTTTAAATTAGTTTTTACTAAGGGAACCTATTGATTGAGCCTTGTGTGTTTGAGTAATTATAAACTGTATTTGATTTCTACATATAAAAAATATATAAATCATATTTTAATTATTTTTAAATAGAATACAAAACTTCATCAGCTGACTCGCTGAGTGCCTCTGTGCAACAAAAATAACCACATTATCACGAAATCCTCATCATAATACATAAAAGCTAAAACTTATGATAAATATTGAAGAATATGAGACTTGTGTTAATTAGTCTATAAATTTTTTATAAAAAAAAACACTTCAAGAACCATTCAAGTTTCCCTTCTACAAATAAGTTTAATTTCGACGCAGTACAGAAATATAATAATTTATTGCAAATAATACAATGCATTCAAATTACATTTGAAAAAACTAAGGCACTTTTATAAGGATTTCTTACTAATTTATTAAAATCTTTAAGAATTTAACTCTTTGTAAATTGAAAGATGTATCAGTGAAATTATTAAAATTCTAACTAGCAATTTTTAATAAATTAAAATACTCGTCGCCTTATGCAAGCCATATGCAATCTTCAATATGATATACAACCTCTGTATTTGGAAGAGGGGGAAGGGGGGTATTATTTATCAAAATGCTTGTTTTTAACTTATTGTTTACGCGATTAAATATAGATTGACAGCTTATCGATTTCATGGTTGCTGCAAAGGTGACAACATCCTAGTATGGAGAATCCAAAGTGACATTGTTCACTATCTAGACCAATCATCAATAGAAAGATACAAACAAGGTTAACTAGAAATTCCACTATCATGCCCATCATGGAAACTTTTCACTATAACTAAATGGCCGATAGAACACAAGAAATCAGCCATAAAAACAGTACGACTATATACCCACTGTAGCGGTGGCCAAAAAACAGAAAACCACTTAGTTTATTATTAAGAAGAAATACAAAGATATTACAAGAAATTCAAATACATTTTGTACCAACAAGATTTTTACTGGACAGAGTAATAGCCGATTGTGTACCATGACATCATTGACTGCAGCAGGCTCATGTGGTAGCTTCAATTTCATCAGAGTTCACAGCTACTCCATTTGAGGCCTCCTCTGACCTTAGCTGAGCAGAAACATCATCTATGGCAGCGTTCAGTTGTTCAATCTTCTCAGCCAGTACTTTCCGGGTTTTCTGCAAATCAAGCAAGCAAATTTTGAAAGCCATTAAAGGAATACCCTTCTCTTAAAACCAACATGTTGCAGCAAGTACCATGTAACATAAAAATTCCTCGCATAATATTAGGACTAATAATTTCATGTAAACTTTTTCAACAGTGTGACAATCATTATATAAATTTGGCATATAAGTCTTAACTCTTAAATACAATTGATAAAAAAAATTGAAATTAATCACACAGCAGTTATGGCCTCCAAGCAAAAGGCTACAGCAAGATCAACTATAGCAAGTGCCCTTTATAAAGACAAACATGAAGGATAGTATCAAGAGCAAGCAACTGCTCACCTCTAAAGCCTTTTCTTCATCATATATAAACTTTGGCAATTTTCTCATTAACTCCTTCCTGTCAGCTCCAGCTAGGGCCTTGCTGATCTGTGGAAGAATATTTAAGCAATAAAAAATACTGGTCTGCATCATATAAATTTTACAAAAAGAATTACAATGCACATCCTACCATCTTGTAATTATGCTACATACAATGTTGACCGGATAAATAAAAGAGGTTAACCAATTTAATTTCAGTATGCAGTTACACAATTTATGAGTTGAAGAGCAAGACAAAAATCTGAATGTATCCCATTGAACACCAACATCTAGTACTGGAAAAAGTATATTTCAGAAACAAATACTACCTGAGGTGCATACACGCAACCAAGAGTGCCAACTATTAATCCTCCCAAGAGAAACCCACCAACAAATACACTAGCACTGCTGGGCCTTCCACCATCACTGTAGTTCCAGAACAAGTAGTAGGTCAAATTAATAACAAATTCATCTAACAACTTCCACGATCAAAATGTTTTTTTTTTTTAACTCAAGAATATTTGCCGTAGTGATTTGATGGCATCTGATAATAACAAAAACAACAATAACTACTGCTATTATACTATCACCTTCCACAATGTGTATAAATATTTAAAAAGTTCAACTTCCTAAAACGGTTCTTCACCATGTTTTTATGTTTCTCCATATGTTCCCACCAAACAACAAAGATAAAGTACTTCTGTATAAATAAGAAAGTTCTAGCATGTGTGAAGGAGAAAGTTATAGCACAACAATGAAACACATAGGCCCCAATGTTCGTATAAATAAATAACTGACATTTAAGACCCTTGTTGGCAGCTATTTACTGTACTCACACAGACTTAAAGTTGTCATAACAAAACCAGAAAAACAAAGAGAATACCTATATGTAGCTTGAATTGTTAGAGACCTTCTGGTTAAAGATGTTTGCATGGTCCCTTGACGATTTAGATTGAGAGAGAAGTTGTATGGTTTGATCTTGACCAGAGAGTGGTCCACCTTGTTTATGGAGGATCCTAGCAAAAGTTTTTGGAACAGTAGACGCTCAGTTAGGAAAAAACATACACAAATCATAGATGAGTCTAGTTGTAGCCAAAGCTTTTGCCAGAGTGCAGAAGCTAGCAAGCGAGAGATATTGAATAGAAGCATGGCAACATTGCATGAAACAAGTATACATAAATCTTTATATAATCTCCCCCTTCACACCGAGCAAGGGGAAAAGAATTGATATAGGTAAAGCATGGTTTATAGCTGTAAGTGAATAGATGATCTTAACAAAACAACCATACTGCTATATCTTTGTATTGTAGCATGCTGAAATCCAAATTGTTACAGAACACTGACCCCAATAAAACCTCCTCCAGTAAAATTAATGGGGGCAAGACAGGGAATTCCCATAAATGAGTGTTGAGCAATCTCAGGTGATAATAACCCAATCAATCATGAAAGAATAACGGGAAAAACACATCCAAAAATTCAAAGAAAAATTACATTTTTGAAACACTGAGATGGTTAAGGCAGAAACCAGAATTTGAAAACCCTGGAACAAGAACCCAAGTAGCTAATCAAATCAGGGGAATGCGCCTGGGTTATTTATTTTATGGTCCAGTCCGTTAAAATTGATGAAGAATCTTGAAAAGGAGAAAAAGAATTGGAGAGAGAGGTTACCAGATTTGGTTAGAGCGAAAGTGGTGGGAACAGCAGCCATGGCGGAGTTAGGTGAGAGTGAGTATGAGTGAGTATGAACAATGAAATGAATAATTTGGTCGATAATATCAAACACTTTTTTTCTTCTTCTCTTTGCGTGGCTTCTATCTATCAGACTTCAGACAAATGCGGATATTACCCAACTCCTTAATCCCATCTAAATATTCGGTGCCATATATCTTTTTACATTTTCTATTTTTCATCATCAACAATTCATTTCATTTGCCTTTTAGTCTCAAATGAAAAAATATAATTGAAAACAAAAATCAATTAAAAATCTTTATTATATTATAACCTCAGACCTTGATTTTTCTAAATAAACTTTTTTTTGTTGACTTTTTTCTAAATAAATTACTTACTTCATAGAGATTATTTTTTAATAATGAAACTGGATAAGATAGTTAGATATAATGTTGCTTTCGGCTAATTTGTCAATATATTTTTAGTATTTATTAAATGATAAATTAGTTTTTTTTGTCATGCGAACTAATGTTAATTATTCATTAAACATATCCCGCTTTAGGTAAATCATTAAAATCAGTAAAAAAAAAAAAGATAAGTCATTGAAACTGTTGAACATTATATTAATTAATTTTTAAAAATGAACGGGGGTTTGGAAAAACAAGTGTTTTCAATTGTCGCTGATCACGATTTATTTAGGTGAATGAGATTAATTGAACAATTGAATCCTTGTGCCAAAATAGTAAAAGACAAATACTATTTCCTTTCCTAATCGTAAAATATAATTGATTAATTTATATTTATTAAGAAAATTAGTTAACTTAATCACTAGTATTAAATTTATATTAATTTTTTAAATGTATCCTTAATTTTATAAAAAAAATATTCATCTTTTTCAATCTTTATAGAGGAAAGAGGAAAAAATAATTAATGTACAATAAAAATAAAATAAAATCTTATAATAAAAAGAAAAAAATATTAACTATATTTTATAAATATAGTGATGAAAGTAATACTAATTAATTGGTTAAAAAATTAAAGTAAAAATTTATCAAAATAATATTATTAATGTGTTTTATTATAATTTTCAATGTATCTCTATTTTAATTTATTATGATCAGAATGAGTATTATTAATTCTTTAATTAGCATTCTGAAATATTAGGACACCGATTAACAAGATCAATAAATAAATAAATAAATATTTTTTTTAATTCATAGTTGTTAACTATGATTTTTGTCATTTTTAATATCTTCTCAACAATTAATAAAAATATTAAATATGATAATGCATTTTATATCTTAAAATGTAAGAGATAGTAAATATTTCTATATGCAATAATGGGTTTTCTCATCTTGTGATAAAAGTCTTGAACGCCAAACATTAATTTGGTTATAATTAAACGCTTGAAATTTCTTACAAATTATTTTATTAAATATTGCATTAGGGCTCTATTTCGTTATAAGTATTTGATTTATAACTATTAAAGGGATGTTCACAAGGATTCAAAGTTATTCTTTCCTCTTAAAATAAATTGTGGTAAAAGATTTTGTAATAATTAAGAAAGTTATTAAATAATTTCAATTCTAATTTGTCTGTTTTTTTTTCAAACCATTAACATTTTATTATTTCAGTTGTTGAAAACATTAAGGTATAGAATAATAATTAAGTTTTAATTTTTTGAATGGTAAGTAATTAACTTTTTTAAAGTCTAGTTATTATATGATGTTTTTAGAGAATTAAGAGTACAGATATTGTAACATATTAATAACGTATTCTGATTTTTTTATACTTTTTTTTTAAATCCTCTTAAAACACACATTATCAATATTTTACTCTTTGTTTCATTTATTTGTTCACTTTCGAATTTGAAATAATATTTTATTTCTACTCAGAAGTTGAAAACAATATTAATTATTAGGATTTTTTACATTTTCAAGTAATCTGAAATTATTGTAGATATGATTTTTAAATTAAATTTATCATACATAAGAATTTTTAATTAGATGATAGCATAATTAAATGTTTATTGTTATCTTTTTATTATATCTTTTCTTTACTTAATTATTAAATATTTTGCACATTTATTATAAGTAAGTGAAAATAACAACGGGATTAATATTAGAAAGTTAAATGTTGTTTTAATACAAATAAAAACATTAATTGTAAATTTAATTTATATTTGATCTTTTAAAGTGGATTTTTTTTACATAAAAAAAAAGGCAATATAATGAATGGACGATTCATTGGATATCATTGGCTGTTGTGGGGGATAGAATCATCAATCATATAACGAGACTTGCCTCAGTCAACTCAGATGAAGATTGAGCCATAGCAATAAAGGGAATGGCCAATATTTTGCAGCTTTTAGCGAGCGAAGTGGCTTTAGTTTTCATTGGATTTGGGTTTGACCTTTGTTAACCTATTCCCATAATAATACCGTCATTATACGTATCTCTAAATAGCATTTGAGATGTTGACTACACCCAAAAAATGAAAAGGGCCAATCGAGATGTCAATGAACAATAGCAGCTCAGATCCCTTCTCTGGCTTTTTAAACATTAACGAATGTCTTGAATTAGTCAGATTGAACAAAACAAGTGAGAAGGAACACTTTGCAGTTTGTCCACAATCTGAGGTTATTTCTTATTAAGTACTACTGGTTTGTTAATATTTTTTAAAAAAAAACAATTTTAAAATGTTTTTTTAAAGAAAATCAAATATCTGAAATTTAAAATAAATTCATTCATCAAAATATGTAATAATTATCAATATTAACAAAAATTAAGACTTGCGACCAAAAAAATAGTGATGAGTTTAAATTAAATATCTTATCCATTCAATTAAAAAGAAAACCTTTGTATTGGACGTAGATGGGTAGTAAATTATTTGTATACATACTCATTTATAAATAAATAAAAAGAGTAAATACATATATACTTGGACTAAAATCTGTTTAGCGCGAGTAATTCTTTTCCGATTATCAAAAGAAAAAGAAAAAAAGAAATTCATGGTTATTTTTATAAGTATTTATTGAACTTGATCGAGTTTAATTATCACATCTACTCATTAAAATAGAAGTAGAAATTAGTTAAAGTAGTCCCAAGTTAATGAAAATTTGGAATTTGAACTAATTACTTTTGTTATTTAATTCAATCAAAATTGTTTTAATCCAGTAAAGATCTAATGTCAAATTAAAAAATCTACTTATGAAGTTCAATATCAATTATTATTATTATTACTAATAGGGGAAGTTCGTGCCTCTCTAAATTTTTAAAATAATAAAAAATAGAAGTTAAATACCATTAATAAAAATAAAAAAATAGTAAGAAGTTAATGTAAGTTAAAAGAAAATTTTAAAATTTAAGAAATTATTTAAAGATAAATTTGTTCAATGAAAATGAAGAATGATTAGTGAATGATTATCTAATTTTGACATGGATCAGTTTTAAAATACATATTTTAAGAGGATTAATTATTGTTATTAGTCTAATATTATTAAGAATAAGAATAAAATTATCTAAAAAATGTGAAGACCAAAAATAATTACACAAAATTATATTATTTTTATATATTGGTATAGATTATATCTCATTTTACATTAATGAATTGTTTAATCTTATATAAATATTATACGCATATACTAATTATTATCAACCAACGAATCCTAAATTAATTCTTGGTCCAAAACTTCTCATAGTTATTTCGAAGGACGCGTTCAATATTAAGTCATCAAATCCAATAATTAAATGTACTCGTGGCTGCTGTGTCTCCTAAGATTCAGTTAATGCCCATCAACGACCATCAAGAATATATCATCACTTTCCTCAAAAAACAGAAAAAATATTTCATCACTGAAAACCGATCCAAGAATAAGACTCCACGAATAATAGAACAAACAAGTAAACGACAAGGCTTGTTGCAAACTAAATGAGTAATTAATTAATTGGATCACCAAAACCTTGCCTCAAGTATGATGATAGTTAATTGGCTCATATAATAAATAAGTAGTATATTACAAACAAGAAAAATAATTTAATGGCATTATTTAGACCTAAACCCCGTGAAACTTAAACATGTAAATCTTCCAAGGGCCGGCTTTAACATATTATCATATGCTTATTAATTAATTAATGTCTTGTTTTCTAGAGTACGTGTGATTCCCGCAAGAGTAATATATACCCATTACCGGTTACGGTCTCGGCGGATAAAAAACCTGGAAGCATATGATAAAACACCATTCTCTATAGAACTGAATATATATATATATATATATAGCATTCTTAACTCGTACGTCGAGGGTAGAGAAATTGCATGGTTGTTTGAGAGAAAATTAACATGGCTGGTGGTGCTGCTACTGCAGAAAGAAGCTTAAAGGAAACACCCACATGGGCAGTAGCTGCTGTTTGTTCAGTGTTCGTCATCATCTCTGTATTAATTGAACACGGAATCCATTCACTTGGAAAGGTGGTTCATCCTTTATTTATTACCTGGATATCATTTTCCTTTCACTTTCACACACACTCTTCATTATAATTACTTTCTAATCACAGTGGTTTCAAAAACGACATAAGAAGGCCATGAATGAAGCCTTGGAGAAAATCAAATCGGGTAAGCAAAATTACAACGAGGCAAAGTTTTTTTTTATTTTTTATTTTTAACTCCCTTCAAATTTTCATTATATGTACGTATATGGTTTTTGTGTTTTGCAGAATTAATGTTGTTAGGATTCATATCCCTATTAATAACTTTTGGTACAAAATACATTGCAAAGATATGCATCCCTGTGTCAGCTGGTGACATAATGCTTCCATGCAAGAAGGTGGAAGTGTCAGATTCAGATGATGACTCAAATGACAGAAGGAAGCTACTTTCTTTTGACGACAACGTGGTGGAATGGCGTCGAGTTTTAGCAGCTGCATCTGGGGGGTGACTATTGCTCACAAAAAGTAATTAAGGATCGTTTCTTAATTAATTATCTCTCATGCTAATACTACCCCTTTTCTCAATTAATTAACTCTTACTTATATGTATTGTTAATTTCTCTCAGGGTAAAGTGCCTTTGATCTCTCAGTCTGGGGTGCACCAATTGCATATATTTATATTTGTCCTCGCTGTTTTTCACATTTTCTACAGCGCCATGACCATGGTACTAGCCCGAGCAAAAGTAAGTTAATTACTTTTCCAAATCTAAGAGTTTTAAGTTATGGTTCTTGATCAGAGCGCATGAATATGATTAATATTCTAAGATGTTCATAAATGAATTGACTGCCTTTTTAAGTTAGTATAAAGTCAACTCATTAGAATCAAACAAATGAATTGGTTTATTTGTATAAGTAAAATGATTGATTACAACAAACAAGGCACAACATAGTTTAGTTGATAAATGATTAGATTCTTTAAATATATCTTGTTTTCAAAAGAAAAAAATGATTAATTACATTATTAGAAATAATAATTTTTTATATATCAAATTATATATTTTAAAATGTAGTTAAATGCATAATGAGACTATGCTACCAAACTTTTTTTGACAAAAAAAAAATAACAACACCGATATATTGCTTAATAGATGAAGAAATGGAAGGCTTGGGAAGCGGAAACATCTTCCCTGGAGTATCAATTTGCAAATGGTAATTCTTATTGCAATTTCTGGGAAGTTCTTAATACATATAAATATAACATACAATGGAGCTTTGTCTTATGTATTTTCGTTATTATCGCAGATCCTGCAAGGTTCAGGTTTGCGCATCAAACATCATTCGTTAGGCGTCACTCTGGTTGGTCTAGGATGCCAGGAATTCGATGGATAGTGAGTTTCATCCATTGTTCCTCAGGAATAAAATGATGAAAAAAATATATAATTTATACAATTTACAATAAACCATTTAACTATTTGCCTTTTTTTGATAGGTGGCATTCTTCAGGCAATTCTTCGGGTCTGTCACTAAGGTGGATTACATGACCATGCGGCACGGATTTATTAACGTGGGTGCCAAAGCTTACATGTATTGTATATAATTAAATAAATGCAACTGTCTTTAATTAATTGAGTTTGTTACGGAAACCCAAAAACTTGACCAAATGCAGGCACATTTTGCTCCCGACAGCAAATTTGACTTTCAAAAATACATTAAAAGGTCGATGGAGGACGACTTTAAAATGGTCGTGGGTATAAGGTATCTGTCATCTAACCTAAAGTCACTAGCTAAAGCATTAATCTTACAAGACTTTTTAATGCCACGTGTTTTTTTTTACTATACTAGTTTTTGTTTTGCAGCATTCCGTTATGGGTTTTTGCAATCGTCTTTATGCTTGTGAACGTTTACAGTAACTCTCTCTTCATGATATCCTCCCTCTTTTTTAACTATACACCAACTCACACACGCAATGCACAAACCCGTGTTGTTATTGGCTTACTTTTGTTACTTTGTTGCTGCAGAATGGTACACGCTCACTTGGCTATCATTAGCACCACTAGTGGTTAGTTCATAATTGAAAAGTTATTAATTATTAACCTGAAAAGAAAATTAATACTACTAACATCCATCGAACTTCATGGCTTTGCAGATACTTCTATTAGTGGGCACCAAGCTTGAACTTATAATCATGGAAATGGCCCAACAAATCCAAGACCGAGCCACAATTGTTAGAGGAGTCCCTATTGTAGAGCCAAACAACAAGTATTTTTGGTTTAACCGGCCCCAGTGGATTATCTTCTTAATCCATTTTACCTTGTTCGAGGTGATAACTTGTGTCTCTATATATAAATATAAATTGGGGGTTCGTGTGACTGGAAAATTTATCATATGATTTGAGATTATAATGTGTCTATGGTCTCAATCAATTTTTACATGATATATAACTTAAAATATAAATTTATGGGAAAAAAGTTAATAAAATTTAGTCTCAGTTAAAGATTGATTGAAATTCTAATAGTTTTGAATCATATAATAATTTCTCTTATGAATGTGACATGCTTAACTTATAATACAATTTCTTTCAAAGTTATTTATTTGTTGTTTTGCAGAATGCATTCCAAATAGCCTTTTTCTTGTGGACGTGGGTAAGTAACCTATATAACCTCAGGATATTTATTTATTATGAGAAATTTCAAGTTTTGGGGTTTCAAATTTAGAGGATTCATTAATTTTAATGATGTTTTCAAAGTGCAGTATGAGTTTAAGATCACATCTTGCTTCCATGAAAACTTGCCCCTAATACTGACAAGGGTTGTCCTTGGGATAGCCTTACAAGTCGTATGCAGTTACATCACATTCCCTCTCTATTCCCTAGTAACACAGGTATATAATGTCAAACTAACCATCAAATTACTTAATTAAGAAATTGTTATCCTTTTTTTTTGTTATACAATAATCACATTGAGATTCAATCGTATGACCTCATGCATACTATCCTAAGTCTCCACCACTAGACCGACTATAGTGGTTATAAATTATTTCCCTTTTCTTACTATGTTGGCTCACACACATATATATATGTGTTACCTTGTAGATGGGATCTCACATGAAGAAAACAATCTTTGAGGAGCAAACTGCAAAGGCACTTAAGAAATGGCAAAAGGCCGCAAAGGACAAGAGAAAGTTAAGGAAAGCAGGAATAGATATTCCTTCAGGGACTATGAGTGGGGAAACAACACCAAGCCAAGGCACATCACCCTTGCATTTGCTTCACAAGTACAAGCCAAGCCACACAGACACGGATAGTATTCTTTATTCTCCACGATCATACCAATCTGACACTGACTTGTCTGAGACAGAGGGATCTTCACACCAATTGAATGAAATAACACAAACGCGTCAAGCTTCAAGAAGTGGAGAAACTCATAATATCGATTTTTCCTTTGTAAAGCCTTAACGATGCCTAATTCTGAAGGAAGTGTGGGCTGTGTCAACAAAATTAATGGTTAATATATGTCAACCAAGATTTGTGTTCAAAATACCATATAAACATGATTAATATAGCAATACAATAGTATAACTGCCCATAAGAGTCATGGGTTGCCCAACCTCTTTCGCAGGCTGATATTCAAATACTATCATTGTAGCAAGGTAGTTACTCAGCTAGGTCGTTTTTTTGCTTGAATATTCTTTTATGACATTCTTAACCAAATAATTTAAGTTACAACCCAAGCAAGGTTTCCTCGCTAAGCGGATTTACCATTCCGGAAGAGGAGAAAATCTCAATTAAAATTTGATTAGCGTCTATCCATGTGAATATCGCATGATTTTCATATCATCACTTAATGGTTACTTGAGGTTTTAGACTAAAAGCTAGAGGTGATTCTTTTTTAACAATATGACTAGTGATTTTTTTTTTACGAGTTAAAAATGAATTTTGAAAAAAAAGATCAAATTCATGTTTATTATCTATGACTTCTTACTTCTATTTATTTAAAGTCTTACTTTGCCTTCCACGTGTTAATATCATTAAAAAAAAATGCCACCCAACTCCACCTCCTGTTAAGTGTGTGAGTAGTACTAGTAAGGGACAAAGGCAAAGAGCTATGAACAAACAAAACCAACTAATAATGGCCCAAATCGACCACATAAATTAAAACTATAGAAAAATCAAAATACATGTTTTTTACGGGTGTGCGATTTTTATGTCATTTGTAGCGGTTTAATGAATCGCCATAAATTGTGCATTTTCATAACATTTTATGGCGATAATTTTTACTCTTTATTAGATACAAAAAAAACATTTTAAAAAAATTAATTTAATTATTTATTATATAATTTATTTTTCTCTTTCATGTTCCCTTATCACTTTAATGCAAATATTTCATCTCTTTTACCCTCTCTTTTATCTCAACCAAATATTTTTTTTTCACTCTCTTAATCTCTTTCATATTTTTTATTCATTTTCATCCCTCACAATTTCATCTATTTTCTTAACTTTTTATCAAAGATAGGCTAACTCTTAAAAGTAATATAATGATTGTTTTTTTTATTCTATAAATAACATTGAGTATTGTTTTGTTGTTGAATAATGTGAAAAAAAAAATTATTCTAACATTTTATGTTTCATAATAAATAATAATTTTTATTTATCTTTTCGTTTTTTATCTGATTATATTGTTAAAATTTAGTACGTATTTGGATCAATTTACTTTAGGAGTAAAAGAAGTAAGTTTTAACATTTATGTTTTATAAACTAATTCTCTTAAAAAATCTAAACATTTACTTCACTTTAATTTTTTTATTTTACACTTTTAAGAGCAAAGTAATTTGCAAAATTATTTTTTTTTAAAAAGTAATTTGCAAAAGCATTAAATAATCCAATTGTGGTTGGTAAGTCAAATCGGTATGCTTTTCATTCTTTTCTCTTTCCGTTCTGCATATATGTTTTCGGCATATTATTAGACGTTGATAACAAGTTTCAGCAACTCACGGTATTGCTTTTGTCACTATCATATGAAAGTGACATCGGAAGGAATGGTTTGAACAAAAAGATGATTAGTTGGAAGATTCCAAATCATTATGTTCTAAGTGAGGACGGCAGATTAAATAATTAATTATTGCCTCTAATAGATTAATAAAGTGATTATATAAAGATAGTCATCAAAGTATTTCACTAATAAAACAAATAGATTTGTATGCGAGTATTTTTTTATAAAGTTAATAAATAAAAGTATTTATTATCAAACTATATTAAATTAAAAGTTATCATTAAATTGAACTAATAATAAATACATCCTTCCTTCTTTACTATTTTTAAAATAAATGTTAATTTAAATGTATTAATGTAAAGTTTGTTTAGTCTATCTTCCAACCATATCGACAATAAAAAATCAAATCTACATTTTTGTAAAATATGATTATGTTACTTGTCAATTAAACATTCTTTGTTGGCTATCAGATGTTTCCATACAACAACAAATTCATCCAGACATATTCCAATATTAGGTAGAAACGTAACAGTCACACTCAAATAGGGATTTTCAGCAAGTCAAAGTTTATTTTATGAAAAATTAATATAATATCATATCAATCCGTTTAATCGGTCTCCAACCGACACGTAAATATGTGACACCTACCACGGTTAATTTATTTTCAGATAAACATTATTAATAAAGTTGTTAAAAAAAGTTTATATAACTGCATAACATGAGAAAGTGCCTAATAGAAGAGTTTTTTTTCAGTCAAAAAATAAGAGTTTAATTTTTTGTTAGGAAAACACTTTTGTACAAACATTTATAACTAATTAACCTAGTTTGACAATCACTAATTAAGAATATTAGTTTTTTTGTTTCATAATTAAAAAGGTTAGTTTGATATATATGTAAGAAAAAAATTAATTTTGTAAAATTTCAATGATATTTCATCTCGACATGTAATGTAATTGAGTACACCAAAATAGCATTCTTTTACAAAATAATTAATTTAATTCTCTTCCCAATTTATTTAACTATCTTTCACATGTATGCCAATAATACTTCATGTGAAAATTGTTTATGTGGACAAAAGTCTCCACCAAAAAGGGAAAAGGAAAGAATCAAAATCCTTCCTCTCATTTTTTTATAAAAAGTATCAATTAAAAATTTCAACATCAATTAATATGTTTACATGTCATTGTTCCATTAACTTTATCTAAAGATTAACAATGTGAGATGTTAACTTATAATAGATTTTGATCCTCGTCCTCTATCATTATTTTGCTTATCTCTTCATCTATCTAGCCTCTCTTTCTCAATCTCTACACCAACCTTTTTTAGAGAACATAAGATTGATTTGAGTAATTAAGAAAGAAGAAATTAACTATTAATATTTATCAATAAAAAAACAACACTACCTTTTTTTCAAACAGGACTGAGCCACTCTCATCTTTGTAGGCGGACAGCACCTCCATTAATCACCTTGACAAAGTGAGCAAAGCCTCCCATACCTGCTTTTTCTACCTTGGTCAAATGTCTCGTCGATCAAGTAACATAATAGAATACTTACCATATGGTAATATTACTTCAGGTATCATTAATACCAAAAACAGAAAATGAATAATATAAATAAAGAAACTGAATATCTATCGAACAAGTTTTAAATTTTATTTTTTGCCAAAAATTATATTATTTCTACACTTGGAATACATATTTTGTGTTTAATTTTGATATATTATTTGTTGAAATTTTTTTACACTGTTAAATAATTAAACGACAATTTTATTTTATTTTCTTAGTTTTCTACAAGTATTATAGTTCTGAAGCAATTTTATTTGAGACACATTTAGACACTAAATATAGATATTTTTTTAAAAAGAATTCAAACCTTGATTTATTATGTTGTAAGGAACTATTTTAGACTTAACTTGTATTTTAAATAAACTATTTATTACAAAAATTAATAATTTTTAATGATATGGCAATTCAAGATTAGCTGATAATATATATATATACTATCAGTTTATTTTAATTAAATTAATATATTTTTGAAATTAATTGATCTATAATTTAATGATTATAATTATGATATTAAAAAGGAAGAAACCTAGCCTTTTTATTTGCATATAATTTATACACGTTATTATACTGACAGGCAACTAACTTTTTAATATACAATTACTTATTACTTTAATTGAATTAAAAAAATAAAGTATTGAAAATGAAAATATAAATGGACATTAATATTGTTCCAATTCAATTGTTAGGAGGAGGTTGTGAGAAGATGTTTGATGTGAGTGTGACTTTCATATTTCATTCCAGTTGAAAAAATGAATGAATGAATACAAAGACAAGGAATTAAAGGGTATAGGAGAGTAGAGTAGCTAAGAAGGAGTAGCAATGCAATGAATACAGTTTATTTTTTAATTCTCTTCATTATAAATGATTTGTTTATTTCGAAATGAAAATACAATTAAATAAAAAATCTCAAAAACATCATATTTTAGATTCCAAACCATATATATATAAACTGATAATACTTCCTCCCAAAATAATATTCCTACGTAATTTTACACACATAAAATAATAATAATTTAAAATTTTTAATTTTATATCATCATTAATTTATTTATAAATTTTATTATCTTTATTATTAATATTATAAAAATATAATCAATGTTGCCTTAAAAAATTAAAATAACAATTTAATTTTTTTCCTACGAGTAATAATGTATAATAATAGTGGGAGGGAGTGAGTGAGTGCCCTCATCTCACCTCACTCTCAATTCTCTCCGCTTTTATCACTCTCACATCACCCAACAACCTCTTACATAGAACCTCTCTCTCTCTCTCGGGTTCAATTTGACTTGGCAAACCCTAGCCTGGGAATTCTGAGAACTAGTTGCTCTGCTATTCCGAATCGGTTTCGAGTTTCCAGCATTAGGAGCAAAGTTTGAAGGGGGAAGTGGATGCTCCTTTTGTGTGGAAATGCTTCTGATTTGGTAGTAGTCCGTTAGAGATTGGGTCATGGCTAGGCGTCATGGATGGGAGCTCCCCTTTCACACTTTTCAGGTACACTGGTTTTTCAATGCCGCAATCATGTGCAACTTTATTTTTGTCTCAGTTTCAGATGAGGTCTTTCTTTCAACTTTCCTCCAAATTTCTCCATCTTCTTCTACCCTTTTGACTTTCTCCTTTACCTCTTTCCCATTTAATCCAACTGCATTGTTTTTATCTGTGGTTTATTATGCTTTTCCGCCGTCAATTGATGTCTATATTTATGCGGAATCTCATGGGTTTTGTCGTTTCTACGCCTTTTCTCTCTCACTTTCTGGGGGGCGATTCTGTTTTTTCAACTCCAATATCTATCTACCAAAGCTTCTTTTTTTTCCCCTTCCTTTTTCCAGCATAGAAACCATGCCATTTTATTTAGCATTATTGTGCCTCTTCATTTCAGGCTATAAATGTAGTTTTATCTTAATATTTCTCATTTGCTGAAAGATAAGTTTAAGAGTCATCATGTAGATGGAGTGACACTAAAATTAAACCAGAATCCTTCACCATATTCTTTTGTAGGTGTGATAAATTCTTGGGTATGAAAAATATTCTGAAATGTTGATTTTAGTCCCGAAAAAAATTAGTATGTTTTTGGTCCCTACAATCTAACAAGAAACACATTTTTGTAGTCCTGACGAGGGACTAAAACTACATCACTTTTGGTAAATGTGTGGACTAAAAACACCTTAAATTTTTATAGGAACTAAAATCAACAGTTCAAACTTTTTTGGTGAACCTTAATACTTTCACAATGCTGCAAATTGCCTAGTATTATTTTAGTTTTCATGTTTTGGAATTGAATATATGTGTATTCTCATAAAGTTTTTTTTCCCTGCTTATGATTTATGAACAGGTTGTGGCTATAACTGTATTTTTCTTGCTATCTATAGCATATTATGCTTTCTTTGCTCCTTTTCTTGGAAAGGACATCTATGAATATTTGGCTATTGGTGTTTACTCTGTATTGGTAAGCAGTGCTCTGATTCTTCTCTGCTCATGTGTTTTTCATGCGGCAGATTCGTTCTAATAATGGGATTCAATATTCCTTCATTGACTTGAACTTACATGTTGAACTGCAGGCTCTCTCCGTGTTCTTTCTTTATGTTCGATGCACTGCCATTGATCCTGCTGATCAGGGAGTCATGGTTGATTGTGACAAGACATCAAAGAATAGAGCAAAACTTGATGAAGAGTTGGCAGGTTGGACTTTGAATGCTACTGGCATCTATTGATTTTTAAGTTTATTCTTGGGAACAGATTTGTTAGAAATAATGTAATTATAGGAATCAAGCAGATTATACATTATGTAATTATGTTAATTAGAGTAACTGTATTTTCTTGTGGTTGTTTTGTAATTATCCTTGTATTTATGACTCTTGATATAAATATCTGCTCTGTTTTGTAAGTCAACACACGGAATTCATCCTATGCTTCTTGTTCTCTCTTTTTTCTCAACAAGATTCAAATTATGATTCATCATAACTGTTGACAGGTCCCATAAGTTTAGTATATTTTTTGTCTGATCAACAGTGCTTGCTAAAACACCAAAATAAAAGAAGTGCACTGAATTTAATTATACAGTAATGACACTGTTGGACTAGGTTGTTTCTTGTTAATGGTTGCACACAAAACCCTAAATCAGTTGTAACAGATTTATATATGCCTATTTGTAGGTCTGGAACTTCTTATTTAGACTTTTACGTGTCCTATGAAATTATGAATGTACAGTCACTTTGTTTGTTACTTCCTATATTGGCTTATAGCTTTACAGACAAATTGTCATATGAATTTGTTAACTTAATTGATTTTTCCTCCTCTTTTCTCCCTTCTTCCTTTCACCCTTCGTTTATTTTAAGTTTTTTTTCTCTCGTTTGTCTTATTTTCGATTTATCATTGGGTTCATCTACCACCGACCCCAATTAACTTGGGTTAAAGGTGTTGTTGATGTTGATTTGACAATGATACTTGCTTAGAATATATTGGGATATGATGGCAGCAATTGATAGTTTCCTATGCCTTTAATAGCAATTTCTAGTGTAATTTGATAGTTTATTTAGTTTGCATCTCTTATTGCAGAACCCAGCAAGATAGGACTAAAGGGTGATGGAATGTCTGATCGGCACAATTCAAATTGGTGCTCTAAAGTTGGATGTTTCTTCTGTAGTTTCCTCGTTAGAGAAGATTGCCGTAGTAATGAAGAAATTAGTCTACAGCAACCGTCTGGAGAAGAGGAGGCTTTGTTCTGCACATTGTGCAATGCTGAGGTTGATACGAGCTATCTGAAAAATCTTATTTAATTTTCCATTACTTCAAATAAATCAAAGGGAGAAAAACAAGTGCTGAAAGGAAAATAGAGAAAGAAAAATATAATATATATGGTCTCGTAGAATGCAACACAGTTTGATTCTAAGTAGATTAATCCAAGTTTATTTTCCAAACTGCCATGCTTATAGGCAAAACAGGAAAAGTTCTGTTATAGAGATCCCTTTCTTGATGCTTCATGTTTGTTCAAGAATAAATACAACCCCTTTCAATGAATAGTAAGTCAGAGTCTTTTTTATTTGAGAAAACATTTTCTGTTTTAATTTTGTTTTCATAAATAATTATAAAATACCTCCTTGATTTCACATTGTTTCTTGTTTTTATATTTTAAAATATCTAGCTGAAGAGTTTTCTTTCCTTTACTTACCTCACCAGAGTATTGAAAAACCATGATGTATTTACATCTTTTTAGTTATATTTTGCAGGTGCGGAAGTTTAGTAAGCATTGTCGAAGTTGTGACAAATGTGTTGATGGATTTGATCACCATTGTCGGGTAAATTGTGTTTTAATCCCACCCCAAGTCAGTTACTGGGTATTTTTAATACTCACTTTTGTAGTGTCCTTGCCTGAGGTCTAATGGTCCATTGTCATACTAATAAAAAATTGATAATAAAAAAAAGAGGTCAGGTCAACCTTTTAAATGCTCACTTTTACACTTGTCCCTTTCATAAAAGATTTTTTCCCCCTTCTGTTCTTTGGAGTTATTGTTTGTCTTGTTGTCTCTAATGCATGATAATTATTTTTCTTCAAAGTTATTTTGCCTGTAATACTTGCAAGTTGCAATGTATAATCTTTTCATGTTTTGGACTTGAGATGTTGTGTGCAGTTGTGCACTTGTCATTACTCGTTTTCCGTAACTATTAGGTTCTTAAAAAATTCATTATCATCTTATACTTTCTTTGTTTTGTTCAGTGGTTGAACAATTGTGTTGGAAAGAAGAATTACATCACGTTTGTGTGTCTTATGGCAGTGAGCCTAGTTTGGGTAAGTTGCATAAAGTTCATCTTGAATCTAGTTCCTCGCCCCCCCTCTGGTCCTTCAGTTTCGCAGAGAAAATTCCTTCCAGATTAGAATTTTTATATTTTTCTTACTTAATGCTTATACATGTCACAGCTTATAGTTGAATGTGGAGTTGGGATTGCAGTACTTGTCAGATGCTTCGTTGATAAGAAAGGTACAGAGAATCAGATAGCTGAAAAACTTGGAGCTGGTTTCTCTCGAGTCCCATTTGCTATTATTGTGGTACATTCACTCTCTTTTTCTTTCAGATTTTTATTCTCTGTTTTTATATAGGATAAACTGAAATAAGCTTTACCTGACAAATGCTACTTTTGTACATGCTATGAGTTCTGTTTGCAGGATCGGTGCATAATGGGCTATGGGCCTTGTATGGGCTTTCAATAGACTTTTTCATGTGCATCTTCTATTGGTGCACATCTCATGTTAACTTAAAATGCTGGATTCTTTCTACTGATGGGACCCCTTATTTGGCTTGAAATGTCGAAATATGCATTAATATAAAACATTCAATTGAATCTCATACCGACTTTTTCTTAACAAAATTAGTTCTTTTGTTGGTGGTTAGTGATCCTGATTTGAAAATTTATTGGTTGTGTTTGCCAAAAATTATTCAACATAAACTTCAAGTAATTAACATTATCCAATCTTTGAACATCATTAACTATTAGAGTGGTTAATTGTTCCTAATGATAATGTTCTTTACCAAGAATTTCTTTCTTGTTATTTTCACTTTAATAAAGTATGAATTGCTACTTCACATAATTTTCAATCCTTTAACAGGCCATATGCACAGCAGTTTCATTCCTTGCAACTGTACCTTTGGGAGAATTATTCTTTTTCCATATGATCCTGATACGAAAGGTATATTCATGAACTTTTCCTCCTATTGGCATGTATATTCTAAGCTGTCTTTTTCTTTTACAGGGTATCACAACTTACGAGTATGTTGTTGCCATGAGAACTCTAAGTGAACCACCTGGGCCTTCAGTTGATGGGGGTGAACAGCAGAGTCTACCATCATCTCCTACTAGTTCAGCTATCACAGCAATGAGTGGAAGAAGCTCCGTTGGAATGAGTATACAGTACAAAGGTGCCTGGTGTACACCGCCAAGGATCTTTATGGACCACCCGGTACTGCCATCTATGTGTAATTTGCCTGAATCATATGACCTGTAATTTCATTGAAAGATGTCTCACCCATCATTGAACATTACATATAGACAATTATGGTGAGAGATGGGACAGGAGTTGAGTGGAACAAAATGATTTTGCCAAACACAATAATAGCTCTATTATAGGAAGCCGTTGTTCTTTGAGACAGTATGTTCTATATTTTTGCTTATATAGTATGAATTTCCATGGTCAATAGAAATAAACAACTGCTATAGGTGAACAGTTAAAAACAAAAGTAGCGCATTTAAATGCATGCCCAATAAGAACTGTCACAAGAGCTACTGTGCTTTCTGCAAAAATTAAGTTCTTATTTTATGTTGACTAACTATCTGGCCTTGGATAAGCAGGACGAAATTATACCACATTTGGAGCCGGGACGCCTACCATCCACTGTTGATCCAGATGCTGTACAACCACCTGATAAAGGGAGAAAAATGAACCCGCGCCCTGTGCGTATAAGTGCATGGAAACTTGCAAAATTGGATTCTAATGATGCAACTAAGGCAGCTGCTAAGGCCAGAGCATCATCGTCTGTGCTTCGTCCAATTAGTTCTCGACCTCATGCATATGATGTTGATCATTTATCCAGTAGCAATGTGAGTGGAAGAAGCAGCCCAATTAGCAATCAAGGATTTCATATAAAAAATGATACAGCGGGGACATCAAGGTTATCTCCTTCCAAGAGCTCATACCCTCCCAGTCAAGCAAGCAAGGAAGACATAGATGCATCATGTCAACACAGTATGAGTAACTTTAGCAGTCCACTAGTCTCCAACCTTACTCCTTCACCAATGCAGAGGCCAAGTTTGAACAGAGACCATTTCAACCCCATGTATCAACAACCATCGGGAAATCAGTCTCCTTCATCAGCTAAAGGAAGTGAAGGGAACATAAATCCAGTTCACGACAATGTGCCACGTGTACCAATGAGAAGCAACACCTTAGTTGTTTCAGATAATAGAAGATCGACAGTGTTTTGGGATCAGGCAGCTGGACGCTTTGTTTCATCCTCATCAAGAGGTCCTGGCAGTACTCAGATTCCCGGAACAGAGTTATTGTACACGGGCCGTTCTATATTTTTTGGCAGCCCCGTTGTGAATGAGCAGCCAAGTACGGGATCAAGAAGTAGCAGTTCAGTAGTAGCTGGTATTCCGGATAGAGATTCTTCTACATTAAGGGATTTTCAGCAAGGTAGATCACAAAGGGGTGGTCAGCTTCCTGTGTTTGTTCCTGGTAGTGGTTATGCCCAGCAAAACAAGTTCCCTTAGATTGCCTCCTGGACCAGTAATTTGTTACGGCAACTGTTTGTTATCCTTTTTTAATTTTTTTTTTTAAATTTCCTAAACTTTTTACTTCATCGTTTCCCCCTTATGACGGTTTCCGTGCATTTGCCTTTCCATCTGTATAGGCTAATGGATCACGATCTTTTTCTGTACAAAATTATTGACCACTATCTTTGCATTTTAAGTTTTGCATTTTAAGTTTGAATATGAACGTGAATATTCAGAGAGTAGTAGTTCACATGTATGTTTGAGTACGGAGTAGTTTATAAGTTTATTTGATTGACTGAAAGTGTTTTTATTTTTTTTTCTTACTATTTAGTACATTTCCTTTCTTTTACCTTTTTTTTTTCTTAATGGTTTTCAAAAGAAACGTATAAATGAAGAGGTAAATTATTTTAATTGTCACTCTTTTTACTATTTTTTGGGGGGTTTCATATAATATGATTTATATTAATGGTTACACAATGTTTAATAATTTTTATCTTTTAAAAAATTAAAAGGATTTTAAAATAAAAAAAAAACTAAAACTAATTTAAAATGTCTATAAAACAAAACTGAGTTTTATATATAAAAAAGGTCATATAAAATGTTTATTTATGTTATTTTACATTTATTAATTTTTTAAATAACTAGTTTTATTAGACACCTTTTAATTTAAAATTATCTTACAAGTTTTCAGGTTATAGCTAGTAATTATAAGGTTAGAACCTAATTTATTATGATAAAAAAAATTAGGGTGTGATAAAATAATAACAACAAACTTGACATTTTAAAAGTTCACAAAATAATTTCAGTTTGTATTTTAAATTTGATCCTAAGTCTTTTGTTATGGCTGTAACATCATGAGATTGTAGTGAAATTACTAGGGGAATTAAATTGAAAATGACTATGAAATATAAAGGATTCATCTTAAAATAGAAATTATTTAAATTATTTTGTATTCGAAGACTAATCATCCAAGTCGTTGTAGTATAGTGGTAAGTATTTCCGCCTGTCACGCGGACGACCCGGGTTCGATCCCCGGCAACGGCGAAATTTATAGTTTTTCCCCTTGATATTTGCATAATTTACTTCTTTTTGATTCATAATCATAAAAAACTAGAGGCGGGGAAACAGTTATTATAAGAGTAAAAATGGATGGGACCGAAATTAGTTGATAGGTAGACAAATGGCGATGGTTGTAAAATTCAGGGTCTGAGCGTCAGTTGTTCCTCTCCGTTCATTTGGATCGTTGTTAGAATTCTGCAACATAGGAAAACAGTTCCTTTCACGCTTGCATGAAGAACATGAAGAATGTTCTGATTTTCATTTTCAACACAAAACTCATGCACACTAATAATAATTAAAACACTGCTCATCACAAAACACATTTTATAATCATCACTGTTACAACTTTTTTCTTGCCAACAATTGATTGAATATATATGGCGGGAGGAGGAGCAGGCGGTGACACCAGGCAGCTAGATCTCACACCTACATGGGCCGTCGCTGCGGTTTGTGCAATTATCGTTATCATTTCTATACTCTTGGAAAAAATTATACACAAATTCGCAAAGGTATATTACATTACATATAATAATAACAACTTATAACAATGTACATATTTTTGTTAAATAGATTCATGCATGATGGATGATTTGCGTGATAATGATTGATGAATCAATTTCTTTGTTATTGGTCTCAGATGTTTGAAGAGAGAAAGCAGCATGCATTGCTAGAAGCTCTTGAAAAGATTAAAGCCGGTGAGCAACCTCATTAATATTTAGTAATGTTTTTCTTGTTCGTTTGTTTGCTTCCATGAATAATGAATAATGAATTATTTCCTTCTTGTGTTTGTTGGCATGCAGAGCTTATGGTTTTGGGATTTATTTCTTTGCTCTTAACATTTGGCCAAAACTACATTTCTAAAATGTGTATTCCCGCGAAGTATGCGCACACAATGCTCCCCTGTCTCCCCCTTGAAGAACGTCATGGAGCTGGACATCTCACAGAGGAAGCGGGTGGTGGTGAGGCCAAAGATGGTGGCCATCGCCGCAGGCTTTTATCATATGAACGTAGGTTTCTAGCAGGTGGGGGTGGAGGCCAAAGTTGTAAACCGGTAATCAACTCTTCCCAATCCATGTTCTAACTTTTTATTTTTGTTTGTTACGAGACCACACGAAAGACAATCCTACTTGAACCAGATAAAATCATTATGGGTGTCGAAAACTCTTTTGAAGTTACATACTTACATCTCAAACTCAAGATACTAATTAAGTTGGAACAACCCTGTAACACGTTCGGTGGTTAATACCTGTTTTTTAGTAAAGTATAGCATTTTAATACTTCCACCTATAGTAAAATTTCAGATTGCACCTCATCAGAGTAGTTGCAAATTTTCAATCTAAGTCAGATCTTAGTAGTTTGTGAAAAGCTCACGCTATTGAATGTTGGTTGTGTAGGGGTACACACCTCTTATATCAGTGACCGGATTGCATCAGCTACACATTTTTATATTTTTCTTGGCTGTCTTCCATGTGATATACAGTGCCATAACAATGACGCTTGGAAGAGCAAAGGTTGGTTGGTATTGATTCAGGCCTAAAAATCTTGATTCATTCAAGGAATCGGACAATGGGTGAACCAGTTTTTCATTATATATAGTAAAACCTTCCTTTCTTCTAACAGATTCGTGCATGGAAGGCATGGGAACAAGACCATATCGTGGATCAAGATGCCTTGAATGGTAAAGCAATGACTCATTAATAATTTGTTTCTAGCTTCAAAGTATCATCAGTACTAGGTCCTCACAGTTTTAACATCTTCAACATCTGTTCAGATCCTAGAAGATTCAGACTTACTCATGAGACATCATTTGTGAGGGATCACAACAGTATCTGGACTAAAACACCAGTTTCGTTCTATCTTGTAAGCAATTATCACTGGCAACTCTCTAGTATGAGATTATTAAACGGGTATTGAAGGTATCACCAAAGACCTCAAACCTATGTTTTTGGTTTAGAAAGTTGTATCTCCCCACCCATAGAGTATTCATTCGTTTATGAATAATTCTTGTGAGACATATTGAAGTTGTAGTTTATTTGTTATATTGAAAGAGGTTATCTAGGTTGGTTCATTTTCAATTCTTAGTTTTTGGTACATATGATTGGAAAATCATGAATGAAGTTAACCAAGATAGATTGGGGGAACAAAAGTGTGATATTAATATCACAATTTATTAGTCTTTCATTTTTTGCTTTAATCCACGGTCAATAATATGTTCTTGATCAATTTTCAGGTATGCTTTTTTCGACAATTTTTCAGATCTGTTCGTAGGGCCGACTACTTGACCATGAGACATGGATTTGTGACTGTTAGTAGTTTTGGCAATGCAACTTCAGTAATATGCTTGCACTGTTTGTCTTTTTCATTAACTAATGTTAATCCCCCCTTCATTTTTGCAGGTTCATTTAGCACCGGGAAGTAAGTTTGATTTTCAAAAATATATCAAGAGGTCATTAGAAGATGACTTTAAGGTAGTTGTAGGAATCAGGTAATTTTGACAAGTTTGCCATGAGTTTGGTTTTATGTGTTACAGTAATTTAGCTTCATGGAGTGATGTTGTTAAGAGGTACTTCATTCCTTAATCCCTTAATCTTTGGTTTCTTCTAATGAGGGTACGTTTGTGCTTTTGATAGTCCATTACTTTGGGGATCAGTGGTGTTATTCTTGCTTGTGAATGTCCATGGTTTGTCTTTCACCTAATTGTCAGTTGGTTTCCTTATTTTGCACTCAAATTCTTATTGAACGTAATTGCTAACTTCTTTTCAGGATGGCATGCTGCTTTCTGGGTGTCTTTTCTTCCACTAGTGGTGAGCAGATATATCTTCAGTGCCAATTGGGTGTGTGTATTTCAGTTTAGACTAATAATTAATTGATTAACTTGAAGGTGATTCTGGCCGTTGGAACAAAGCTTCAAGCAATTATAACTCGAATGGCACTTGACATATCAGAAAGGCATGCTGTAGTGCAAGGGATCCCTCTTGTACAAGTCTCTGACAAGTATTTTTGGTTTGCATGGCCTCAGTTAGTTCTTCATCTCATCCATTATGTCCTCTTTCAGGTACTCAGTCCTGTGCTGTTCATTTTACTATAGTTTAGTAGCTTGACAAATACTCTATGTATATCTGAGATCCTTAAATATTTGAAGAATTTCTCACAACTTGATGTTTTGCTTCACATGCCCAGAATGCATTTGAGCTGACATACTTCTGGTGGACATGGGTAATTAACAAACACTTCATAATTCCTTTGTCATCTTCTCACACTCATAATTGTGTATTTGACTCTTGCTTCTGGTGCAGTATGAGTTTGGTTGGGCATCTTGCTTCTACGAGGGTGATAGTCTCATGATTGTCAGAGTAGCTCTCGGGTAAGTCGTGTCCCATGGCAGTGATGCACATTTAACATAACAGTTACACAAACAGAGAATTCTATGTAATTACTTAGGACTAATCACTCCATTCTACAATTTATTCCACACATTAATTTAAGAAAAACAAGTAACAAAAGATACGAGGTTGACCTAGTAGTAAGAAAATGGTGAAGAAAAAAAGGAGAGGAGAGAGGCTATGGGTTCCAATATTTTCAAGTGACACATTTTTGCTTAAAAAAATAAAAATAAAGAACAAGATATGATGCTTTGGTTAGAGAAGGTTAAAGAAAGAAGAGAAAAAGAAGAAGTTACATAGTTAACTCATAATTTTACGAATTTAAGTAGACACAACGAATTAACTCTTTAACTAAATACTTTTTTGTGTAAACTGGCATGGATCCCAAAATGACAACATTTTATTATGATTCATAATTTTAAAAAATTAACTCTTTTTTAAAATGTTCTCACTTTAATAACTCATGTTCATATGAATTTATATATAATTTGTCATTTATATATTTTGATCTTAGTTAGCACGTTGTGTTAAGAGTATTTTGATAAGTGTTTTATGTTATTAATAGATTTATAAAAACTTTACAGGTTTACGAAAACTCTAAAATAAAATATAAAAAAGTAACCACCTACATTAATGTAACAACTTGAATTGGCAATATTAAATTTGAAAGGCAAGATACCATTGCAGTGTTTTACAACATGGGATTCCATCAGACATTAAAGTTTGCTTAACTAGGAACTTTTGCAGGTTAGGAGCTCAAGTGGTTTGCAGTTATGTGACGCTTCCACTCTATGCGCTTGTTACTCAGGTGCATTCAATATAATATTATTTTAGCTTTGGACTTTGGGCTCCGAGGAGTTTCGATAGATATTGAATGAATGAATGAATTTGTTTCAGATGGGATCGACGATGAAGAAGTCAATATTCGATGATCAAACATCCAAGGCACTGAAACAGTGGCATAAGAATGCTCTAAAGAAGAAACCATCCAAGGGACGCACCGAAACTCAAACATTGGGTAAGGCTGCGGGCCCAGGGGATCATTCGCCGGAGCAGTCGCCGCGGCCATCGGGTGCCGGAGATACAGAAATGGCTGAGCAGAGCGCCACCATGGTCACCACCGTCGATCACGACCCCTACGATAACCGCGACCTACTAAGTGGGCCGTGACACGTGTCAGAACATGCTTTCACAAAGTTGTCATGATTGTTTTGTTTGCATTGATCGATCGAGGCTTAGCTAGCTGCTGTAAAAACACAATTAACCCCCTTCATGCATCATCTCGTCATGGGTATAAAATAGGTCAATTGCAAGTAGTAGTAAACTAGCTATGGCATTCATTAATCAATTTTGCAGCACAGTTTAGATTAGTTATATACATATGCTTGTAAGCCAATTTATCTTCATGAATATATCATCATCACATTGTAGAGAATGCCATTCTTTCTTTATTTTTTTAATGAAAGTAACTGATGCGACCCCCAAGATATTTTTTTCTTCTTGGCCTGTAATTATTATGTCACAAAAGAAATATTTAAACCTTAAGAAGTCTTAAATAAAATAAAGCAAATGCTAATCCATGAGAACCCCAATAAAGAAACTTAAGACCCAATTTTTTATATTAGAATATGTAAATTGATATTGTTCCATGATTTTTACAATAAATAGTTTTTAAAAAATTTTAAATGATGCACTTAAAATAATAATCATGGCAATGATTAGCGAGACCTTGCAATAACAATTATAAAGGCACTATAAATGTGACCAAAAACTAATTATAAGAAGCAGATGAAAGAGAGAGAGAGAAAAGGGCAAATGGGTAATTGTAGGGAAGAGAAAATGAAGAGTGGATAGGCTAAAAGGAAAAGCAGAGGTGGTGATGCGGGTGTGGCAATGAGTTCCCCTTGCAATTGGGCTTGCGGTTCTACTAATTCAATAATAAAATGGAGCGTTGATTATGGTTATGGAGGTGGCATGCTTTCAAATTCAAAGGGAAGAAGAAGAAGCAGAGATATTTCCGTGGCACATTCAGTTTGTGGTTCGAGAAGGTCCACGGCGCTTCTCATTTCATCCTTGCCTTTCAGCTTCCTTTTCCTCTCTCCACTGCCAGCGGAGGCCAGACGCAACAAGAAGAGCATCCCCGAAGACCAATACATTACTACCCGTTTGTTCCCTCCCTCTCTAAACTCATCAATTCTTCTCTATTTCCTTTCCTCTAATAATCAATTCCAATCTTATAAATGCAGCTGATGGATTGAAATACTATGATTTGGTTGAGGGCAAAGGTCCAGTCGCTGATAAAGGAACAACTGTTGAGGTTTCTCAGCTTTTGGAACTGCCAACATCTCATCTCTATTTCTTTCTTTACTTTTCATTTCTAATTCTTACTGACATTGCCAGGTACACTTTGATTGCTTATATCGCGGAATTACAGCTGTCTCCAGTCGAGAATCTAAACTCCTAGCTGGAAATCGTATCATTGCTCAGGTTCCATTCTTTTTCCTTGTCTGCTTTCTGACTTGTAAGTGTAAGACAACGCAACTATTCATACTAATGCCAAAACTTTGTCCCAACTTAGATATATGCTACAAGAGCTTTTCAGAGCACTCTTCAAGTTTCTTTCCCAATTTTATCTCAAAAATTTATTAAGTAACAAACTCAAAAATCAAATATTTATTATGGATCAAAATATGTTTAAGCCTTTAAAATATTAGATCATATTACTTCTATAAAAAGCTAATTGCCTAAGGGTTGATTTCAGTTTATAAGAGAAACACAATTCATTTCAGTTTCTTATTTTATTGTTCTACAAGTGTTTATAAAAAGAACTTTATTCAAACAACAGAACATAAATTTCTTAGATACTATTAGAAGGTGCAAGGGTTGCTTAACTTGAGTGGTGCTGAATCTGATGCGTGGGTGCTTTGTTCTCTTAAAGCCGTATGAATTCAAAGTGGGAGCTCCACCGGGAAAGGAAAGGAAGCGCGAATTTGTTGACAACCCAAATGGTTTATTCTCTGCTCAAGCAGCACCAAAACCTCCACCTGCTGTGTATACAATAGTTGAAGGAATGCGAGTTGGTGGAAAGGTGACTCAAACTTCCTTCTATGTTTCGTTGCATGATTCATCTAATACTACTATTACTTATTAGCTTAGTCATGTGTCATTTCTTGAATGGTGACAGCGAACTGTGATAGTTCCTCCTGAAAATGGCTATGGTCAAAAGGGAATGAATGAGATTCCGGTAAATACTCTTATTGGTTTATGGTCATTTTATGCCTACAAGTTGTGCTTGTTAAACTAAAAGTTCTTTATGATGTTGCAGCCTGGAGCTACATTTGAACTAAATGTTGAGCTTCTGCAAGTTGTAGCTACCTGAAGACTAGACCTCAGCTTGACTCCATTCTTATGAACCGGTTGATAATTTTGACTTCAGAATTTGTAGCCTGTGAAGCTTCGACTATTATTGTTTTTTACCCTCTGGATAAAGGAACATAAAATAGAGAAGAAATAAAAATTTTGAAATACAAAAGAGAAAATGAAGAAAAAGGAGAGAAAAAAAGTTTACTTTCTGAGACTCCCATAAGTTTTCTCACTTTAATTTCAAAACTCCCTTTCCCTTATTTTCTTTACCGCATTCAAACAAAGAATGATATTTTTTTAAGTAGGAAAAGAATATTTTATTTATTTATTGAAATTGTAATGGACTCATCTGCTATTCTAAAATTAATCTTAGTATATATTGGATTGATTTTTTTTTATTTTATAAGAACTTTTATTATTTTAATTTTTTTTATTCATAAGAATCAAACTCAACTATATATATCGTTTAGTAAAAAAAAAATTATCAAATCATTTAAGTTAGAATTTCTTCGGCTATAACATTATAATTTAGATAGATAGATCAATAAACCATCAATTTTTTTTAAAATATTACCCTCTCTTTTAAATGATTCTAAATATAAGAATTTTCTCAAGTATTAAAAATTATGTTAAGTAGTCTTTCAAGTATTAAATTTTTTTCAAATTGATTTCTGAATATTAATAAAATATATCAACTTACATACTAAATGGATGTATATTTAACACTTAGGAGATTATTTATATACAATTTTTTTATTTATTGTAGGGACTATTTATAAAAAAAAGTAATATTTTAAGGATGAAATTGATAATTTATTCTAGATAAATAAATAAAGGACGATCCTCGTGACTAGTTGATTGCATTTTAACATAATTGTCGATTGACTATGTGCATGTTTGTTTAAGCGTTAGAAGCTCTGTTAAACGAAATTTTATGCTTTCCTATGCACCATAATAAGAGGGGGAAAATAAAACTTTTATGGTTCAATGCAAAATCCACGTGCATTCAATCAAAGATTTGTAACTCAGCTTGGATCACAAATGTGACCAATGTTTGACCATACTCTTGTCTTAAGTACTTGCATAAACCTTTGACGCCAACATAAGCCTTGTGTTCTACCATATATATCAATTAGGATAATTATATTGGGTAAGAATGTTTTTAGGAGTTACTAACGAGAGTGTTTTTTAAGAGTTATTCATCTATGAAAGCATTTTTAAAGATTTTTTTTAAACCATTTTATCTCTTTCAATTTATCTTCTTTTTTTAAATCATTGTTTCCAAATTAAATTTCAATATTATTATACATTTTGTTTATTTAAAATAACATTATTTTATTTTATGTAATGTACGAATTAAATCACTAATTAAAAATATTTATGCGTCGTAATAAAATAAAACATTATTTTGATGTCCTTCCAGAATTTTAATTTTGTAACACACATATATTTATTTGTTAATAAAAAAAATGGTCATAAAATTTAAACCAACTCCGTATAAATTATAGAAGTTCTTCATGCAAAATAACTTATACATATATTCTTTTTGACGAAATTATACATATATAATTTAATCATGTACATAATATTAAAATAAAAAATCAATTAACTATTTTACTCCGTTTCTTATTATTGTTTTAATATTACTGTTTTTAAAAAATATTTCGTGGAACTGCTGATTTTCTTTATCAATAAATAAAGTGCTGATTTTTGTACGCTAAGAATAACTTGAATTTATTATTTTACTTGTTATTTTTAGGCTTAATTGTACTTCTTATTATTTTTATTTTTTGACAAATTTTACTCTAACTTTTATGCTTATTAATGAATAAATAAAGGAGGAAAAAATTTGCAAATTGATTAAAAATTGAGAATAAAATATACCATATTAATTTTATTTGGAATAATATTAGTAAAATATAAAAAATTGGAAGTAAAAATGGAATTAAGCCTTTTTTTAATTATCAAGAATGGACATACTCGGAAGGGGTAAAATACTGGATAGCAGGTGAGTTGAACGAGAAACAGCAGTGGCTGTTGGGCTGTTTGGTGTTGAGTGCAGTGAATGAGAAGAAGAAGAGAAAGAAAACAATGAAAAGAGGCATTATGAGCTCGAATCTGTTTCTGTTTCCGATTCTCTTTACATTTGCCTTTCTGTCCTCGCCCGTCCTCTCTGCTTCGGATCTGATCCTCGCCAAGGTTGACCGTCGCGTAAGTCTTCTCACATCTCTTCACCTTTTAGGGTTTCGATCTCATATCCTTTATTCTTTCTCTTTTCTTCACTACACATTACAAATTACCCACTCCCAATGGTTTCGGTTTCAAATTTCCTCCGATCTACATTTTTTATATATCGCTTGCCTCTATTCTATTCAATATCTGCATATGTTCCTTGTCAATTATATAATCAAAAGCAGGGTATACACTTGCTGGCGCAGAATCCCCATCATTTTATGTGAAGTATTCTGTAACTTACTTTAGGAATCAGAGTCGCGTATTTTGTTATGTAGCTGTAAATGTTCAGGTCTCTATATCTAATAATTATCGTTGCAGGTGTATGCTTTTTCTTCTGACAATCTTTTCTTTTTGCTTTGCAGATTGATCTGACTTCACAGATTGTGCGCATCACTACTTCACTAAAGGTGCTCAAAATATCTTTCATTTTCTGTCCTTCGTATATTTAGTGTAATTTCTTCATTTATTCTTACGTTTTTTCTGTGAGAGTTTTGATCCTACTTGTCTCCAAAACATTGTAATTTACCTCACTAAACTGTAAATTACAAAGACACAGGTATTATAGGTGGTAAATGACAACCTAACTTCTGGAAGAAACACTTCATAAACTCTAGTTTAGAAATTTGGACTGAATAATAATAAATGCATTTTGAACTTGAACCGTTTCCTTCTTCTGAAAATTAGAGGTTTAAATTTGAAAGAAAAACTGTTGTTAAAGCCACTTACCAAATAATAATTTTTCTTAGCATGCCATATCATGTCTCCTTTCAACTTTCATTTTCTAATATGATTTTCTTTCTTATTTTATTTGTTTTTATGTCACTTTCTGTCCATTTTTTGCAGGTGCAGAATACGGGATCTGATGTTGTATCTGAGATTTTGCTGTCCTTTCCTGAGAACCAGACAAGTAACTTGGCATACTTGAAGGCAACACTTGGTGAAGGGAAGGGAAAAGCAAAACCATCTTCTGGTGTTGGTTTACCCGTCGAAGTTGTCCACCCAAAAGATGTGCCACCTGCCTTGACAATTTACTCCGTATCTTTACCTAAGGGGCTTGGGAAGGGTGATATTCTGACGTTGGATGTCTTGGCTGTTTTTACCCACTCATTGCAACCATTTCCAGAGAAAATCAACCAGGCTGACATCCAGCTTCTACTGTTTCAAGAAAGTGCACACTATCTCTCCCCATATGCAGTCAAGGTTCAATCACTCACTATTAAATTGCCTGATGCAAGGATAGAGTCCTATACAAAACTAGAAAATGCAAAACTTCAGGGATCTGAATTAAAATATGGTCCATATGAGAATCTTCCTCCATTTTCATACTTGCCGATAGTTGTTCACTTTGAGAATAACCAACCCTTCGCTGTTGCTAAAGAGTTGGTGCGAGAGATCGAAATTTCCCATTGGGGCAATGTACAGATCACAGAGCATTACAATATTATCCATGCTGGTGCTCAGAGCAAAGGAGAATTTTCTAGGTCACCTTGTTTCTTTGATTCGGTGTCATTTGATTGTTTTGTTAGATGGGCATGTCATAATAGTTTGTTTTCTGCTACAGGCTTGACTATCAGACCAGGCAATTTTTAAGAGGTGCATCAGCCTTTAGGCGTCTTGTTGCCAAGCTACCACCAAGAGCTCATTCTGTGTACTACAGGGATGAAATTGGCAACATTTCCACTTCTAGTTTATGGGGTGACTCAAAAAAGGTGGATATGTTCACATTTGATAAATTTTTACTGTGAAACACTTTTAAAAAACATTTGCCAAAAATAATTATTCTTTAAAAATCACAGACAGAACTGGAGATTGAACCTAGGTACCCTATGTTTGGTGGCTGGAAAACTGCCTTTACCATTGGATATGGCTTGCCACTTCGGGACTTCTTATTTGGATCGGATGGAAAGCGCTTCCTTAATATCTCTTTTGGTGCCCCTATTAGTGAGTTGGTCATTGACACACTCTTTGTGAAGGTGATCGAGTTTATTTTATCTTGATAATATATATATTTCACTTCTTTTTATTTTTCATTTTTGTTGGTCGGAAACTTGGAATGTGATCTTACAATGGAGAATTCATCAGTGTGGCTTGTGAAACATCGCATTTCACTTTTACCGTTTCAAGGGAGGAAGAAATATACCCGGGGAAAATAAATTTCTTTACCTAAATATGATCATTTAGTTGTCTATGATTAAATTATGAGAATATAATTGTGATTTTATTATTGTAATTAATTAGCACCTGAGTTGTTAACAAATAACCACTTGACAATTTTTCCTAAGTTGGAAATGTTTTTTTATCCATAATCTTCTTTTTCTTTTGCAATTTTCCCTACACTCTCTCCCTCTCCCAATTGTAGTCTGTGTAATATAGTTATACCAGTTTGAATAACTATTTCATCTGCCTGATGCTTGTAAATTCCAGGTTGTTTTGCCAGAGGGTTCTAAAGATATTTCAGTATCTGTTCCATTTCCTGTGAAACAATCGCAGGAGGTATTTCTATATTGATATCTCCTGCCAAATCATAGTTTTTTCATTCCCTTGATTAGGTTTTATAGTCCTTCCATGTAATTGTTGCAGACAAAGCTTTCCCACTTGGATATTGTTGGTAGACCTGTTGTTGTGCTGGAGAAGAACAATGTTGTCCCTGAGCATAATGAGCATTTTCAGGTATTACTGTTGCATCTGTTCATGAAGTTAAAAGTGCTAAATTTGTACTATCTAGCCACCAAAAAAACAGAATGCTTTGTCAACTTCATATGATCCATAAAGGTCATGTTTTCAAGGGTGATATTAGCACTATTCAGATTTTGAAGAACATGACAAAAGTAACAATTTTCTTAGATTTTTATTACTAGAAAAGAAAAATTGATATCCCTAAATTTCATGGACTGGCCACCTTATTGAATTGGGTGCTCACTGCCAATATATTTGTAGGTGGAGTTTTTTCGTTTGTTTTTATATAACCTGCTTCCAATGTTTCAAGTATACCCCATCAGAAAATGAAATACAAGGGTTAGAGAGAGTTGCGAGAGCAGGAACTAAGGACAAGAGAAATTATGATTTGATTACTTAGTATACAATATTTTTTTCCTTCTGATATTTGATTGGGCATACTACTTATTACCATTGCTTGTATTGCAGGTCTACTATAAGTTCAACAGTCTTTCTATGCTCAGGGAGCCTTTGATGTTGATTTCTGGCTTTTTCTTTCTGTTTGTTGCTTGCATTGTCTACACGCATGCAGATATATCAATCTCCAAATCTTCTGCATCTTATTTGGCAAAGCTCCAGTGGGACGAGGTGACCAATTTGTTGTATCATGTACAGAGTTCTGTATTTGCAAATGAATGTAGTACTTATACTGTACATGTGTACTTGTGTTTTGCTATGCAGGTGCAAGCAACTATTCAGCAGGTCCATGGTATCATTAGCCGTTGCTTAACAGCACATGACAAGCTAGAAGCGTCATTACACGATCTTTCCAGGACAGGAGACATTCAAGCCTGTAAAGCAACTCGAAAATCAGTTGATAGCTCATTGAAAGAGCTCTCTAAAGAATTGAAGCAACCATTGGCAATTTTGCAATCTTCTCCGCAAGCTGCTCAAATATTACCTAAGGTTATGTTGTAAATATTTTATTCTCTATATTATTTCCCTCTATCCATGTATAGTTATATAATTTATGTGTGTTTTCAGGTGGAGGAACTTGTTACTAAGGAGAGAGAGTTGCAGGATAAACTTCTAGTAAAACACTCTACAGTTGTAGACGCCTATGAGAAGAAAGCAGGAAGGGAAATTGAGAATCGGATTGCTTCACAACAGCAGAAAATTACTGCTTTGAGACGGGAGATTGATGATCTTATGGACTTGATTGATGAGATATGATAGGTGACTATGCTGCTCGAGATGATAATGTGCTCCCATTTTGACCTTGTTTTACTTTATTTAGGTCAGGAGTTTGTTGCGGTTTTATAATTGCCGAGAGATTAGTGATACTTCTGACGGTTGGAATTTTGGTGCTGTTTATTGTCTTCTAGTATTATGGTAACATTTAGCATAAATATCACTAATTTTATATCCATGCTTAATCCCTTTGTTTCAAGTTATGACTCGAATCTTGTGTTTCTCAAATTTACTAAATCACTTGAGTGCATGTCTGGAAAAATGATTTTTTAAAAGGATAATTTTTTTCTTCAAAAGTTCTTAAAGATTGTGTATTCTTAGACTTTATTATAATATTGCTGGTTTTTAATATCTTGCGAATGTTTTAGACAAATGATATTTACACTTCTCTTTATTAATAAATTCACCACTACCTTTCAATTAATTTTGCTAAATCTCCTAATTTATTTCTCCTATTCAAATAATTTTCATTGATCAAACTTTATTTCCAGAAACTCCGCTTAGCCCCTCTTTGTCAACCACCTCTCTTCCGCCACTCTGCGTTGATTGCTCTTCCTGAGTTCCTCTCTTGTCTATTAATCAAGGAGACTTTCGTTCTAATTTTTTTTTTTAGGGGGAAAAACATAACTTCAATTGTACCTTGAACATGCAATGACCACGTGTTTAAAGAAAACACTTTTCCATTTTATACTGGGAAGGTTAGTTAACAAACAAAATCAATATATGCAAACCCTCTTATGACTAATAAGTTGTTACATAATCGCACAAAGTATCATTAATGAAAAATATCTAAACATTAATTTGTATCTTGTATTCAATGTAGGAATAAAATTATAGTAAAGGTCTATTGTTTTTTATAGAGAAGAAAGAAGAGGGAAAAAATAGATGATGAAAATGGGGGTCCGAAGATAGGGTTTGTAAAAATAAGGTGTTACGAGAATGATGAATATGATATACAAAAATAGTATTTGAAGAATAATGAAGATGAGGATTTGAAAATAGGGTTTAAAGATGGTATGGGCAAGAATAAGGGTAGTTTGGTAATAAAACTATATAAAAAAGGAGGGGAATTATTTAGTTATTAAGGGAGATATAAATATATATAAAAAAAAAAAACATTTTGTTGGGCTTATCTCACATGAAATTGGACTTGAACGGGTCCATGTCCATGCAGAAGAAGAAAAAGAAAACGGAGTCCGGCACGACTAGTCGACTATTACTATTAGGGTTACTAATTAAAATGGCAAGTAAGGATAGCATATTATTTTTTTATCCGGAAAATGGAAACGTCTCTGCGATACGGAGAAGATTCGAAAGCTTTACGAATCCATGCGAAGCAAAAACTCCGAATCGACTCCAACACCTACTTCCAGGTAATCCCTACTCCATCACTAAGTTGCGTGTCCCCTTGGTCAAAATTTACACTGCGGTGTGGTTCTCGTTCGTTACAGTTGCGCGGAGAGCTTGATACAAGACTCGGACAACCAAGTTCGTTCGGTGCCCTCATCAGACATTTCTATCCCAATGTGAGTTTTCATTTCGCGTTTATTTATTTATTTAAATTTCAAATAATTATTTCTTCTGACTCTATTATATTATTGTATTGTAGTTATCAGCAACCCTCGGCGTAGGTGTGCGATATGATAAACGTGACAAGTTGCGCTATACTGTAAGTGCAAAGAAAACATTTCCTGTCACACTTGACGAATTCCTCAATTTTAAAATTAAGGGAGGATGTGATGTTGACAATGACTTTAAAGAGGTACATGTACATCCATTCATTTCCCTTCTTTTTACTCCTTTATAGGTTAAAATTCGCCATTTCGGCTTTCACATTCTTTTATTTTCCAGAGGAAGTCCAGAGGAGCCGCCGAGTTTTCATGGAACGTGTTAAATTTTCAGAAGGACCAGGATGTTAGACTTAGGATTGGCTACGAAGTATTTGAACAGGTTTGACTTGTTTGTTTCCCCTCTCAATTGCAACTTGCAAACATTATAACCATCAATACAATGGTCTGTCTATTCTTTATCCAATTGTTATCTTAGTATTAGAATATATAAAGCTCAATTTTGTTCCTTTTTCCTAATGTAGTGTTGTCAAGACTGCTTTTGGTTATTAGCATGGTTTTAAATTGCAGTGGCGGTTTTGTCACGTTCCTTTATGTTGTGGCCAAAACCTTTACATTGCAGTTATAGAGAGTCTAAAACCTTTACATTGCAGCTGAAATCGTGGTCACAGACCATTTTTAAAACCTTGGTGATTAGCAATGTCCATCTTGTCAATTTAGGGGGTACACCTTAGCCCTAGTTATTTGTTTGGATGAGAAGAGATTTTTGGAAGTATTGTTAATATGATGAAACAAAACCAAATTAAAGTGAGAAGAATATTTTCTTATGGTATCTTGTAGATCAACCGACCCCAATTAACTTGGGTTAAAAGTGTTCTTGAAGTTGATGTTGGTATCTTGTAGATCACCTTTTGATAACAATGATTTTGAGTTGAATGGAGTCTCTTCATTGTTAATTTACATGGCTGTCGAAGGGAGAGAATAGCTTCTGAAGTTTGATGTTGCCAAGGTTAGTTGTGTGATCTAGTGGCTGCAGTGCTCATTGTGTTTTCATCTTTTGGGAAAGTTTTTGTGAGCCCCAATCAGTTCACTTCCCATTTTCCCGTCAGCACCTAGATGAAGAGAAATCCCTTTTCTGCAACTACTTTGTTTAATTTTATTTTCTATCATTCTCTTGCTCTCCATGTTGTTATTGTTGGTTTTCGGTTTCTTGACTCTGCATAAGACTCTGATGAGTTAGAGGTATATTGAACTGTCTTGAGTAAAAGTAGATAACCCCTTAGGTTTCATGACGGTGATTTTGGCTGCAACATCAAGGTTTTTGGGGTGTCAATGAACAGCCACAACAACTATAATTGTGGCCGCATTTATTTGTAATTGCCTGCATTATCAAGAATTGTGACAAAAGATTGTGACCATGACCACAATTTAAATCCTTCCCTAACTGTCAACTATATAGACTTTGACCTCATAAGTGTACTGTGCATTTTGAGTGAAATGTAACATATGGATTGGTACTCTTGAGTGAAAAATATAGGTAACTGAATAATGAATAGTCATCCTTCTATTTAACTTTTATTAATTTACCTTTAGGTGCAGAATTAGTAAAATTGCTATAATCTGTTGCTGATGTTTCGTCTGGTAGCAATCCTATATGGTTTTTGGGATTAGGAATTAGCAGAATCCGTGAAGTTGCAATTGGTGTCATTTTGCAAAAGTTATTTTGATGATATAGTTCAACGTACCTTTCCCCAATTTTGGCATGCTATCATATTACTCATGATGTCTTTTCTTAATGCTACGTTTCATCTTAAAACTCTTGTTTCAGGTTCCTTACTTGCAGATTAGGGAGAATAATTGGACAATAAATGCAGATTACAAAGGTAGATGGAACGTGAGATATGACTTGTGAGAACTGCATAGAGCTTTTTCTGTAGACGTGTTCTGCTTGTCATTTTTTTTTGTAGACGTGTTCTGTTTCTCACCCCAACCTTAAGCCCCGCCCTTTAAAAAGGGACCATGCATAAATTTATGTTTAGTCATGCGAGTTACTTTGCATGAGGAACTAAAGTGATATTGATTGGTTGAAAATGAAGTTCGCATATGATTTAATAATTACTCACTGCGTATGTAGGAGTAGGATGTCATCAGCTGGAATTGGATGAAACCACATGTATGAATAACTTGTGTGCTGGAATTGGATAAATTTTCAATAAAGACTTGGTGCAAAAATATATGAAATAATAATTCTTTCTTAAGTTAAAATTTATGTACTTTTAACATTTAAAAGTTGAAAAGTATACAGTAGTTTTTATCTTGTAACTTTTTTATATTAATTTTTAATTTTTTTCTACAACTTTTTGGCAAAAAGTTAAATTAAATTATCCAACAGTGATTTCCTGGATGGCCCAAGTCAAAGTCATTTATGCATCTTTGCCGTGAGATTGCTGTTAAAGAATTGAAAAAACCAGGGGCAGAGTATTTTATCTGTACTATTATTTATTTATAAATAAAAAGTAAGGATGTGGTCTCCTTTTTTTTTTTTTTTTCCTTGCACATAATATTTTTTGTGTCTTTCTGATGCTTTGAATTTTTTTCTTGGATATGGATTTTTTTGTGTCTGTGCACAAGAGGATATGATCTTGATTAAACATTAAGGTGTAAAATATCGATAGCTTCAACTTATTTGCACGTCTCTAATTCGTGTTTGGCTTTATTACCCTGGACTTTATATTATCAAATTTCAATTTTAGGTATACGTATCGCTTACGGGTTCTCCTCCCCCCCTCCCCCTCTTAAAAATAGATGATAAAGAATTTAACGTTTCATTTTAGTCTAGATAAGTCAAATCTCCCTGATAATATACTAGAATATTCTAATGAATTTGTCAACGGTGAAAGTAAAAATAAAAACAGCCATTAGATAGCATGAACTAAAAATAATTATATAGAAGGGATTATAAAATAAAAATAAATAAGAAAGAGAGGTAGGGATGCTCATGGCATTGAATCACCTCTGAATTCAAATTAATCTAAATCAATTTAATCAGTTTGTGTTAGATATTTTTTGTGTTTATGTCAAATCTGATTTAATTCATTCAAATCCATTGAGTTTTAGATTTAATCACAAGTTTTTATATCAATATTTGTTGATTTATTTATTTGTATTAAATTATTATTATTATTATTATTATTATTATTATTATTATTATTATTATTTATTTTTACATATAATATGTAATATACCATCAAAGATGTAGATCAATCGCACGAGATTATTTTAGTTTAATCAAATGTCTTAAGTTTGAGTCCTAAATATACAATTGTATTAAATATTTGGAGGGAGAGTTGGTTGTCCATAATGGTCCTACAAGGTTTGAATATGATTGTTTTTCGTGGAGGATACTTATGGTTTATAATAAAAAATTTAAAAAAAAATCAATTTAATAACTAAGAATGTGATTATCTAATTTTCAAACTATCTTGCAATAGTTTTAGCTTTTAAATTTTTAAGCTTTGTAGATGTGGTGTTTAAAATTGTTTATTATATTTCAACTTCTAAATCATATTTAGCATAGTATGTTAATTTGATGGTGACAATAATATAATTCTTTCACTTATATTTTTTTTCACTATTTATTTATACATAACAATTATTACTATTTGACTTTAAATAATATATTTGATATTTCATTTAATAAAAAATATTAAATTTTAAAAAATGACAAACCAATTTAAATATTTTGACATATTAATCCAATCTAACTCAAATAATTTATAAATAAATTGATTTGATTTTAATTTTAATTTTTTTTCTTAAAATATTCAACTCAAAGCAACTCATTTTATTTGATTAAATTGCATTTGCACCCAAAAGAATCCGTACAGCCTGAAGAGAGGTGCAGCGCAGTAGTAGTTACTTATAGTGCTAGTCCAACGCAAGCAAACTAAAACTTGAAACGCACACTCTTCTCATCTCTCTCTCTCCAAAGCAAACAGAAACAGAAAGAAACAGCGACAATCACATGACTCGTGCCTTGAGATACTTAGGCGAGCGAAACTCGTCCACCGACTCCGCTGTCGTCGATTCCGACTTCGTCGTCATCCTCGCCGCCCTCCTCTGCGCTCTCATCTGCGTCCTCGGCCTCGTCGCCGTCGCCCGTTGCGGCTGCCTCCGCCGCCTCTACCTCTCCTCCTCCTCCGCAAACACTCCCCAGCCTCCCACCGCCGCCGCCAACAAAGGCGTCAAGAAGAAGGTCCTCCGCTCCCTCCCCAAGCTCACCGCCACAGCGGAATCGGCGGTCAAATTTGCCGACTGCGCGATCTGCCTCACGGAGTTCGCCGCCGGAGACGAAATCCGAGTGCTGCCTCAGTGCGGACATGGCTTCCACGTCAGCTGCATCGACGCCTGGCTCAGATCGCATTCCTCGTGTCCGTCATGCCGTCAGATTCTGGTGGTTTCTCGCTGCGACAAGTGCGGCGGGATCCCGGCTCCGGCGAGCTCCAGCTCCGAGTCGCCGCCGCCGCCGCCGGACTCCGAGACCAGATTTAAGGGAAGGGAGGACGACGCCAATAGGTTCTTGCCTTAGCTTCTGCTTTCGGTTTATACTAATTCTAAATTCATGAATCCTTTTCTTTTAAAAAAAATGTCTATATAATATGTATAATATGGAATAGCAGCTCGTGTTGTAATTTTATTTTTATAATTCGGTTAGGGATTAGTTAATTAGTGTTAGATCATACGGTTAGGGCTGTAATAGTAGCTTTATTATTATTGCATTTGTGGTCTCCCAGTACCTGGCAGGGCAATTGTGTCATATCTGATTCTCTCTGCAACTTGCATCACTTCAGCCTTCAGGTGAATTTCGTTCTTAATTCGGATTACGATACTTTTTTATTTATTTTATTTTTGCTCTGCTGATCGTATCTTTTCAACTTCACCTCTAAGTTTGTGTTCAAACTTTTTTCTTGTGTTTGTGACTTCTTCTGAGTGTGAGAATTAGGGCGTGGTACTACAAAAAGAACGATCACGAATCTTTAGTTTAATATTTTTGTATAAAAAAACAGTTGCTTGTTTTTACCTAATTTAAAACAATTATTTAGTATTTTTCAAAAACAAGTAATTATTTTCTTGAAATAAGTCTATCCAAATATGTAAAAAAAAGTTGACGAAAAAGTAATTATTATTTTTTAAGTAGGTTATGATAAGCAATCATTTTTTTTAAAAAAAATATGTTGAACTAAAGATTCGTTATCTATCTTTTCGTCAAATTCTTTGAGTGTTTTTGAAAAATAAGGTACTATTTTCTTGAAATAAATCTATCCAAATGTTACCAACATCATCAGAGTCTTACTCTTAATTTATGGACGACTTTAAAAGGTTAAACACATAATTTTGAAAATTGAATCGGACTAGTTAATTTGATGGGTTGGATCTAAATAAAATAAAAAAATATTGATTAGATTTGAAGATTGGGTAAAATGAGGAAACAAATGATTAATCGATGAAGATTAATTCAATTGAGTGACTTTTGAATTTTTACAATAAACAAATAATGATTCTCATATATGAAAGAGGGCTTTGTGAAGGTTAGCAAGGGAACCAATTAGTTTTATTTCCCACTCAGTCAGGTAATGTGTAGCATAGCAATTAGTAGCAAAGGGTGGGCGGTGGTGGGTCTATCCTCCTATAATATCTCATGGCGGAAAGTGGTAAAGGGTGGGGAACATGAAGCAGTAAAGAAATTTGAGTTGGATATGGGACCCATTTTTATTTTTATTATATATTTTATCATTTCTTCTCTCTTTTTTATTATATTTTTCTGTATAAAGAAATTAATTTGTTTCAACTATGTGACTTTGACCATGCCAGTATCAACATGCCGTGTGCTGATCGCTACCAAATGACGCCACTAAATTCACAGAGAAATGATTTTGACACCAATAGTTTTACTTTAATACCTGTACTATTAATTAATTAAAAATAATTAGAAATAATGTAAAAATTAATATTACAAAATGTAACAATTTTATTATATGTAATTAATTATGCTTGGTCATAGTAAATTGTTTTTACATTATCTGTGTATTTAAATTAATAATGTAAATTATGTTAGTTATTTTACCAGCACCTTGACAAGTAATTTATGAATGAACAAAATATCATTTTATGATTTTTTTCATACATTAATTATTGAATACAATAAATCTAAATGAAAGAATAAAGAAATATAAGATTTTAAGAAAAGGAAATGTTTTTAATAAGTTTGAAGAATGAAGGTATTAAACTTAATGAGAAGATATATGAACAGGAACAAAATAAAATCAATATCAGTATTATTATATAAATTATTTAAAATAAAATATAATAGACTTTATTGTTGTTGTAGTTATATTTGTAAAAGATAACAATTATAATGTTTAATTTCTCATTGTTAATATTTTATCTAACAAAATATATAACATGATTATTGATTTTAATTTAAAATTTATTTAATTTATTAAAAAACTATTGATCTCAGTGATATTGAATTTAATTTTCTTAAGTGAACTCTTATGTTTGAATCTTGGAAAAAAAATATTTTTGAGAGAAAATATATCATTAAAGATCATGAGAAGTTTCACTGAAGAATGTGAATATCTGAAATGCGGTACGAATTGAATTTTGAGGATTCAAATTCACTTAAGGACCGAAAAATTAAAGTCTACTATTTATTTGGGCCAAGCTTATGATCCCAAGCTTTTTTTTATTTATAATTTTCTGAACTTTATTTGTTTAGACTATATATTTTGCATTAGCCTGGATCTTCATGTTGAAAATAAAATATGAAGATCTAGTTATGAAAAATAAAATTTTATTTCAAAATATAAACAAAAAAAAGTAAAGTCATAGGACAACTTATAAGAAATTGTAAAAATAGAAAATAAAAAATTAGTTTTATTGCCTATACAAATTTATAAAAAAAAAAATAAAGAGAACATATATATATATATTCTTGACGAACTGCACCCAGTGTCGTTAGTGGTTATTTATTTTACGCTTTTGAATTCGGACACAATTGCTCTTTTAAGTTTCAACATATGTCAAAAATAAACAATACTATATAAGACTTGAAATTGCCCTTTATTCTAAATAAACAACATAACCATGTACTGATTTAGAGAGTATAATTTCTTTAATAGGAAATGAAATGCTAGTAGATAGATAACTTTTTTTATTCGTTGGGTACATGAATACACATCTTAACATCAACCTGGTTGATCAGTGTGTTGTTTTATGTAGTATTTTATGGGATTCTTGTAGTGGTTTTGCACACACGGCATTTCCACAACAAGAGAAGAGCAGAGGCCACAATTTGCTGATTGTAAAAGACCTCTCTGGTAAATGAAAGGCCACAACACAACTCATGATTGAGGCAAAGTCAATCCCATGCAAGAAAATTCTTGAGTGCTATTGTAGTGCTACCTTAGCCTACAAAACCAAACACACTTTTCGGTTGACTTTTGATTGCATTAAAATTAGCCACCAAATGATGGAGGACATTATGGTGGGTGTTTCTGTTACAGTTACAACAACCAAATCAATGTGTAATTGTTTGTACACGATGAAGTTAATCCGATCATCACAGTCTAAATTTTGGAAATGAATTTCCTGTAATCATTATGACCGCATGGAAACATCGATCTTCCAAAATAAATTACATATTTTAAATAATTAAGTACAATATAACTCAAAAAAATTTACACCCTTGAATAACAACTACAAGGTGATCCTGTAGTTACTTTATGACCGGCAAAGAATCCGGGTTCCCAAATTTTAACCTTTCATCTTTTATTTTCAAACTTCACTTATTAAGTTCATAAAATAAATAAATAATTACTAGATCATAACGGTGTTTGAAGGGTTTTTTTTTCGTTGTGTTTGAATCACACGATTGGAAATAAATTTTGAAGTCTCCTTATTTTATTTTGTATTGGAATTTGATGCTCTTTCAGTCCAACAGCGCTCTAAAGTCTTGAACGAGGTCTTCACACAAATTAATTTGCACTACAAGTATTAAAATGAGAATTGGAAAGATACAAGATTTAGAAATGTGTAACAAAAATAAGAATTCATGATAATTGAATAGATACATAATGGTTAACAGGAATCTTTAGTAATTTTGATGGTAGAAGTGTTGATGCTTTAAGGAAGTAGGTGATTGTGCTTCAACTTTTTAATTTGATCATTTGTTTCATCTATAGACTTTTAATATTAATGGTCAAATTACATGATTTCAATACATATACAAAAATATTCTTAAATACATTAATATGATACTAATAACTGTTTTCACATAACTTTTTCACAATCGTATTAACTAGTATTTCAATTTGTTGAAAAATATTTTGCTCTTTAATATTTTCCAATCTATCAAATTATCAATTTCAATCAAAATAATTTATTTTTCTTCAATTACATAATAAAGTTTCTTCATTTGATATTCTGTTTGTTTTTTTAAAGAATTTCTCTATTCACATCTTAGATAAATATATTTGAATTTAATTTTCATAATTTAATCAAATTTTATATAACAGAAATAACACCATGTGGATGTGGATGAGGTGAGGATGTAGTGGAGTGGGAAAGTTTGCAACCAACTAAAGTCGTGGGAGACAATTAGCGTCAATGTATCTTTTCCCTATTTTATTTGGATACAAATCGAAGTTAATACATTATTCCACGTTAACATTGAGTGAGGATAAGGTGCCAACTAATAAATGACCACATAACAAATCATTTGCCACATAAATAAGAGGAGTGACTAGAGTTAAAAAATTACCGGGACCTAAAACACATTTTCCCTTCAAGATATAAGACTTAACATAAACCCCTTAGTACAGGAATTTAACAATGCATGTGGGTATTTAAGAGGATGTCATGTTTTGCACAATCTCATTTTGGTCTCGTTCATCGGTTCAATCATTTTAGACAACTCTTACTTTCCTTTTCTTTTTGTTGTTTTTTTCCCGTTAAACGAACTAATGGTGATGTTATAGGTCATATTCATAACTTGTTGATTTACTATTTTAAATTAATGAGTTTCGAAATCCATTAAGTTGGCCAAGTAAAGAATTTGGATAATATCCATGAAGTTATATGTTCTAATCTTAATTTCACCATTTTATAACCAAAAAGTTAATGAGTTTTGGATAAATAATTATCATTTTTCTCTCTATATAAATTAAAATAATTATTTTGAATAAGGGAACTACTTATCAACGATAACATTTTTCTTACCTAATTTTTGTCCTATCTACCAATTTTATTTTTAAATTAAAATTCAATGATTTAAAAATAATTTATCAACGTTAAAAATAAATTTATATCACAATCTAAGTTATTTATCATAAAAGTGTAACTTATATGTTCAAAAATGTTATTTATTACATATTTTAATTATATAAATAAATCTTTATATTCTAAGGCTAAAATACTAATTTAACATAAGTTAACTGAATCAACATGTGAATATTTTAAATAAAAAAAAATCTTAGAAAATTTTAAAAAAATCCACCAAGTAAAACTTAAGAAATGAAAATAAAATAGAATTTAAATTAACGAAAAGTGTGAATTTTACGTGAGATTATTCATAAAATAAAGTTGATAGATATTTTATAACATGATAAGGAGAAAAAAAATTGTATCAACTGATGTGTAATATGATTAAAAAATAATATTTTTCTTACATATGTCGTCAAAATTCTTGAAAAGAATTTTGAATTAAAAAAATATAGAAATCTTTATAATGATGTAAATTTTAGTAGAACTTATAATAGATAAGGTCTAAGTTATTTTATTGAAGAATATGCGAGAGTTGTTGTAAATCTTTTAATATTTGTTTATTTTTTAATATTTGTTTATCTTTGATTCTCACAAATAATAAAAAATTACAAATGTTAATTAGTGTTTTTGGGACATTTATTAAGGAGCTAAAAAAATAATTTTTTTTATTAGAGTACACAAAATTACACTGGATTCTTTTTTTTACTCTCCTATAATCTTTAATATAAATATTGAATTTTGTAACTAATGTTCTAACATCATTTATTTAGGTAGACCATAAAATAATAATAGTAGTAGTACCCAAACGTGGATCGAACCGCGACCATTTTATAGGATCTGTCTCTTTTTTTTTTAATCTCTGTAGCCCTAACATTTTAGCTTGAGGTTGGATTGGAGGAGATAGAGAAATGGGAATGGAAGCGGAAACCTCTAATTGAGTTGCCATTCGCACCACCATTTCCCATGGCGTCAGTTTGGACACTGCACTTTTGCTCGCTTTCTCTTCGTGTAAGTCTTTAATTCAATTCAACTTTCCTCACTTTATTCACACATAGTGACCACGATGATTATTTATTAACGTTCAAAATTGAATAATTGTAGCCATACCTCTACATCAGTAGCAGTAACAGTAGGACTGCCACTAGTAATCGCATTAGCATCAGAAATGGAATCTCCAATTGGCGCTCTCGCGCCCAGCAACTCAAACACGATTCCATCAATTCCATTACCAAATTTCACCATAAAGTCGTTCATTCCGTCGCCATTCCTCCCTTTCTGGTACACTTTTCATTTCACACCCTAATTTTTATTAATTAATTATTATTATCATTATAATTGTTGTATTATTATTTGTAGTTGAATCGAAACAGTGGAAGCAATTTTCCTATTTGGGTATGTGTTGCGGTTGTGGTTTTGTTTGTCGCGGTGAGAGTGAGGCTAGTTTCCAGAAAAAAGGAGCGTCCTGGTTCCGTGGCTGATCTAGTGAGACGTGGCCAACTCAGATCTGATAGAAGAGGCATGTATGATTTTTATCCATACCCACTTATTATTACTCTTTTTTGCATTCACTCTTTCATTGGTATTATATATTTATCTACCTAATATGCATATAAAAGTAAGTAGCAGACAATAATTAGCATTATACACATTACTACTAGTTGATTAGGTTTGCGTAGTGAGATTGAGTTTCCTGCCTAACAAGTAACAAAATCATGATCCACCCATTTGTCTATCTGCATTTTTCTATGCATGTTTTCAGTTCGAGGCCTCTCAAGTATGAAGACCCCTTCAATAATCCCTTCGTCAAGGTTGGTAAAAGTGACTCAACTGTTGAGATGTGCGGAAAGGTTTACCGTTTAGCCCCTGTTACTCTTACTCAAGAGCAACAGGCTACTCACCAGAAGAGGAGATTGCGGGCCTACCAGTGGAAGCGACCCACCATCTTCCTTAGAGAAGGGGACTTGGTTCCTCCGGATGTTGATCCTGACACTGTCAGGTGGATTCCAGCTAATCATCCCTTTGCTACCACTGCCACTGATTTGGATGAGGACTTGGCACAAAACAATGTGTATCAAAAGCATGGAGTTCCTTTTCGGATTCAAGCCGAACATGAGGCCCTGCAGAAAAAGCTCGAAGCCCTACAAAATGTAAGCTTTAGCAAGATAAGGAAATTCAAAGTCACATGCTTTTGATGTGGTTTTAGAATTTCTTTTGTAAATGCTGTCATGTTTTCATCCTAATTCTTAACTGTCTGTCTTTCACGGATATATTGATTTTGAAATTCGCCTGTAGTTCAACTAATGTAGCCCACTCTTTTATTACCATATCACAAATCCATTATAAAACTAAGCAAAGAAGATACTCTCTGATTTTGGTGTATTTAGTATTATGGAATGTCATTTGGGTTCAAGAATAGTTTTCCAAACCAGGCTTTGTTTCTTACCCAGCATGAATTAACATTTTAATTATTGGTATTTTGGTTATGTGACCCAGATCCTTGATATCCGAAAAATTGGCTAATTATATATATTGCTGATTCATGCTGAAGTGCTTTTACCTAATTTGGTGTACCATTGAAACCTTTTGTTTTATTTATGCTACAGGACCAGAAACTTAATAAACTAGTGATAGATCCTATCAATGCTAAAGAATTTGAGAGGCCATTCAACTCCCACGCCAGATTAAATGATGAAGCAGATAAGAGCTCTGTAAACAATCAGGTTAGTGGTCCTACTAATGCTAAACAATCACACACACACACGCACACATTGTTAAAGTGCTTTTCCCACCACTGAAAACCTTTTGTATTATTTATGATACAGGAGCAGAAACTCAATAAACTAGTGATAGATCCTATTAATGCTAAAGAAATTGAGAGACCATTCAACTCCGACACCAGATTAAATGATCAAGCCGAAAAGAGCTTTGTAAACAATCAAGCGAGTGATTCTGACTCCCCAAGAGTAGATAGTGGCCCAAATCACTTTGAAAGTACATCATCAGAAGATCTAAGTTAAAAGTGCTATGAGGCGGGCTATAAATCTCCAGTAACACTAAAAATATAGATTTGAATTTGCTCAAAAGTTTTACTATTCGTCTGGGAGTCTTAGAACTTTCGAATTGTATAGGTGAGGACTGTAAATATAATTTTATTGCTGCTTATTTTCAAGTTATGTTGTTACTCAGATTTCACCGAACATGTCTTTTTTTTGTGGGAAACTTTACAATTCCTCCTGCCCCTGAACCCAATTTATCCATAATGCAATTTGATTGTTCATAAAAACTCAATTAAAGTTTCTGGTGCTGCAACCTGATAATTGGCTAACGGTTTTAGCCTGGAAAACGACGAAGGACGAAAACACTTTTTACAATGTTGTGTATGCTGAAGAGTTACTGATAAAAGGTTAAACTGTTTAAGTTAAATTACTTTTTTTTTCCTGGATACAATGACTGTAGACATATCAGTTCATCACCACTTACCATTGCAGCCAAATCTAGAGTAACTTCACTCATGATTACCTTTATTAAAGGTATCTAACATAAAATTTGAATTCTTCTTAAAATTATAATTATATTTTTTTATTCTTTGTCCAATCCAAATATAATAATTTTGTTCTAAAGTAATTTCAACTTTGACAAGATTTAAGAATATTAAATTGAGCGTGAGAATTTCCTAAAAGCTGGGAAGGTTTGATAACTTAGTACAAGTGGAAATAAAGTTGTCGACACGGAACTCGCATAAGTGGAACATACACGATTTGTTGAAAAATCATTGGGAAAAAAAATTAAAAAATGTGAACACTACGCATTTAAAAAAGAATTATATTAGGCGCCTAATTTTTATGTACTGTAAGTGTAAAGAATTTTACACTCCACCAATTAGGATTGACCCTAAACATGATTTTTAAAATAGTTATTATAAAAATGTTAATAATTTATCCTACAAGACATATAAGATTTATGAGTTTAATTGACAAATTTATATTATAATCTAATCACAAATTATTGTTGATATGGTAAAAAATTATCATAAAAATATCATACATAACGATATAAATTTTTTGTATATTGACAATATATATAAAATTATCTCAAATTTTATATTACTGTTCCTATCTTTTTTTATCATATCAAGTTATCACTTATCAACCATTTTATCGAATATTCTTTCTCTTTACTTTTGTTTCAAACTTTTTTAGTAAAGAGATTGTGTGAATGCAACTTGTCTTAAAATAAAAGAGAGAAATGGTCAAAGGAAGAAAAGCAAAAGCCAAGCAAAAACAGGGAATTGAGGTTGTCTTAAAGGAAGTAGTCCCTCTAAAATCGCAAAATGATTATAAAAAAAAAACTAAAGTATGAAGTAGCGTAAATGGGCAGTGTACAGTGGCCACTGGCCCCTAGGACAAAAATGCGCATTAATATCAGAGGTGACCCGACACAAAATCCCCTTCCCACATGAATGAATAAATTTTGGAGTATAATGCCAACATAGTTTGGTCATCACTCGGTCAACGATGGTCAGGGCAGATTAACGGTACTTGAACAAAATCTGCTCTAATTTCTTAGATCTGCACCACTATCTTTCTCTTAATTATGGTTGGTTGTAATCAAAATAAAAAATAATAGAAAGAAATAAGAGAAAAGAAAGTGATTTTCCTTGTCTGATTGACACATAAATTAAAAAGGAAAGAGCAATGCGGTGAATTTCATGCTAAAAATTGGTTTCTTTCTAATTTAAGAAGAGGGAGAAACTGTAAATTGAATTAAAAGATAAAAATATCTTTAAGTCATAAAATATTGTTATTTTTATTTTAATTGGTAAAATATATTTTTAATTTTTTTAATTTATCCTGTATGTTGAGCGTACATTGTGTTTTAACTTTTTTTTTATTATATATATATATATATATTAAGAATATTAATATCATTTTATAAATAATTTTTTTCTCATTTTCTACTCAATTAAATAAGAGAAGAGAAAACTTTTACTTTCCCCTTTTTTCCGACTTTTTTCTACCAAAAACATTGAACAATCATCTCATTTTTTACTCTTACTCTTTCCTTATACTTTCTTTTCGGTCCACTTTCCTTTGTAAATCATAGTGTTAGTCATGTTTTTATTGTTTTATAACAAGGCAAACTCTTAAATTCTCATAAAGAGCAAAGCAAACTTTTCATCAAAGGGTTATCATACTTCTAAAGTGATAATCCAAAAGACTATTTTCACTCTAAAGATGCAAAATTTTATATTTATGAAAGAATAATACATCCATATGTTTCAACATATCTTCCTCCAAATAAACTTATGACAAGCAAAATCTGTAAAGACGAGAGATGATGGCTTTAACAACTAAAGTTACAGAGTATATAACGGACTTGTGTTGTGTCACTCATTCTTGGCAGAAGCAGCCTGCTTTGCACCAACAGAAAAGAATTCAGAGATGACTTCAAGGGGCATGCCCTTTGTTTCTGGAACCTTCAAAAACACAAATATCCACGAGATGAAACAAACAGCGGCGTAAATGGCGAATACACCACCAAGTCCTAAAGAGCTGAGCATCACAGGCAGCGAGTATGTGACGATGATGTCTCCAATCCAGAACACTAATGCACAGATAGCAATGCAGAGGCCACGCACCCTAGTGGGGAAAATCTCTGAGCAAAGGATGTTTGGAATTGGTCCGTAACCCATCACAAAGCAGCAGAAATAAACAACAACGCATACTGTTGATATTGCTGCATCGGCAACATTGCCAAAATTTACTACGCTTCCAATGACCAAAATAATAAGTGACACAATCAGGACGGGGATTGTAGTAAGTAGCAACTGCCTGCAAATGACGGAGTATGTAACTGACAATAAATCAAGATACACAGAAGAAAAATACTAAAATATGACAAATAAAATCCGCAACTTAGCTTGAGTAGAAACCAGGGCTATTCATTTTTTTTCCTTTTAGAATGCACGTGTCTGGAAAACACTAGTGGTCTTACTTCTTGACTAATCTTTTAAGTAACCGAACGAAACAAAGGTTAAATATTTGTGGGCTCCAGAGTTGTGTTACATAACCAGAACACACACTAAATTCTACAGGAGTTCTCTTTCCTTCGTAGTTATGCTTCAACTTGTGTTGTGCAAAGAAACGCATTAGATATATATACCTCAAGGAGAACAGCGACAAATTCAGTTTTTGCCCCCACTTACCAAACCGATGTCATTAAATTAATGAGGTATCAATCGAGTTCGGTATTAATTATCACTTTACCAAATGCATGAAAAAGAAGAGATCCTTGCATACAGGCAACCAAAAATGTAAAACAGGGATACATCGAGACAACTGCATATCAGGGTAAAAAACAGAGAGCGTGCGTACCTTCTGCCTGAAACATCCATGAGCTTCATGGCTACGCCTATACAAGGAAGCATCAAGAAGGTTGTGAAAGCACTGATAAGGAATGATGCAGACTCTGAGCCAATGCCTATATCTGAAAGAAGAATTTCAACACCAGCCTCTTCAAGGATTTGAGGTGTGTAATATAGAACCCCATTTATCCCTGAAAACTGCACAAAAATGAAGAATTAGGTCTCAGTCATTTATACGAAGACGTAAACCAATAAAATTGTTGCACTAAACTGGAGAAGAAAACATGGAATAGTAAGATTATACAGACTTAAGTAGCTTTGAATACTTGAAGAAAAGAGCATAAAAAATTCTAAATCACAAACAATGATGTCATGACTTAAGTTTACTCCATCTGAATTTTACTCACATGACATGAGCATGATTATTGAAGCTCTCCACAAATGTTCTTTGTAAATTACTAGGGAATAGCAAACAGTACTACAATATAAGTGATCTAACATTTACGTGCTAGAATAGTAAACACTAGAACAACATAAGCAGACTTCAAAGCAGGCTTATGTAAGGTTTTTGGACCGATTAGGTTGAAGTATTGCTATTGAAATCCCCTGCTTCCCAACATTGCCCCCCTGACCCCCTCCCCAAAATAAAATAAAAGGAAGAAAAACAAACAAAAAGTGCGAGTGAGTATGGAAAAGACGACGAATGGCTAGAATACTAAATACCACCCTGCTATCATTATAATAAACAAGGCCAACGAAGAAGATAATATGAATAGTAACCACACATTACCTGCTGAAGTATTTGTATTCCAACTCCAACCATTAATGCATGCTTAACCCCTGGTTCAAGAAGAGCTTTCCAACTTGGCCCCTTTGAAGCTGTCTCAGATGGGTGAACCATTGCAGGCCCAACTGGGTGTCCATCAATAAGCTCCTTGGAGTAAAGAGCAGGTTGGCTTACCAAGGCAGCAGCCTGGACAAATTCACCTTCACCGGGAATTGATACAATGGATCCACGACGAGATGCAGAAACTCCCTCCTCATGTAAATAAATCCTTTTAAACCCTCCTTGTTGTTTTCCATCCTCACCTTTATCAGTCCATTTCCATGCCAGTTGCCAGCCACCACCAATACCTGTACTACCACCTTGCTCACCTGACCCTTGCATGAGACTACTATGACGCCTCATGCTGCCAAGGATACTGCCATGGGAAGGAGGAGGAGGCAAGTCTTTTTCAAGGCTTGTTGTTTGGCGTGAGATTAAAGGACTCTGCAAATTATCATCAGAGTCCCCACCGGCAGCATCTGACATGTAGTCATCACCTTCCCTTTGTAAGCTCTCTTCATCCCACTGTTCATTTTTAACATGCGGCTCAGCAGTGCTGAACATGCTTCCAAAATTTGGAAACAGAGTGCTTCGCATGCTTCCTCCTGCTCCTGTCTCAGGGAGCTTCTCATGAATGCTACCAAACAGTGTCACCAGAGGATCCATGAGGGGCATGCTTTGGTTGATGATGCTTCCATGGCGTGACGCAAGGCCAATAGAACTCTGTCCAGTGACAGGTTTTGCTAACCAAGAAAGGCCTGCTTGGGATCCATATAATCGAATTTTATCTTTCTCAGTTGCATGTTCATGACCATCAGCCACCTCATCAGCAGGGCCAATTATGTACTCTTCGATAGATGTATCACCCCCAATCCCGAGACCTTCAACCAGCAATGCCATCTCGTCTGTATGAATTAATAAAATCATAAAATAATTCATCATAGCATTACAAATTTCAATAGAGGTTGAAAATTACGTACTAATTATATAGTCATGTAACTATTCCAGAGTCTCAGTATGGCAAAAACCGTCATCTTTACAATATATAGTCATATAACAAGTATGGCATCAGAAGCACAGTGCACATGACACAGGAAATATATAAACACGAGCTAACTCTCTCTTGCAGATCTACTTACTTTTTACGATCATTACTTAGGAGTTGGGAGTATAACTAACCATCGTAGATACCTTCGATTTCTCACAATGTTAATAATAAAAAAATCCAGTGGTTTTGAAAAAGATTCACCAACCACTATTGCGGTCTCAACGTCAAGTAGGGAATTGCATCAGCCGCATCTATTAACAATTTTTGACACTATCAAAAACTTCAACTCAAATTCAAAACCTTGCACATGTGCTATAGAGGAGAGAAGAAACCCCATCCCAGGTCTGTAAATTTGTATGAGCAAATATTTAGGAAGAGCTGGGATAACACTAAGTAGCAAACAGAGGATGGCAATGAGGTATGCAACAATGAGCAGTTATTTCGGTCCCAAAAAGTCTGAAGATGGTATAATAGTGTACTGTAATAAAAACGTCAAAGGCCTTATGTTAGAGTTGCAATTTTATTCCAATCCTTAATATTTTTAGAAAATTACATAAATGTGGTTGATGTAGCGAAAATTGAGGTTACACTTACAGGTATCCAAAATCTTTAATGTAGTGACCACAATTGTGATTATAGACCGTATCTTAAAAATCCTGATCCCGATATTACAGCGAATTCAGATCAAGACAAATCATTACTAGTGATTAGCGTAAATAATAACATTACCTGACACATCCTCCCTTCCGCGCAATCTTTGGAGCACCTTCTTAGCCTCGAGCATCCTTCCTTTGCTGACCAGCCACCGAGGAGACTCGGGCAAGAAAAAAATGGTCAATGCAAAATACAAGAGCGAAGGAATAGACAGAACCCCAAGCATGAGCCTCCAGCTAGGCGCGGGACTCAATGACATGCCAAAAACCATACAGTACGACAAAAACATTCCTCCAGAGCCACTGAACTGAGGAAGCGTATTTAACGACCCCCTTATTTCAGACGGCGCCGTTTCAGATATATAGACCGGGACAAGAGTCACAGCAAGGCCAATCCCAAATCCATCAAGTAGCCTCGCCAAGCACAACACATACACATTTGGGGACCACAGCATCACCAAACTACCCAAGAAATAGAGCACAGATGAGATTATCATCATGGGTCGCCGACCGAGCCAATCCGCTATAGGACCAGAGCATGTGGTGATTACCGTTGCTCCAATCAGGGACATGGCCACCACAAGCCCTTCCATAGTTGTTTGCAATGCAAGGTCTTTCTTAATGTAAACAATGGCCCCTGCACAACAAGAATCAGTAATCTGCTAAGCAATTTTGATCATACACCTTAAAAAATTGAACGATAAAAACCACTGGTCAGTGACAAAAGATACTGAGAACAAAGAGAGCAGAGACCATATCAGATTCAAAGAATATTAAAATAACATCTAATTAATCTTATGGAGTAAGACTAGATGCAGCAGTCCTTTAGGTGATTTAGCTAATCAGAATTGAAGTTTTACTTGGTTAATCCGCATAAATAAAAGTTTGTATAAAAGTCAATCTAGATTGTGGAGCTAAAACTCTTAATTATGTTAGGAGAATAACACTGAAAGCAGTTACGCAACTAACTGTATATAAATTTTGTTCAATATTCAATTTCTTGTGAGCAAGGATGGATCATAAACTTTGAGATTGAAACAGAATGAGTATTTCACAGCAGGATCCATAATGATTGATTACAGAAAAAGGAGTAGGAATTGGAATCATACCTGCGATGGTAGCATTATCCCATCCCTGGAGGAAATTACCGATGGAAGCGGCAATAGCGACGAGGACGGCACCTTTCATTTCTGCGATATGGTGAAGCTGCGAGCAAGGAACCTGTTAAATAAGAAGCAGGAAACACGCTCCAAAAACGATTTTCTCTCTTTATTCAACAAGCAACCAACAAAAAGGAAGAAGAGAGAGTACTGGTACTAGTAGTTGGTTGGGATTGAGGTTGACGGAGTATCTATAAATTGAGTTCGGTCGGTGAAAGCGAGAAGCAATTAAAGAATCCGAAATTTCAGATCGCTACTCACTCACTCACTCACTCACTCAACAGAGTGATAGAAAGAAACGCTGGACAGGGATTAAGAGAAAGAGAGAGTCACTCTGTTTGAGTAACAGTAATTATGATAATAATAATCATAAGCAACGACTCAGTTTCAGTTTTCTTGTAATTGTAATAGCCTCTGCGTTCTAGCGTCTATATAGTTTATAATATCTTTTGTGCTTGATGGTAACAATTTTCAATAAAAAAAAAGAGTGAATCTAATGATAGAGTATGAAGTGGATGGTTGGAATTGGGTGGGGGGGGGGGTGATTGATAGATGGAATCTGTTTGTGTTGTGTGTATGCGGACAAAAAGGGGTCCAGCCAGTGCCAGATCACTCCAATTATGAACAAACGGTGATGCACAACACAGCACTAAAGCCTGAAATCATCACCCAATTCTCTATTCAACTATATATCTTACACCACGTATTAAGGAAGATGGCCAAAAATTTAAATAATTCTAGTTTTGAATCAACTCAACTCATCTGGCCAAATTGAATTAAATAATTTTACTTGAGGCGGTGACTGTGAATTCTGGCAAGTTGAACCTTTTTTTCCTTTTTCGGACCGCTCAATACTCAAATACCTCCAACCATTTCCAACCTTTCTTGCATTACATATATCCCAATTTATTATTCTAATTCTAATATTCTACGTTATTTGTCTCTCGCCGTTGGCATGGCATAATCGAACGGACAAATTTTTCCTTTCTATTTTTCGTGCTCTTTTACAAGTTTCTTCTATATTTTTTTTTCTTCCGATTTCGTCTTACGTTCCGTATATTCTTTTTTCTAACCCATTCTGATTCTTAACAATCATTATTTGGCGAATTTGGACAGTAGCAATTAATTTGCCTCTCCCATTTCTTCTTTTAGTGAAGCTGTCACTCTTTTTTTGAGATATTCTTATGCAAGCATACCACTCAACATCTCATTTATAAAAAAAATTAACAAATTGTAAAATATAAAGAAAAAATATTATTTATTTATTATATTTAATTAGATTCCTTCTAATACAAAAATAATATAAATAATTTCCTTTAATAAATATTTCACATATTTTTGTGAGATCAAATCTTTGTTTAAGAAAACTAATTGGATTCAACAATTTTTCATTTCTTATAATATTTTTTCCTCAAAAAATAATATTTCTTTCTTATTTACCAATTCCTTTGGTAAATACAAATTCAATTCCTATAATATTTCTTCCTCCAAAATAAAATAAAAACTATACTTTTTTTTTATTACAAAAAACAAACTTATTTCATTTCAGAATACGATGATAAATACAATAAAAATCAAAATTCTGGAAGCTAACTAATGATCTTAACGCTTTTGCTAAACAATGAGCAACATAATTGGCTCACCTCCTAAAAAAACTCACCAGAGAGTTTGAAGAACTAAGAAGATAATGTTTACATCTTAAAAGAATGTCATTAAATTCAGTAAGAACTTTATCATAGGAATGTATCTTGCCAACTACAATTTTGCAATCTAATTCAAATACTCCTTTTATTTCTATTCTACATGAATCACTCATGTTGTTCTGCGGTCAACTTTCGAATCTCAACCTCTTAAAAGTGTTGAAAATAATCTTGAATAGAAGATGTAAGCTAGACAATAGCATATAGACAAAACAAAAAAAAGTATTGTTATTTTTATTTCTTTTAAGGTAGATGAAAAATTGACGAATATAATTATGACATTTGAATATTATTTTAACTTTTTTCAAAAAGTGCAATTTTTTTTTAAAAGAGAGAAAAAAGAAGGAATTTCTACTATTTTTTTAAATCAATTATTTATTGTTTTATCATTCTAACATGTGTAACATTGCACAGAATAAGTAATCAATAACTTAATTTTACCTAATTTAGATGAATACTTATTACTAATGATTATTTTAAATTAGATATTATATTTTTCTTATTTCGACTAATAGATTCATTTTCAATCAAAATAATAAATATCTCTTTCATTTATTGAACAGATTAAACTTTTATAATATTTTTTGGAGGAAGAGATATTATAGGAATTGATTTTTTTTACCAAGGGAATTGACTTTATTTAATAAAAAAGAAAGAGATATTATTTTTTAGGAAAATATATTATAGGAAATGAAAAGTCGACGAATTTATTTTTATTTTTTTAAAAAGAGAATAATTATTTTTGTAGGAACAAAATTATAGAAAATAAATCTATTTAATAAATGAGATAGATATATTTATTATTTTGATTGAAAGTAAATCTATTCATCTAAATAAATAATAATAATATTTAATTTATAAGAATCACTAGTAATAAGTACTACTATTACATAATCCTTTCTAAAAATGGGATTTCTATTTAAAAGGTTGAATGATATTATTAGAAAGTTGGTATCTATATCTCTTTGACCGCACGCTTATAATTATTATCTCTTCGACTGCATGCTTGTAACTATTATCACACAAACCACAAGTTTAGAAAATCAGACTTTTTTTTGTGAATTAAGAAAATATGTAGTACAGTATGATATAAGTGTATGATTTATGAATGTAATTATTATTCTTTCTTTTTTCAAAAATTAATAAAATTGTTTTTATATAAAAATAATATAATTATTCATCTTTTGTAATAAGGTGTATGAATATAATTACAGTATTATTCTTTAAAATATATTATACTCATTATTTATGTTTACTGATCTTTCTCCCTCTTTAGCAGGTCTATTGTAATTTGTAAGCAAGGTTGTTAATAGGACAGGTCAGAATCAATTTACCTGTGTTCTTATTAAGATTGAAATGTGATATAGTGAATTTTGTAAACTCAATATCAACCCAACCAAGACTCAATAGATATGGGAAGGTAGCCTGTTTTATTTAACTGAATTTCAAATCAATAGACTTCAGTTTTTGTAACTATTTATATAGTTTGATCTACTACCAAAGAAGCTAGACAAGATCTTCTTGGGGGCACGAGCATCTGCCACTCGCCTTAATGAATAAATATACAGGAGAGTAAGATCAACCCAACTAATTGACATAGTATGTTAATCTCAACATTACATATAATTAATAATCATAGAAATATATAATTATAATTAATGTATATTTTATAATATATTTTAAGATAAATAATATAAATATAATATCATGTTGGATAAAATGTTGTTATTATTCCGATCTTAAATATAAGTAAAAAAAATCATATATTTTTGTCTCAAACGTAAATAAATATTAACTAATTTTATTATATTCAATGAGACTAATTCTAAACATCCTTCATCCAATTAAAAAATTATTTTCGATGATTTTTTTATATCATATTCCAACGAAGGTTTATTTGTAAAGAAAATTTATGTTTTGTGTGGGATTAACAAAATTAAATAATATTAACTCAGTTTCTTAAATAAATAATATAATTATAAATAAAATTCGTTGCAACTATGAATAAGAACTAAAATGATGATTAAACCTATAAATTACAACATCTTTTTTAAATACTTATTATAGATATTTTGCAAATGCCTCATATTATTTTTTTCACCCTAAAAATATTTTCTACTTGATACGCATCTTAGAAATTAAATAAGTGAGAAAATGTAATTAATAATAATCGGTATAAGTGGAAACTATTTATATCTATTAATAAGTGGTCTAAAGTTTGAATTGTGATTAATATGGAGTATGTTTGATGGAAAAAAAAATACTCACTGCATAAAAAATATAAAAAATAATAATAAATTTTTGTCATTTTTAATTACTAGGCGGCTGTCGACATTTTCTTGATGTTTATATACTTTGGTTGAATAACCCGTTTGGAATCGTAACCTAAACGCCTTTAATCAAACCTCTTTACTCACATCAACTCGTTTAATAATCCTAATCATTTGCACCCGAATGAATGAACCTTATAATCAAAGAGTACTTCCTTAAGTCTTTAGGACCGACAACTTGCTAGAAAGGCCCTCGGATTCTAAAACAATTCCCCTTTTTTTCTTTTAAGACCATAGTTTCCTCGAAATACAAAATTGGATCAGTTTACTAATGAAGACAAGTGAGGCACAAATGCGCAATTCATCTCTCTGAAATGTATGAAACGCAAATTTTATGACTTACAAAATATATACTACAACTGGCGTATCTCTCCAAAATGATATTCACTCTTCAAATATAAATATATTAGCTTTTATATTAATTAAGAAAGTTAATTAATATTATTTAATTCTACTGATTATATTTTAAAAATTAAAAATATTCATTAAAAAGAACATTTTAATTAATTGAAAAGTATTTCTAGGGTGACATCATTAGATAAGGTAGTTAAATTTTGTTTATATTTAAGTCTACTCAACCTTTTATTTTTTTTAATTTTAATTGAGTCTGGAAAGATTAGTACTTTATTTTAAAATTAATTAATTTTTTTTAAAAACTAGTGATATTTTTATACCAAAGAAATTGAATATGCATCTACTTGCACTGATAAAAAAAAAGGAAAACAAGGCATTTGTTTGGGTAAAAATGAGTTTGGATTCTTTAAGAAAGTTTTTTATTCGAATTTTGTGATTTGAAAGAAAAAATACTAAAAAGATCAATTAAATTTTTTCTAAAAAAATACTATCAATAAAATTAGTGAATGCTTCGATTCTGTAATTATAAAATCGTTGTTAATTATTCTATCGTTGCACTTACTTTTTATGGTAAGATGATGAGGGGGAAAGTATAAAAAAGTTTGAGATAAAAGAAAGTATTATAAAATATTAATTAGTCCCATGTGATACATTATGATTTATGTGATCTTACGTGAACTTGCTATGATATAAAATAAAAAGCTTGCACTAAACCTTTACGTGTACGTTGTGTTTGTCTAAAAATTAAAATACGACAATTTTATTAATTCAACATATGTTTAGAAACACATGTGCTTCCTGCATCTTCAATCATGATTGATCTTTTGAGCCTGAGTTACTCACTCGGATCTTAAAGACGAATTAGATGCCGTAGTACCTCTATATTAATGGCGCACATAAATAAATAAAAAACTGATAAAATAATTAAATTTATTAAATAATTATGCAACATACATAATTCGAAATCACTATTTAATTTGAATAAAATTAAATAGTCCATGTACTTTTTAACCAAATATAAATATTTTAAATTAACAACCAAATATTAGCACAAATAATATGCTGTAAATAAACAACATTTAATACATATCCTAAATCATACGAAATTAAACCTACTTATATAAGATTTCAAATTAATGGTGAAGATAAGTATAAGCTGCCAACAACTAAATGCGGTTGACCAGATCCAATAGAACAACAAAATAAAAGCAAAATGAAAAATAAAAAATAAAAAATAATTTCAAATTTTAACTAAATCTTAAAACTATTTCCGTTCATTTGACAAAAAAAATCAGCACAGAAATAACAAAATAAAAGGATGAAGACAGAAGGAATGGGAGAAAACAATTGCATTTATATATAAAAAGTGGGGCCAGAATACTAGGTAGTTGATAGCTGGGTTGGGGGTACAAATGTCACTAGTCAAAGTAGTAATGTTGTTTGACATGCACCACATGAGGCATAGTAGGCAGGAAAATGTTTGATAAACATTGATTGTGCTATGAAATATTTAAGGAGAGAGAAGTAAAAGAGAGAAAAATATAAGGCTAATAGGATATTTAATGGGATAAAAAGAAAAATATAAGAAAAATTAAAATTATTGGTGAGATATTTAAAATAAAAAAATATTTATATATCGATGTCACGTATTGTCACCTAATAACTTAGGACGCAAAATTGTGTTTTTAATATTCTTTCCATTTCGATTTCATACCATATGTCACTTTCAGATTTTTAATTTATTTTAAAATTAATAGAATATTGATTATTTTTAATAATATTCTTATTTATTGATATATTATCTAAATACTTAATTCATAATTATATTCTTACTCGTTTAAAAAAGATAATTTTAGTCAAAGAAAAATATTTTCTTATAGTAATTAATATAATTTATAATCTATTCAATACATGATAATTATTTAAAATAAAAAGTTGTGTGAGATAAAAATAAAAATATAAAAAAATAATAGAAAACGCATGATTAAAGAGGCTATTTTGATATCCGTGGAAAAATCCATTTCAATACCACCACAAATTTTTTCTTTGATGAAAATTACTTTGAAATGTGTATTTTGACCACTAAAAATTGTTGAAATCCAATCAGGTTCGTTTTTTTTTTAATTTAGGATAATCAGGGTCGTTTTTAGAGTACCCTATATTTAGATGGCTTTTAAAAACCCACGTCAGTCATGTATAAAAGTCGATGAAAGGAAATGATTCTAGTTAGTAAAACATTTCCGTACGTAAGTTCACGTGACAACTTAAGAATTAATTTGAAATTTTGAATCCTTACATTTATAAGTCTTTCCCAAATGATGAGAGCGTCTGGACCTTTCTACCAATAAAGTGTAACTTATTTTTAAAAGTATTAAATTAATGTAATTTTTTAAAAGTTATAAAGTTTATAAGAATGAGTTTTTTTTACTACGCAAACAATTTTTTGCAATTTATAAGGATTTTTATAACGTTAAACATCATACTCATAAAATTCGATTTATCTCATTTTTTTTTCTTTCAAAAACTACATTAATTTCACCATTTTAAAAAAAAAAAATTATACTAGTTTAATTAATGGGAAAAAAACGATTCCAGGAGAATTGGAATCTTTAAACCAGCTTAGAGGTATATATATTGTGGGCAACAGAATATATCTACATCTGAAACAGGCATAAGAGCACTGGAGAGTGATACTCGAGAAAGAATCATGGAACTATAGTAGTAAAATTTTCAAAATCTACACTAATTTGATAATTTTAAAAACAAATTATATTAACTTGGTAAAAAAAAAAAGGCGTTTGCAAGAGAATTTAAATCCTTAGAATGCCAACATAGAGGTGTATTGTAAGCACCGCTATTAATTTTTATGCATATGAAATAGGCATAAGACGGGCGGAGAAAATGTGACTGGAGATAATGAAATTAGGCATTCCGATCTGAAATGATTTCAATATAACTCAAACTTCAACGCTAGAATAGAATCTGAACGCCAAATCTAGAATATACCACTCTCTATTCTTGTGGACAACAATGGTTGGTCCTCTCTCCATGTGCCATGCATAGGCGTCATGTCTCGCCCACAATCCAGATGCACACTACTTGATCACCATTTTTGTTCTGTTTTACCATGCCAGAGTAGTCAGACCCAGTTTGTAATTGAAAACTTTCAAGTTTCAAGAGACTTTTTCTTTTCCCTTTTGATGAAATCAATATATATCCTCCAGCAATAGTAAAAGATTAAATTTTCAAGACGATGAGATTTATTTAATGAGTTAACGCTGTATTAGTTGGAAACTTTCAAGAATGAATAGCTGTTATAGAGCTCTTAAAATTGGCTTGAAGGAATTTTATCTTATAAGGGTACATAGTACTCAGTTTGTTAACTAACCTTTTTTTTTTCGGAAAGAGATAATTTTATTTTAAAATTACTGACATAGTGTAGAGTTTAAATTAATTTTCAAAATTGAAAGTCGTTATTCGTATTTTTGATTTGTAAAGTGACGTAGTAAATATGAATAACTACTTATTATTTCAATTACAAAAAAAATAAAACAATAAAATAAATGAAATTATTGATAACATTAATGATTTTGATTTTACATTTTATTTTTAATAATAAAATACAAAATTTTACTTGACATAATTTGTTATTTTTATTTAAAATGTTTTAAAGTCATAATTGTTACTATATTATATATGACATAATTAACTTTTTTTATTTATTTGTATACTTTTGAAGTCATATATGTACGGCTTTTAATTCATAAATAATGACTCCGGGAGTGAATGAATTCACACAGTTACGAATATACACCACAAAAGAATATGGGAAGAGGAATGAAGACAAACGCTCACAAGGTAAAAGAAAATACTTTATAAAAAATGTTGTCTCGTTGCAAAAACTATGTCTTTGAAAGTAAATTCTGGCAATTTTCTGGTATCACTTGATATCACAATGGCGTGTATGGATCCATCATCCATACATTCGAGAAGACTATAAAAGTACATTGAAATCACACAAACAATTTCAAGAACAACAAAAGACAAGTCACAAGACAAAGATATAAGATAATGTAATGATTGAGAATAAAAACTTAAAAGGTGAAGGGAGAAGAGAGGTTCTAGTTGCCAATCTTTCCACTAAGGGGATTTCTAATAAAATTAACAAACTAATAGTATTCGATAAAAAAATAAGAAAGAGAAGAGAAGAGAAAAAAAAGAATAATGGTGAGGCAAGGAGATAGAGTATTTGTTAATGTATTTTAAAGTTCTAAGATGCCAATCTTTTATATAATTTTTATAAGTTTGTTCTGTCGGAAAAAGGTCTTTAAAATTAATATAGAAGAGAGACTAATAAAGTCATTTAATTGTAATTCTAAGGTGGCGGATGTAGCAGAATTATAGGTTATGGGGAATGATCGAATGGAGGGGAAAGTTGTTGTTGACGCATATTGAACGGGTCAAGTGGCATGTATGGTTTATGGATTGAAATTGCGGTGGAAGGTAGCTTTTGGATATGATGATCATTACGTACTTTGGTGCATGAATAAGTAAAGTGCCCTTGAAATTAAGAGAAAGCAATCATACCGAGTTCCTCTTGAAATTAATTAATACTGTGCTTAAAGCAGGAGAGTTGAGTAGCCGCGAAGAGAGAGGAAAATTAAACTGGAAGGGTTGCCACTAGAAAACGTGAAATACGATGATGTAGAAGAAATGAAGAATACAATTGCTTAATAATGCTTTTGGCCACCCTCAACTAAAACCAAACCAAGCTCAAGCTGGTGGAGCCACGGATGCTCCCACTTGGGTTGGAGTATTGATGACGAGTAATGTTTAATGGGTTTGGGTGTAAATTAATTAATCAAGTTTCTAAATTTTCAAACTCACGCCAAACATTCAATGTCTTCTGAAAACAAAAGGGAATCAATGAGATTGAAACAGTCACTAATTAATTTATCATTTGGTTTTCTAATTGTTCTTGATCGAGATCCATCAACACTACTATAACATGGTTACATACTAACAAAATTTAAAATGATAGGAGTAATTGACTAGAGAGATGCGCAAATAAATACGAAGGTAAAGAAAAGAAAAATCTGACTCATATATATGCCCAGAATTTATGGCAATAGGTTGGCTGTTTAAATAAGGGCAATGATCATTTGAAATTTGACAGGGATATGTATACCTTCGGGCAAGAGAGATTGGAAGAGATAGAAGACGGATATATTTATAGATAAGATAGATAATGTATGTGATAGAAAGAAAAAAAATATATAAAGTGATGTGTTGTATTTTATTTCATATTTTGCGTATTTATTTATGTAGATTTACATTTATTTTGTGTTAATTAGAACTAATTGCGTATTTATTATGATTTTTTTCCATTGAAAAGGTGAATTATTTAAGAATACTGTGATAGATATGTTTGAGATTGTATGCTTAGAATCACTTTTGATCAAAGGAACAGCATTTGAAACTTGCGAATTTTTATTTTATCTAATTCTTGATATTCTTATTTATTTTAATTTATTTCCTATTTTATTTTACTCTCAATATTTTCTCTTTTAAATCAACAAAATATCTCGTATTATGTTTTTAATCATGATAATTTTTGCGGCAGTAATTTGTAAAAAAAACATTAAAAATATATGTATTAATATAATTTAATCATCATTAAAAATGTTATATACATAAAGCTCCTCCTTGTCTGAAGTCCACACCTGACACCTGTAGCATTATTTACGATTTAGAAATTAGAACTGCTACAAACTAGGATAGAAAAGGAATAAGAAAAATGTGAGTACTGAATGGAAGAAACAGTGACATTGATCATGACTGGTGACGAAGCAGCTACCCTACTGGCTACTGTGCTGGCATGATTGCCGTTTCATGCTAGTAGTGGTTGTATGCCCCTTTCAACAAAAACAAAAAATATAATAATTAATTAACTTGGAGCTATATTATTATTTATATAACAAAATTCGTACATCTTTAACACTATTTCTCTCTCTATTTTTTCCCTACTGATAACTGATTTCAATCACGTTTATTTCTCTTTCTTTTACCGTAGCTCATTTTTTTAATATAAAAAATGTGGGTCCACTTTAAATTAATAATATATCGTATTCTCATACTTAGGGGTTGATGCTGGAATGTCACAAATTCTTGCGCTGTGGTTTTTCAACTATGTTTCAAGTTTTAACATTCCTTCTCCATGTCTGATTAATTGGTAGTTAATTTTATAATTATAACATGAACGTATGCTGATTGAGAAATTATCCTTTCTGTACTTAATTCAATGAGCACTTAGATTTGATTCGCCTGAATCGTCACGGAACAATATTTCAAGATGATGCTTTATTGCTTAATGTAGAGAACGAGGTTTCACTAGTTTAGGCAACTTGAATGCAAGGTTAAACTTCTGTTATTGGAATTTTTGGAAATAATTCCACTCTCGTTATTATCTTTCACAAATGTAGTCATGAGGGACACCTGTTGCTCTCGAGCATTCTAGTTCTAGTGTAACATATGTATTTCTTAACAAGCAAAAAGCAAACACTTTAGGATGTTACATTAACAATAACGATTTGTACAAATAACATAACTTTGCAAGAATTCATGCAACTTGGAACTTTCTCGATTTAACTTATCCTAATAAGCTTTTATGCATTACAAATTATTCATTTATGAACAAAAAAATACTAAGCCTTGTTGTTTGAGTTAATTATTCTTTGTTAATAAAAATTAAGTCATTAATATAATATTATAAATCCATACTAATGATATGAAAGTATCATCGGAATACTCAATATTTTAAATTAATACCATTTTAATAATAATTAAAAGTTAATTTAATGCTAAACGTTATAGAATGTGTTTAAATTGCCAATAAAAAAATTAATTTTAAATAAAATTGATTATTATAGACTTTATTTTGATAGATATAAAAACTACTTTTACTCGTTTAAAATATAACATAATTTTTATGTATTTAATTAATTTTATCATGATTTTAAAAAAAATTCAAATACATAAAATTTGATCAAAATCTAAATTAATCCACCTCCATCTATCATCTATCATGAATAGAAACTTATGACATGCATGTATGATCTCTTATCATAATAAGCGAATAAATAAACACTCAAATCACTTAACCCAATTGCGCGCACCAATATTGAATTGTGGATCAAACGTCCGAGAATCTGTTACAGATACGTCTTGTCCGTGTCTCAGGTTGTAGTCAGAGAACGTTACAAATCCAGTAGAAGATCTAGCTTGACATAAGAATACATGCATACACGAGTTATTTAATCATGTAGTATATTCAAACACCTTACTATGGGGTCTGTATATAGAACAGTAATTATATATATACATTCACACATATTTTAAACATGCTAGGCCAGAGGCCAAGAATCAAGCATATGCTGCAAGGCTACCCTATTAAAGGGTGTTGATGCTGTGGACATGTCCCTAGCTTGAGCATGTGCAGCTCCTGAGAATGCCATCAAGCCAGCGTCCACCTCAAGAGGGAAAGTGTTGAGGAAATTACTTGGATTTTGATTCAACTTGTTCACCCAGCACATGTTATTATGGTCATCTAGTAATTGATGATAGAATGTAGCGTCCTCCATTTTGATCACTTTTGGATTTATAGGTTGTTCCTTGGTCTTCAGGGTGCAAGTTTGCTGGAGGGGCTTGAAGAATAGGTCCGATGGGTGGTTTCTGGCTTTGGAGATTTCCAATGGGAAAAGATGAGGGTGAGAGAGGTCATTTTGGTCCTGTTGGTGAACCAGAACCGGGCTTTGGAAGTCTCGCAGCTGAGAATGAGATGAGCTTTGGGATTGAGATTCTATTTCCAATGTAAAGCAAGTTGGGCTCGCAAGTAATGGAGGTAAAGAACTTTTTATTGGGGACGAAGAAGCATCTGAATGTCCTTGGACTTGGAGCACTGGAGTTCTCTTTTCCCCAGATTTATGAAATATCCTGCATATCACCCACTCCTCCTGTGAAAAAGAAAAACAAAAGCTAGGATCATAATTAATTAATTACTCCCAAGAGATGAGGTGTGCATATAATTTGAAAGGATAAGCTAGGATCATTAACAATTTCACATGTTGCTAGTAAATATCAATTCAATCACATCCAAAAAATATTAAAAAGTTGTGAAGGAAGGAAGTGAAAAGGGTCAAGTTTGGTTGGTGAAAAGGAAATGACATAGTTGTATACACTGTAGACGTAGGTGGGTCAACCCAGAAGAAGACAAAAACTAAAGAGGAATGGGATTGATTGGCACGGCGCATGCAGTGGCATAGAGAACTTGATTCTGTACCTTAGAGGGGTGAGTGTGGGGAAGGGACAAGTGAGCGTCCAAACGGTACTCGTGCATGACCCATTTGGTCTTTTCACCACGAGGGGCCCTGCCTTTGTAGAAAACAAGGGTCTTCTTCATTCCAAGTAGGGTTCCACTGGATGCACTGTACACTTCCTTGTCCTTCCCAGTGGCTTTCCAGTACCCAGCTCCGGTTGCTCTGTTTGTTCTTAGTCCAGTTGGGTATTTTCTGTCCCTCAAGCTGAACAGATACCACTCTCTCTCCCCCATCTTTGCCACATCTGCTTCCTCACACAACATTAATTAGTAATTAACATTAACGCTACACTTGTTGAATCCAGGGCATGGAATAATGTTGAAGATTATATATATATATGCATTTTAAATCTATATATTATAAATGAACCAAGTTGGTTAGTATACCCGCAGACGAATCTTTCTCCCACAAGCTTAATTAGGCAGGCACTTCAGCAATTTTATATTTCTAACAGAACATACGGTGATGCAATTATTTATTTTTCGTTTTTTTTTGCTTCTAATTAGTATGTTGATGGATTAAATTTTCAGGACATTTAAAATTAATGCATGGTGGCGATTATCTAGGGTGGCATAAATTAGTAAACATGTAATGGAAATCCAACTAGAGATGCTATTTAACAAGTGAATAATTACAACAGTAAGCAAAAAAAAAAAAAAAAGCTGCTAGTGGTCCTGAGTAGCTCAAATTTTGTTCAAACTTTGTTAGAATTAAGTTACTGTCCACTCTCGATGACGCCATTAGAAATTTGAAGGGACATGCTAGTAGATAGCTCACAATATATGTCTTAGGCTCACGAATTATCCTAAATATAAGACAAGAGGCAGCAGGAATTGAAACTAACAATGAGAAAACATTCTAGCTAAATAACATAACATACATCTTACATCTGTCTCTAAAAAATTCTAACCATTTAGTAACTATTTTTTTTCTTTTATTTTGGTTGATGGAAATTAATCAACGTGTGAGGGTTTGGACAAGAGAAAATATATGATATGATATGATACCTGGAAGTTCCCAAGGCTCACATCTATTGAGGTCAACCTCAGCAAAATTGAGGTTAGAGAAAGTGCCATTAAAGACCTTAGAAGCCAAGTAAAAGGTTATAAGTTCTTCATCAGTGGGGTGAAACCTGAAACCCGGTGGCAGACCTTGCTCGTTTCTCTTTTCATGATCACTAAGTTCACACAGTAGCTCTTCCATTGCCAACATGGTCACCTTTTCTTTTTAATTTGTGCAAAGACTCAAACAAGAGGAAACTATTGGATGAGGTAAAAGGGGTTGTTGGAGTGTGATATATAATGAATGTTTTAAAGGGAGTTCTGAAAACGATCGAGGGGATCGGAGGAGTAGAATAGATAACAGGTATACGTATGAACCTCAACGTGGACATACAGATACAGTACACAACCAATTTTCTCCAGAGAGTAAACTTGTCAAAAACTGGAGAGGATGTTTATACTTATATATCTTTGAAAAACTATACTGTATTTAGTGAGTGTTGTTAACCAAAAGTCCAAAACTAAGACACTCGTTACGATTATATCCTTTTTCAAAAGAGTTTTCTTTTTTTTTTGTAATTTTTTTTTCAATTTCATAGGCCAGAAACATTTATAAATCCTTTTAATTAGCCACTCTAATTTGGAAGTGGTGGATTGATTTTGTGGGAAAATTATAAACGGCTAGCTTATGTTGTAGTGGTAATTTTTCGAGAATCAATTTGAAGTGAAAAAGCTGAAGATTAATTGATTCAAGATTAAATTCATCAAGATAGTATATAATGGCGTGGTGCTTTAATTTATTACAACCACACAGAAGCTGAAATAATTGAATGTGATTAATTACTAGTATAGTAAATGATTGTGGTTGGAAGCAAATAGGAAATAGGTACTCCTAGCCCTTGTATGATGTAGCTAGGTAGCTAGCTAGCAAGTAGTAAACCGTAACAGTAGAATGCAGCAGCGTGGGTGTAGCTGATCAGAAGGTGGTAGTACGTACTAAATTGTTACTTAATTAAAATGGAGATTGCACGTGTATAAGTATAATAATAGATAATAATATGTATAAGACTATAGTATAGTATGAAGGCATCAGCACACGGCATTGAGCAGCATTTTGAATGGTGCAGGAGCAGGAGCAGGTGCATGTGCCTACCTTAGATCTTTAGTGACTCGGCCAAGTAAAAGATATATAACAGGAACAGCAGAACAAGAATCCAATACGCCATAGGCTACAATATATGTAGGTTACATAAGACTATGGTCTTAGCCCCTGGACGGTGTCTGAATCTTATAATATCTTGCCTTGTTTTGCTGGTCTTTCCCCTATTGCTTCAATTCTTGCAATCTGCACATATCCCCATCCTGAGGTATAGGTATAGCAGAGTAGAGTAGAGTGATTTCTCGTTTTCCTTAACAGAACACCTTCTTGGTCACTCGAGACTGGTGACTCATCATCTGCCATACAGTAATATTTACAGCCTGCTTATTTGGTGGGTTTCCAAATTCATTCATTCATTCACAACTTTTTTTCAAGGTTAAATTACCTTTATCTCCTTTCATTTCACACTTTCTTATAGTATTACAGTGTGTTTGAATTAAGTAGTTTAACATGTGAAATTTATATCGTATGTTTGATTATGAAATCTATTAAAATCAATTTTAAAAAGAGTTTTAATATCATTAATATGTTTTCATAAGGTCAAATAAGTTCTAGCTTGTGTTTGATTAAAGTAAAAGGGTGAATAATGAAAGTGAAAAGAGTGGAAAGGAACCAATAGATAAAAATTGAATATGTTTGATTGAGGTGAAAGTTTTTTCTTTAAAAATATAGGTGCCACAAAACGATATTTACACACAAATATAAGATAAAATTATGTGAAATGTATAATAATTATTAAAGAGAGACACACCATCGTATTATTTTTACACAAAAAATAATTTTAGTCTCTAGTTAGACATTTAGTGCACTTTGTTAAAAAATAACTGTTTTAGAAAGTTACGTATTAAAAATAAAATTAAAAACAACTTTGTAATAAGGAAAATTGTATTTTTTATGCATGCACTAGTGTTTTTAGTTATTATATCATTTTAATTTACGTATTTATTTCTTTTTCTATTTTAATTCTTTCTTTTCTTTCTCACATTATTATTTTATTTCCTCCAAATCAAACACAATATTAAAGAAAATCTATTAGGGTCGACCTAGGTTCTAATTTCAATATAACTATTGTGAAAAAAAAAGTTTTAAAGAAATTATTTTTAATACTTCCATATTCTAATAGTATTTTTCTATTACTCAACTCCTTTTAATTTCCTTAATTTTACTCCATATATAATTACTGTTTTAGATTTATTGATAATGACCTTAACTAGCATTATTCAGCCATACAAGAAGAGTAGAAGGAGGTAACTTGAGAAAATCTATCAAGATACATGTTTCAATATTTTTCTAATTTCAGCCACAAATTAGCTTTACTTTCTCGCCTTAGTTTATTTTTCCCTTACGTTATTTTTGTGTGTATATATATGCATAAGCATATCCAACTAAAATTTATATAATTTGAAGACATAAAATTTCAAAAGATGATATTTAATCATGTATAATTTGGATTATAAATTCAAGATTTTTTTCACATTTCTGAAAAGCATTTGCATCATAGAAAGAAAAAATAATAGTAATAAATGTTGTGAATTTTTTTTATAAATTTTATAAAAAATATATAAAAATTAGAACGTCTAATAAAAAGTCCTTCCGTACGGATATATACAAGAAATCGGTAACCGTTAGGACGTAGGATATGTAATATTATAAGATAGCGTATAAACTACGTTTACGTACACTGCACTTTCTGTTATCATAACTTGGGCCGTGTTCAATGACCCATTGACAGAACGCATACATACCCAAAGAACAATAATAACAACGTTAAATATAGAAAGCCAAAATAATTTAAAAAATAAAGTTAAATATTTACAAAATTTCTGGAAAAAGGTTAAATTTATTTAAGTAATTATGTACAAGTTATCATATATGACAAATTGTTATTAAACAATAGTGTAGAATCTCTTTAAATTGTCAATGTATATATTACTTACTCTTAGAATATATGCTAAAAAAATCTCCAAGAGACAGAGAATTTCCTCAAAATGTTTTTCTAAATCTAGAGCACTCGTGGCCCGTGGGATTTAATTGAGTTCAGCAGTCAACACGCCAAGTTAAGGACATTAGCTAGTATAAAGAAATATCGCCAGCGGGAGTTTAAATTTAAATGTCCTTAAAATCTCTTCAAATATCTAACAAGTTTATCATCTAATAGTTGTTTTCTGTATCTGATCTAATTTTCTACTCTATGTCTGTATCGGATTTTATTCTCAGAACTCAAGAGTAATTCTTCTCTATTTCTTATGATTAAGAACCACATATATCATCACTTTCTTGTTAATTTACGTTGATGATATTATTATCGGTAGCATTAATTTATGAGCTCATCCATAAACAATTGAATGTCAAATTTGCCTTAAAAGAACTAGAAAGATTAGATTATACTTGTAACATCCCGGGCGCTGACGAGGGCGGGGAGTGATCGCCGGTGTAATAAGGCACGGACAAGGAGCGGCTCCTGGCAAGCTTCCAGTGGAAGGGGTACATGAATGAATCAAATACACACCCGAACGAGAGGGATCCAGAGGCTGTGCAGGTATGAGACTGTATAGTTGAGGATAACTTAAAGGATTTAATAGGTACTATCTATACCAACAAGGTGTATCTACTTTTCGGTAGCCCATAACTTAAGAACTCCACAGTTAAGCGTGCTTGACTTAGAGTAATTCTGGGATGGGTGACCTCTTGGAAAGTTTCTCAGGAAGTGTGTGAGTGAGGACAAATTCAACCGTCTCCTACTTTATCAATGTGTAAAATGCATCTTTAGATACTATTACGTCCTGTATTGTTCAGAAACTCTCCATTATACGAAAATAAGGAAGAGGGATCTTTAAATACCTAAGAGGAAAAATGGATTATGGTCTTCATATAAAACTTTCAACAGAAGTTGACATTTTACGAATTTTTATGTTGATTGGGCCCCTAATTTGGATGATAGAAAATCTAGAGCAGGATAATATGTATTCTTAGGAGATTGTTTGGTGGGTAGGTCCTCTAAAAAGCATATAACCGTATCTAGGTCAAGCATAGAATCAGCGTATGGAGCACTTGTTGATCTTGTAGAAGAATTAGCTTGGATTAAATCATTGCTATAGGAAATTAAGTTGGCTATACCGAGGATACCAATTTTATGGTATGACAACCTCAAATCCTCAATACTAAAGCCTTGGCTTTCTAATCCAGTATATGATGATAAACAACACGATTACTTTAATTCTCTTCATTATTTTCTATCATGGCACGAAGAAACAACTTGGGCAAATTTATAATTTCATAAAGGCGATACATTTCAAGTATCATTTTAATCTAATGGTAGCTTTTACAAAATAATCATTATCATTAGTGAAGATTCATGCGCATATTTTTCCTAATCATTATATTCTATTTCTTCCATACACTATGTTGTGAACACATAATTAAGGCATGTGATATTATGCTTTAATGTAAAGCCACCTACAAAAATATACTTAAAGACTACTACTACTTAGTTTACCGTGGTATAACAATCTCAACAGACTTTACTTGAAAGTAACATCTAAAGCACAACCTATATATACTGCTCTCTTTTCACATTCTTCCTCATCCTTTCCCTCTTCTCTTGTATTCACATTTCAACAACCCATAGCCATGGCTTTCTCCTCCTCCAAAGTACTTGTCCTTGCCTGCTCCTTCTGCTTATTTGCGTCTTTGGCTTTTGGACGCGATTTCTCCATTGTGGGCTATTCATCAGAGGACTTAAAGTCCATGGATAAGCTCATTGAACTCTTTGAATCATGGGTGTCAAAACATGGCAAGATTTACGAGAGCATTGAGGAGAAGCTTCTTAGGTTCGAGATTTTCAAGGATAACCTAAAGCACATTGATGAGAGAAACAAGGTGGTCAGCAACTACTGGCTTGGCTTGAATGAGTTTGCTGATTTGAGCCACCAAGAGTTCAAGAACAAGTATCTGGGGCTTAATGTGGACTACTCTAGAAGGAGAGAGTCTCCTGAAGAATTCACTTACAAAGATGTTGAATTGCCAAAGTCAGTGGATTGGAGAAAGAAAGGTGCTGTAGCCCCAGTCAAGAACCAAGGTTCATGTGGTAAGTATTATATTTATTTATTATCTATGCCGCTACTCAGTACCTAATAGTATGTATAAGTGGTAGCTAGCAATAATCCTCCCATTAGCTAGTTGTTGGATTGAAATAACTTCAAATCCAAATTGTAAAATGATTTTAGAACCACCCACACATATTACAATCTTCATTCTCTTTTGTTCATCTAGCCATTAATACTGATAGGCATGGTGATCATATTGATTGTTGCAGGTAGCTGCTGGGCATTTTCCACTGTTGCAGCAGTTGAGGGTATAAACCAGATAGTCACGGGAAATTTGACATCACTGTCTGAGCAAGAGTTGATTGACTGTGACAGAACACACAACAATGGTTGCAATGGGGGTCTCATGGACTATGCATTCTCCTTTATTGTAGAAAACGGTGGACTCCACAAAGAGGAAGATTATCCTTACATTATGGAGGAAGGTACTTGCGAGATGACTAAGGTAAGCTGAAAAATATTAAGTCTAATATCTCAATCAGATGGTTCCAATTAATGATAACATAGAAACTAAACTTTTTTCCCTTGTTTCATTGCCAGGAAGAAACCGAAGTTGTGACCATTAGCGGGTACCATGATGTGCCACAGAACAATGAACAGAGCCTATTGAAGGCACTTGCAAACCAACCCCTCAGTGTGGCCATAGAGGCTTCAAGCAGAGATTTCCAATTTTACAGTGGGGTATATATTTAATCACGCATAAACTTATTGTTATTATGGCTAATATGGTTAACTTTTATAAGAGAAACTACTTTTATTAATATAATTTGTTAAATTGATTGGATTACCTCCCATATGTAGGGTGTTTTCGATGGGCATTGCGGAAGTGACTTGGATCATGGTGTGGCTGCTGTTGGATACGGAACTGCGAAAGGAGTGGATTATATCATAGTGAAAAATTCATGGGGATCTAAGTGGGGAGAGAAAGGATACATAAGAATGAGGAGGAACATTGGAAAACCCGAGGGAATCTGCGGAATCTACAAGATGGCTTCTTATCCAACTAAGAAGAAATAAGATTCATTCCCTCTATCGCTTACTACATTGTTGTTTCTGAATTTCTTTCCTTCTTCTGATCAATTCTCTAGTCTCTGCCTATTTCAGCTTTTCCTTGAAAACAATGTAACGCTTTCCATACAAAAATAAAAAACTTGATTAACTCTATTCATTATTCCCTTGAGGGACTTTCCCTTTTCATTATTCCATTGTTGGAAATGTTGCCAGAAATATCTGGAGTTAAAGGTCTACATAAAGTTCATTGGTCAGTACTCAGTATAATTCATTCCCAAAACCAAAAGCACAGAAATGAGCCACTGACCAGTGATCACCCTAATTTAAAGATTGTAATAATGAACTAATTCACCGTTTGACAAGGCAGCAACACGCCCTTCATTTCAGATTGCCTTTATAAAAATTTATCTAATACATCGTAAAAGAAAATGTGTAACTTCAAATTCTGGGATAAGCTCTGGTATTCTGGATATGCAGAAAACAGAATACCATTGCTCTATCCAGCGTAGAAGCTGAATACATCTTGGCAGTAGGCTGTTGTCTACAGATGCTACGAATTAAACATCAATGGGAGGATTACAACTACAGATTGTGTGTCTTTCTCATTTTACGCCTTCAATTTTCTTATTTGATACAATAGTTATTATTGTATTAATAATTATATTATGCTATTTAATATATATTGGATAAATTAAATATGTTAAAATAAATTTTTAAGTAAATATGGAATAAATGGATGGATATCAGATCAATTAGGTTTAATGAGAACTTGTTGGTCCAATAATAAAGAAAAATATTATATATATAATTATAATTCATAATAAATCAAATCAAGTTTTTTTTTCCATCTAGAGAGAATAACCTCTAGGGAGTTATTTGATAGAAGAAAACTAAAATTCATAAAGAAAAATTAAAAGGTTACAAGAACAAAATGATAAATCATTGATACAATATAAATATGTATATTTTATTTGTTTAAAATTTTTGGATAATTCAATATAATGTTTATGCAATTTTATTAAATGATGATTTTTCATCATAAATATTTAAAAATTAATTTTTTAACAAAACTAACCCATATGCTATATCAACAAACATTATTTAGAAGAAACAAAGAAACTACACTTATAAGATCTGAATGGAATAAAATCCAATTTGCTCATGTCTTAAACACGTGGGTTTCTAAGGTATTATATTTAAATATTTAATATCAACAATCATGAATCAAAGTATTCCAAATAAAAATGTCCAAACAACCTTCTATGTTGTGCAAGACAAACATCCTGTTAAGTGAAACATAAAAGAAGTAACCAATCTGTATAATTTAAAGTTTGTAAAAAATTTAATTGTTCTATCTGGCTTTCGCCCCTAGCCCAATATAGTAGAAAATCCATGAGCAATGTCAAGTGCCAAAATTATTTAACTATTGGAATCAATAGCACCGTATACTCATGGCTTTATATGCTGGCTGGGATGGAGCCAAGCAGCAGTCCCGGTTCCTTATAGCTATGCGGTAGTGGTGGCGGTGAGATTCAGTTTGAGGGTAGGAGTAGATAGGAGAAGATGAAACATAGAAGAGGACCTTTGTTATTTTATTTTGCTTTCATATTTTAAATTTTTTATGTGCCGCCCCTTTTTAATTCGTTGTGTTGTGTCTAACACCTCACTTTTGAGGTTGTGCCATACAAATCTTACTCTAGAATAATAGATTAAGTATGATTTAATTTTATGCTGACTTTAAAATTATTTTTTGATAGATTTTTATATGTTTACATAAGAAGAAAAATTAAAATTAATTCTGAATTAAAAATAACTTTTGAATTATTTTAAAATTAATTTCATTCGAACTCAATTTTGCACCTGATTGAGATGTTAGTTGTAGGAAACTAAAAATTTAAATTCAAATCTCCCTAATACCTCTTCAAATAGCCTACAACCATATGACCCTATAGCTATTTTACATGCATATCTTTTCTATCTATGCTACATATAATGTCCAACCACAATTTCTATATTTTTAGTTGCACTTTCATAAATATGATACGTTTATAATTTGATTTTATAATTTGTTCAATAAAAATTTCTAGTTTAAAATGGCGGGTGTTTATATTTTTTTTATAAAAAAATTATATATATATATATATATATATATAGAGAGAGAGAGAGAGAGAGAGAGAGAAAGAATGTGTAAAAGCTCTTAATTATTATGAGAAATAAAATAATAATGTAAATACTGTATTTAAATTATCAACATCATTAAAAGATAATTCTACTTGATTTTTAAGTACTTATTTGAGTTATTTCATCATTAACTAATTTTTAATTTTAATCATATATATAATTAATTGTATAATTCAAATTTATAATTTCACACACATGTAAATATGTGTTATTGGAACAGTAAATCATTTAGATTAGTGTAAATTTTACTGGAATCAAAATCAAATGTTGTCTTTCAATTCTATTATGAAAACTTAAATATAGTAGTTTTTCTTTTAAGAAAGGTCAAAATATAAGAATGGCTCTTTAACTTAACAATTTTTTTTTCTCTAAATCAGCCTCATAATTTTTTAAATTTATAGAATGATCTCCTAATTTATTTAATTAATTATTAATGATACATTTATCCTTTGAAAACATCTATTGTTTTTAACTTTGGGCATAATTTTAAGCTTTTTTAATTGAGTCAGGACGTAAAAATTATCTTATTAAATTAATATATATATATATATATAAAGATTATGAAAATCAATTAATATTGGTATAGAAAAATAAATATGAACAAAATAAAAATTATATATAAATTTATTCTCATGAGAAAAAAAACTTTCAAAAATCTGATATCATATATTTTATTTTATCTATAAGAAGGATCTCAAGCAACTGAAGCAAGTAATCCTTCCGAGACGGGTTTTTTCCTTTCTCCATAAAGATAGGAAGGTTCTATTTCACCGAAATATATATTCTATAATACACTAGCTATCTTGTGCCACATAATTAAGACATGTGATATTATGCTTTGATGTAAAGCCACGTCAAAAGAACATGCTTGCAGACTACTACTTACCGTCGTATGACATTTCCAACAGACTTTACTTTCAAATTATATAACATCTAAAACACAAACTATATATACTGCTCCCTTTGCCCATTCTTCCTCATCCTTTCCCTCTTCTCTTTTATTCACATTTCAACAACTATAACCATGGCTTTCTCCTCCTCCAAGGCGCTTTTCCTTGCCTGCTCTTTTTGCCTATTTGCATCTTTGGCTGTTGGGCGCGATTTCTCCATTGTGGGCTATTCATCTGAGGACTTAAAGTCCATGGATAAGCTCATTGAACTCTTTGAGTCATGGATGTCAAGACATGGCAAGATTTACCAAAGCATTGAGGAGAAGCTGCACAGGTTCGATATTTTCAAGGACAACCTAAAGCACATTGATGAGAGAAACAAGGTGGTCAGCAACTACTGGCTTGGCTTGAATGAGTTTGCTGATTTGAGCCACCAAGAGTTCAAGAACAAGTATCTGGGGCTTAAGGTGGACTACTCTGGAAGGAGAGAGTCTCCTGAAGAATTCACTTACAAAGATGTTGAATTGCCAAAGTCAGTGGATTGGAGAAAGAAAGGTGCTGTAGCCCCAGTCAAGAACCAAGGTTCATGTGGTAAGTATTATATTTATTGTCTATGCCCCCACTCAAGAAATTATTTCGAGATCACGTTGTCCTCACTAATCTTTTATGTGACACATTATTAATTCTTGTTCATAAAATTTTTAAAAAAAAGGTAATTATGTTATACGTTGAAATTGACAGGGATCGGATATTCTCGGACCATATAATCATTTTTCCCTACTCATGTTATTCGATTGTTTGTTTTTTTCATCTTTGTTGCAGGTAGCTGCTGGGCATTTTCCACTGTTGCAGCAGTTGAGGGAATAAACCAGATTGTGACCGGAAATTTAACATCACTGTCTGAGCAAGAGTTGATTGACTGTGACAGAACATACAACAATGGTTGCAATGGGGGTCTCATGGACTATGCATTCTCCTTTATTGTAGAAAACGGTGGACTCCACAAAGAGGAAGATTATCCTTACATTATGGAGGAAGGTACCTGCGAGATGACTAAGGTAAGCTAAAAAATATTAAGTCTAATATTTCTATCAGATGGTTCCAATTAATGATAACATAGAAGCTAAACTTTTTTCCCTTGTTTCATTGCCAGGAAGAAACCGAAGTTGTGACCATTAGCGGGTACCATGATGTGCCACAAAACAATGAACAGAGCCTATTGAATGCACTTGCAAACCAACCCCTCAGTGTGGCCATAGAGGCTTCAAGCAGAGATTTCCAATTTTACAGTGGGGTATATATTTAATCACGCATAAACTTATTGTTATTATGGCTAATATGGTTAACTTTTATAAGAGAAACTACTTTTATTAATATAATTTGTTAAATTGATTGGATTACCTACCATATGTAGGGTGTTTTCGATGGGCATTGTGGAAGTGACCTAGATCACGGTGTGGCTGCTGTTGGATATGGAACTTCGAAAGGAGTGGATTATATCATAGTGAAAAATTCATGGGGATCTAAGTGGGGAGAGAAAGGATACATAAGAATGAAGAGGAGCATTGGAAAACCCGAGGGAATCTGCGGAATCTATAAGATGGCTTCTTATCCCACTAAGAAGAAATAGGATCCATTCCCATTCTTTTTTCTACTACTCAATTCTCTAGTGCATGCCTATTTCAGCTTTTCCTTGGAAACAATGTAACGTTTTCAATATAATAATAATTGATCGACTCTTTTCATTATTCCCTTGAGCGAATGTCCCTTTTTTCATATCATTACAACATTTAAAATTGAAAATGAAAATCACTACTACCAAAAAGACATTTAAAAATGAAAGTCATAATTCAAATGATTTTGAACAACTTTTTTGAATGATTCCTGAAAAAAAAAACTATTACTATACTGACAAAATAAAATATAATTTTTTTAATTTTGACCAAATAAAATAATTTTTTTTATATAAAATCTATAAAAAAAAAATTATACAACTTTAAAATTACATTTTTTTAAAAGCTAAACAATCGGCCCTTAGTTTTAGTAATTTTATGCAGAAAAGTGTTTGCCAATCATGATAGATTTAACAGAAAGAATAAGAAAATGTATAAACAATAACAGCCTACTAATACTAATGATCATAAAATTAACGGATGAAAGGATAAACAGATTAAGTATTATTACCACCAAACAACTGGGTAACAAGGAGAAAGTTGCACATGGACCACCAACAAATTACAACTAACGGATGACAAAGTCACCGCCATCTCATCATAATGATCCTACATGCTCCTAGAACACAACCCGGTTCTGCCAGAACCTCTTGAATCACCCAAGTGAACACAATATCTAATCAAATTATGCTACGAGACCACATACTTTATCCCTGAAATGTTGTTCCTCCGACTAATATTACATAAAGCTAATATAACGTGTGAATCCTCAATGCTTAAAGCATAAAAGACAAAAGTAATAGCATAACAAGTAGAGCCTGATATGTCTTACACCACACCAAACCTACTACACAAACATGTGAGGTGAGTCAAGTTCTACTTCCAGGGCATGCCGTGAAAGCTTTGTGTTGGGGTGGTACAGTTGTTCATGGTGTTGTTGCAAGCTCCTGTGCTTTGGTTTAGTGGACTCCCACTCCCAACCCCACCTGAAGACTCACTGAGAGTGCCTCTTGATGGTGAGCTGCTTTGGCCTGCTGCTGTGGAAACCTTTGCATTCTGCATCTGCTTTGCATGCTTGAAGTTCTTGCGAACATCAGAAACAAAGCTTGCCAAAACAATCTGCAAAAATATACCATACACCATGTTTACAGGCAAAACAAACTGTCAAATATATGCAAAGATAAAATGTTTTGATGTTATTGTAGGGTTCTACATGCACTATTCTTCTGGATATATAATACTCTATTTTTCTTTTATATGTTTGAATAAAAACAGACTCAAATCAACAAAGAATATGTACCTGAACAGGGGAAGCAGCTACCAAAAGACCTGCAACTCCACCGCCCAAGACACGGCCATCTGGCCCTGACAAGGACACACTCAGCCCCCCAGCCCTTTCAGTTCCAGCAAGAAAAAAAGAACCTCCAAGTGATAGGATCTCAAATCGCCCCTGAAAACCAAAATATCACAAACTGAGGCCAGTTCCACTTGCCCACCGCTGGGGTATTGAACTTGTTTATAGTGACATCATAGTAGCAGCAAACCGTACCCAAATAAACAACTTTTGATTTTGGCTTTTTAAAATCAATTTTCTCATATAAAGCCATGAAATAATTATCAAAGTTGATGTATTTTTCACTAGGGTATGAAAACAAATATAATTAATAAGAATGTTTTAACTAAGTTTGATAAAACAACAGAATGCATATTAAATTTGTTCAAAATGCTCCCCCCCCAGTGGGATAATTTACTAGAGATAGACAAAAACATTTACAGTAACAAAATAATTGATAGATCTAAGGGCGGGTATATATAATTTTGGCTTGAAGACGAGGGTTATCAGAAGGGGATAAAAAGAAAAGATGCTAGGACGTTTATGAACCTCATAAGTCACAGTTCCACCAGATGAGGCAGGTTGTCGAAGTGTCACATTAGATATGGCCCCATTTGCTGTTAAGATGCAAATATTTCTTGAACTACTCTGGGAAATTGTCATAATTCTTGCTGACAAATCCTGAATATCAAAATATATATTAAAAAAATCAATATTAGGGGGAGAATCAAATCAGAAATGCTTGGGGATTACTAGACTTTAAAACCCCCACCCCTTTTTTTCTCCCAAAAGACAAGATCGATACAATATAATGCAAAGTCATAACATGAAAGATAAAAGTGACCATAGTCATAACATTGTTCCGTATTGCATTTCTACTTTTCAGAGATCAAATTTTCATTGGGTGCCTTGTACATGCGATTAAATTTTCTGGATAAATCTTTCATTAACTAACTTCATGTGATCCATCCAAAAGTTACAAAATATTTTATCTAAATTAGCTCCTATTTAGCAATCAAATTCCATAAAGTTCACAAAAAGATGCGAGGGAAGAAATTTATTGATTACAATATCACCTTCACAAACAACAATATTCATCATAGCAAACCAAATTACTAGTTATTGAACAAGGAATGCAAATAAAAGAAAACATAATTGTGTAGAAAATAAAAGACAACACAGCAGACAGCAATCATTCCCAATGAAAACAATTTAGTCCACGCATTTCATATATTTCATATAGTATTTTGTAAGATTAAGCAGATACCTCTCCAGCTTTCACCGTAATGACATGCGGAGTAAACCAAGATCCTGGCCCTGCAAAAAGATTCCATTAGAGGATACCATTACATGTACGTGAAATTCAATCTTCAACTTCATGAGTGAAACAAAGGATTTTAAAATAATATATCATGCAAATAAAAAAGTATAACATGAGATATCCAATAGAACAGTGGACGCAAGCAAATAAGAAATTAGCATATTCAGGGCAAACAAAAATAAAAATACACCGAAGAAACGGGAACAGCAGCACATGACACACGGGCAAAAGAGTAATTTTGAAAATTAGGGAACCGATAACCCGATGGAATAGAATAGATCCCAAATCATAGTTCAAACACATAGATAAATAAATAAATTTAAATACAATAACAATTAACAAGTATTCCACCACAGACACACACCCCGTAGCCGAGGGAAGCAAAAACGTAAAAAAATAAGACATGTCCTTGAAAACAAAAACAAGTCAAAATAAATAACATGCTGCGGTCGGAAGGAACTCCATTTTAATATATATTTTCAGAAAGAAAGAAAAACTGTAAAGCTTACTTACTCTATAAAACAACACAAAAAAGAGGAAAATTGAAGAAGAGAAAGTTACCAGAATACTTAGAGCTGTTATTCTTCTTATTCTTGTTGACAGAACCACGAGGTCTGCCCCTGCGCTTCACGGTACCAGCTGAGGCCGAATCCGAAAGAGGAGCCGGTGGAAATGCCCCACCGGACTGGCCAACCGGCACGGCGGTGCTGCCAGGAGGAGTGGTGGTGTTCAAAGCCAAGGCCATGCCACCGTGAGGCCCATATTTCCTGGGCCTTCCCCTCTTTCTCTTGATTGGTTCGGAGGAGTTAACCATCATGGGCTGGGGCTGGGCCAGGCCCAGGCCCGGAGGCACCGCTGGAGAGGATTCTCCGCCGTTAATGTTAACGGTAACGGTAGGAGGGGCGAAAACAGCGGTGCCGTCAGCAGCAGCATAGTCCATACGCATGTTGTTTTGATGAAGCTGAGGTTGTTGAGGTTGTTGTTGGGGTTGGGGTTTGTGCATCCCAACCGCGAATTGGTCCCTGCTTGCCATGTCAGATCCCGACATGCTTATATTTTGGTCGAATGAATCGGTCTCTAGTGCAGCAGATTCAACAACAATAACAAAAACTGCAATTTGAACATTTGTTTCAGCAGCTTATTATAAACCCTAGCCTGATCCTATTATGGTACTGAAATTATGAGTTGGAATTGAATAATTCCTCTCTCTACACGCCGCAATACAATCATCATATTTCCTTTTTTTACTCTCATCGTACGTCTACAATTCAAATTCAAATTTCAAAATCTACTACCATTCATTCATAAATGAAACCCACGCATCCTTTTACTCTCCTCCTGTGATTGCAAATATTTTTACCTCGCTCCCTCCCAAAATCTAAACCCCTGAGGAAAGAGGGAAAACAAGAGACAAAATCCAAAAACCCTAGTTTCTGCAATCCAGCCAAGCAGTAAAAAAAAATTCACAAATTGGATGAAATTACAGGTTTTACTTGAGGAGATCTTGAATATAATTTTCAATTAAGGTCGTGGTTTACATTGAATATTCAATTTTCGATAAATGGAATTATTATTTTTAATTGGCATTTGGCAATGAGAATCAGGTAAAAAATAAACAGCAGAAAAATTTAGAAGACTAATAAAATGTGCAGTGCTAAGATGGGGAAAATTTTTATAAAAAAATTGTCTTTAACTTACCAATGACTTTGAAGGAAAATAATATTGCAGAGAGTGAGAATTATGAAAGGGAAAATCGTGGATTTAGGATAGAAAACCCAACGGCGCTCCCTTCTTCGGACAATAGATTTGATTTTGTATTTTATTTAAATTTATTCCTAAATAGGTTTTGAAAAATATATTTCCTTGTGTGCCCCTCCTAATTAATAAATTAATATTTTGAAAAGGAGGTAAAAAGTTAGCGAATTGGGTTTTGGTTTGGTACGAAAAAGAACATGTGATAAAAGAAAGAGATTCAATTTCGATAAGCTTATCCGGTTGATACAATGCCGTTTCTGGATAAATGCCGTCTTTATTTTTTTGCCAACTGTCCATTTCGTTTCCGTGTCTCTATCTCATTCACTCATTCCTTTCAATTACACCAATAATAATTTACTGAGTTAATTTGGTCTTTTTTTGGGTACATACGTCATTTTTGTATTTAGTATATATTGTATACTTCGATATTTTTACAAAATTGAATCTTAAATACATTTTATTATATATTTATTGCAAAATCAAAACATTCAATACTGTCATCAATAATATGCAAAGAATATTTATAAAAAATTCAAGGTTAACATTTGTGAAAAAATATTTAATAATATAAAGAAGTAAGTAATTATAATACATAATATACTTTTTTTTACTCCAATTTACTATTTATTATATATAAGATATTTTTCGTCAATAGATAATATTAATAATATAACACAATTAAATATATTCTACTATATGAATAACAATTAATTAATATTAATTATTAATGTTTTATCTATATATAAGAAACTTATATATATATATGATAGTTAATAAAAAAATATTATACTATATTTTTAAATTGTTTAAAGCAGTAATTATTATACCTAATATAGTATTTATATATCAGATTTTCTTCTTTAATAGTTATAATTAATATTACATAGTATTATGAAATATAATGTACTGCATAAAATTATTAATATTTTATTTATAAGTAAGAAAATTAATATTTAATTGTAAATAAGTAATAAAGTTTTATACTATTAAATTCTTTTAAGTAATAAGTATAATACCTAATATACTACTTATATATGAGATTTTTTCTAAAATAGCTAATATTAATAATGTATAATATAGTTAAATATATTTTACAGTATAAATAATATCGAACAAATATTAATTGTTAAAATTTTTTTATTTATATACAATAAATTTAACAGTTAATAAGTGATAACATATTATATTATTAAATAATTTCAAATTAGTTTTTAAACAAAAGATAATTATTAATATTAATATAATACTTAATATCGGTTGAGTCATATATGCAATATTGAATAAATATTAATTTTAAATTTAACTACTGGTAGTAGTGTTGTTTAATGTTTTCTTCATTATACATAATTGTGAAAGTTTATAGGAATAAAAAAATAAAAAAAAATACATTGAGTTAAAAAAGTGACAAATTTATAGGCATGAGTAAGCCTTAAATACAACATATAATTTTAATTAAAAATTAATATAAAATAAAAATCTTAAATAACAACAAATATTTCTTGATAATTACGCATTTTCTCAACTTGTGCTTTTCTTTCTTGGTTGTCACTATAAGACCACTTGCACATAGTATAAACACACTAAACTCTCTTACTCACCATATACTATTTTTCTTTCCTCTCTAACACACTCACCACAAACAAACAAAATATTCACTTTACCCATAGATTGTGTATTATTTTTTAAAAGCCTAAATTGGTGTTTAGTGTGTGTATTATTTATTTTTGTGTTGTGAATGAATAAAGAGGAAAAGAATAATCTAGATGATGAGGAAGAGTTTGGAGTGTTTATGTAATTTTTATAGTGATCTTATAGTAATAAACAAAGAAAAAAAAAGTAAAGAAGGTTGAGAAAATGTATGATTACTAACAAATACTTTTTGTTATTGAAGATTTTTATTTTATATTAATTTTTAACTAAAGCACACGTTATATTTAAGGCTTAATTTTATTGGTGCTTGCAAATTTGTCACTTTTTCTATTTACTCTATGTAATCTTTTTTCATTTTTGGTCATTGTATTTTTTTTTCATTTTTAATTCATGTAAAAAAATTATATTTAGTCTTGATTAATTATTTCTTATTTTTAGCTGTTTTAAAAAATCATTTTTAGTTCTTGTAAAAAAAATGTTTTTTAGTTTTGGGATTTTTTTTTATTTTTAGTTCTTCTACAATAAATGATATCAGCAAAAATAACCATAACCTAAGAAACTAAAAATGAAACATTTAGAACCTACCGGAACTATTTTGAAGAAGAAAAAACTTACATGGACGACAATAATAAAACACTAAATTATAAGAATAAAATTTTTATTTAAGTCTAATTAAACATATAAAAATTATAAAATTAACTTGATGGTTAAAGAAAAAAAAAAGATTAGAAGTTTGAATTTCTCCTATCTACTAACAAAAACAATTAACAATCCATAAAAAAAAATTGTGAATAATAATCAGAACAAAACCAACCAGAACATAATCGTAGATATGCAAACTAAAATTTCTATTGCTTAAAAAAATGTAAATAAAAATAAAAATAGAAATGGAGGCAGAGAAGCTGATCTGAAAGGAATGGCGTCCATTTCGCGATTCTGTTGTGTGCATATGCGAGCGTCTCTATGCAACTTCACAGCCCAGAAAGGTCCTTCTCCTTCACTACCCTCCCCATTAACTCATTTTTCTTCTACTTCCAACATCCCTCATCGTTTTTGTTCAGGTCCATCACCTCCCACAACTTTGGACTTGGAGCATCATAAAACAACACCATGTTTGCTGTAAGAATTCAATTATAACTTTTTGCTTCTCAATTCCCACTATTTCTCATCTTTCATGCATAAACAACATCATCATCATGTTCTATCAGTTCTTCCATTGAAGAAGGACGTGCGGTTAATAGGAGACAACTTATTCTCCAAACGCCAGTAGCAGTAGCTGCATTTGCAGTTCCAAATGCATTGGCACTCAATGGTGATTTCTATTTTTTTATTTTATTTTAAAAAAATAAATGTTGTTTCCTTGCATTACTGTGAAGGATAAAACTTAGATACAACGTTATATATTGGTGTTTTTAGTGCTGTTTTTGGTTCTTCAATTATAACTACCGAGGTGTAACTCTAATTTTAATTGAAACACAATACCAAAAGTATTTATGGAAGTGCATGTAAGCTATGTTTTGTGAATGAATTAACTATATGTATCATATAATATTTTTCAATTTAAGTGTGTTTTGAGTTTCAGATGTGTCTGAGGATGTTCGTGTCTACACTGACGATGAAAACAAGTTCAAGATTGAGATTCCCCAAGGTGAATTGAATAATTACAAGTTTGGAAGTAAAACCATACACTTTCAATTTAGTTGCTTAAATTCTATACTCCTTGTGTTTTTGTGGCTGGATGGATCAGAATGGCAAGTGGGAACAGGAGACGGAGAATCTAGTGGGTTTAAATCCATAACTGCTTTCTACCCAACAGTGGCATCCAATTCCAATGGTATTCTAGCTCTATTTCTGATTATTTGTTTCTCCATCCACTATAATTTATTATGCTAAGTAAAATTAATTGCTAACTATCTGTTGCTTCAGTGAGCGTTGTGATCACAGGGCTGGGACCGGATTTCACTAGGATGGAATCCTTTGGCAAAGTTGACGAGTTTGCCCAGACTCTAGTGTGATTTCATGATCAGATTTAAAACTATTATTATTTAGAGGTTTTCTTTCTTTTTGTTCCATCTAATGCTAGAATTTCCCTATATTTGGTTAAAATGAATTCAACAGGTTAGTGGGCTTGACAGAAGCTGGCGAAAACCCCCGGGTGTGGCTGCTAAACTCATAGATTGTAAATCATCTAACGGTGCGTACTTTTACTTCTAAAGCTACTTCGTTATGGTATAGAATAGGTTATAAGATTGTAAAGGAAGAAAAAAGGATGTTGTAAAATTGTGTCCTTTCTCTCTTTAATAAGTATACTCCAAACGTGAAAAAAAGTGTAGAAATTGGAAACCACCCTTATACAACTCATGCTGACATCAGGAAATTTGAATACAATGTTCATGAATATTCTAAACTATGAAGTATCAATGTACATATGTTTTAGATCTCTATTCATACACCTAAAGGCTAAGATATGCTTAATGAGACAGAGAAAGGCTTTCCCAAATGCTGAAACCATTGCGGAAATTCGGAAATTTCAGTGCTTAATTCAATTCAAACAATGGTTCAGGGATTTATTACATCGAGTATTCGCTGCAAAATCCCGGTGAGAGTCGCAGGTATTTATATTCAGCTATTGGGATGGCATCAAATGGTTGGTATAACAGACTGTATACGGTTACAGGACAGGTTTTTGGCCTCATCACAATTTCACAAGATATACTGCAGTATCTATGAGTGTGTGTTCAGTCTAATTCTATTTATTCCATGCAGTATGTGGAAGAGGAAACAGACAAGTATGCTTCAAAAGTTCAGAAGGTGATTTTTTTTTTTGTCTTTGTTATCATACTCCGTTATTTGACAGAAGTACAAAGGTCATGATGATCCCAGACATCTAGTTTAAGCGATAATGAAGCGTAGGTCGTTGAAGTGACTTGTAAGTTATGTATTTAAATTCAGCTTCCGCTTGGTTTATGCAGGTAGTTGCATCATTTAGGTTCATATGATGAACATGGTCATGACGAGGAAGAAATTTTCTCACAGCCCTTCACCTTTTCTATTTCATTACGGATTTGAGTCTGCTTCGATATTTTCTTTTCTGGGTCCCCTCAGATTTTCCTGGCATTGTTCTTAAGCTATAAATGGCATTCTAGATCAGACTAGTATGATAAAAACCGTGACATTTCCTTCAAGATTGTTGAATGAAAGTAATATTCTTTTGGCCATATATAATTGAGGGGGGAAATTATCATTTTATCTCTTCTATTTTTCGCTTTATGTATTCTTTTCACTGCATTTCCTACATTTTATCTACACATACAGACAACGCATTACTCTAGAAATGCATGTACAATTGGTTAAAAAAAAGTTAAAAGACGTTCTACATCAAGATGGAGTTGTATGATATTGAACAAATAGTCCAGTGACTCGTGGCCAAAACAAATGGAGAGAGCAGAATAATTGAAAAGGATAATTGAATACATTCGCTAAGCCTAAGATCACTGGCTAATTAAAAGTTGTCAGCCATGGTTCGTCTTTACATTATTGCCTTCTTGGCATTCTCCAGTTTTTGGTGCAGATGATTTATGAAATAAAAGAGTAAGCTGATCAAGGAAAAACATATTTTTCATTTGCTCCATCTGCTGGCCTTCTTTTTCCATCAGCAGGTCCAAATCTTCAAAATGAACAAGCTTATCTTGGATATTTTTCATCTACAAAACAGAATATCCAGTATTTAGCAAAGATTTTAAAACTTTGTAAGTGCAGATACCATCAAATCAAACCTTGAAATATGACAGACCTGAACTTCTATAATCTCAGAAATTGCTTTTTCCACATCTAACTCTTCCTTCTCAAGCTGTATGTTTGCATGCAATCGAGATCCTTGAAATGAATCTGAAGTATTACCACCGTTAGACGTGATACCAGCATCTGCATAAAACATAAAGCCTCAATTCTACTAAGGAAATTGAGTTCAAAAATTAATTTCTACACTTTAAACACATGGAATCACAGAGAACATATAATAATTACATATAAAAAAAGATGGAAAAAAAGAGAAGAAACTAACGGCTAAATATATGAAATTTCTATTAGAGTGTAATGTTCTTCTGTAGTTATTCCAAAAGTCTACCATTGAAAAGCGGAATGACAAATTTGGTGCACCAACGATGTTTACTAAAGATCAGGTGCAATGCTACATTTAGAAATTATTCCATATCAAACACACAACACAATGAAGATTGGTCCATCCATTCCCCGATAAATCACATTAAGACAGATGACAGATTAATTCATTTAGAGGCCTACAATATTAGACTGTGTTAATTATCATTCTCACCTTGCAGCAAGGAATTCCTTGGAAACGCCCGATAATTTATTTTAGTTGCTTTGTAAACCTCAGACAGAGTTGTCAATGCAGCTTGGGCAGCAGCTTGAGCAGCCTCTGACCCAGCCAAAGCAGACAGGAAAGCAGCCTGCAAGAATTTGAATAAAAAGTGTCAACATATTATGTATTATATTAACAATACACAGACTTTTAAAGAGATCATTCTTCATTGGGCAGTTCAGCTATCACGAACCATGTTAAAAATTTAATCATGACCTCAGTATACTACTTTTACGTACTAGTATTTCACATCAATGAAGTTTCAAACCCTTCACACAAATGAACCACCAAACCAAGAAAGTCACCCTAACCCCAAACAGTCCCAGGGCAAAATTCAAGAGACCGAGTCAGAATCTGGTAATCGGTATCCAACAGTGTTTTTAAATAGCCAACCGCTATAACCCTATTGCATTGCAGAATCCCTCAGATCTGCAATCACAATTCCATTGCAGTGTCTTCCAAAAAAATGGTCATTGCAGGCTAGCACCCACTATCGATTCGCGATTACCGCATGCATTGTGGCATCACGGTTTTGAGAGATGGATGAAAGACTGCTTGTGACTTTTTTCCCACACACGTAAAACCAGTTAAACTTGTCCCACACATCAACCTGTTAAATTTCTCCCACACATAATCCTTCATCCTCCTGTCTTCTCGGAGAAGTCTCCAGCCAATTGAACTTGAATTGTATTATGTCATTTTTTTACATTACATACAACTTAAAATTTTATATACATTTATAATTAATGTATTTAATTGATATATTGATATATCATACATTTCCACCACTATGCAACTTCTGCTATTTTCCCACAATGCTATCTGGTATATGATATAACAGATTATTTCTGCCATTTGATAACACTAGTAACCAACTAACTATTAAGACATAAATGCAATTCATGATTCTTTAATGGCCACATGCAATACAATTAAATTTCATTTTTATCCTTGTATGAACAATAATTTAAAAGAAAGCAAGAAAGAACCTGAGCCATAATGGGATTGCTTGCATCTGCAAGAGGCGTCAGACGCATTCTCTTACTGGGTTCAGCAGAGGCAACAGTATCCAATTCAGATTCAGCACTGGCATTAGTTACCATCTTTAACAGATTACAACCGTCATCAGTGCCATTGACAGCAGGGTGTTGTTGATAATGCTGGAATTGATCCGCAAAAGGAAGCTTCAGAAAATGAGCAACACACTCCTTCTCAGTTCTGCCAGGAACATGCTGAGAAACCCTCTTCCAATCATCACCGTAATGCGAAATAGCTTCCAGAAGATTCGTGGTCTCCTTTTCACTCCAATCCGTCTTTGTCTCCTCACTTATCTCCACTCGCCTAAAATCCGAAGAGTTCACACCAACTCGATAATTGCCACGAACATAACACCTCGCACAAAGTGTCAAATCATACTGCACACGTTTCAGTTTTCCCAATATCAAATGCTGGACAAAACTTATATGTTGTTGTTTAGGTGTATTTGGAGAAATTAGTATGTAGTCCAAACCACCATGGTCATAAATCATAATCATCACATGACATATAGTCAAGTTTTATTAATTCTTTTTCTTAAATGGAAAATTTCGGCTACACTTCACGTCTAAATTAGTCAGAACTATGGTCACGTGGTGGTCTCTAATCATACAATAATTACTTGTGTTTTTAGTACTACAGTATTTTCTAATTAGAATTAAATTTTCACTTCTGTAATTAATGATGACCTTTAATGCAAAACATAAATTACGTAAATTATGGAGATAAAACTACAATTGTAATAAGCTAATAAAAGGTACCTTGTCACAGGCAAAACAAGCAATGGTACAAACGACTTTGCAGCCACTGCAGAGTCTCTTAGTGCTTTCTTTGACGGGAGCGGAAGAAGATTCGGTGGAGTTGGATGCAGAATCGGATTTGGTCTCTTTGTCGTCCCACTTCAAGGGTTTGGTGAGCGACGAAGAGGGGTGGTAATTGATAAGACCCCAAGTTTCGAGGAAATCAAAGACTCTGCGGATGGAACCGACGTCTCCGACGAGGGTTTTGCGGACATCGGTGAAGGTGATTTTGCGGGTTGGATTGTACCTGAAGTACTTCACGATGGAGTTCCTGTAGTACTTGTAAACCCTAGGGCTCTTGGACGCCGATTCGAAGAACTCAGGGAGGTGACGCGCCTCGCATTCGTCAATCGAATCCCACGAGAACCACCGAGAGTAGCTTGGCACCACGATTACGTTCGCCTCCGCCGAAGCTTTCGAATCGGACAAAGGAGCCTCCGGCTTCACTACTGCCGCCGCCGCCGCCGCCGGTTGCGGCACGGGAAGCGGCGGTTGCTTCGGAGGAGGCGGGGCCGGAGGCGTTTCGGTGGTGGAAGGGAGAGGTTCGGTGGCGGGGGCGGGGGCGGTGGCGGGGGCTGTGGTGGCCATGAATTTAGCACTGGGCCTTGTTACAAGCACACCTTCGGAATATGACTTACGTATAGTGTATGTGATTTTGGATCCTTCGGAAATTGCAACGGGTCTTAAGAAATAAATAAACGTGTAAACTGAAATAACGTGTTCTCAAATCTGAAATCCATTCAAAAATTGGGGAATCTTACAATCACATATTTATTCACTCCTTTTATTTTTTTAATTAATACGGTAAAAGTTTTAATTATGATGAATTTTCCATTTAATCGTTCTAAATGAAAATTTTGTGATAGAAAGATTAAACAGAAATATAAATAATTAACAAATGAATCAGTTTTGTTTTGCTTTTTTAGATCATATGTTGTACCATCCACTATTCCGAAATAAATCAGTTTTGGCAGGACTCTTCTGGTGTACCATTTATTCGCAGTGTGGGTTCTTAGTTGTTCTTCTGGAGCTTCGTCCCTCCTTTTCAAAAAAACCGAAAACCGAAAATACAGCGTCTTACTTTGAAGCAAAACCCACTTTTTATTAATCCTTTTAAAAAAACTTATAAAAACACTACAAAGTTTATTTTGACAAATAAAACAATAGTTATTTAAATGTTTTTCAATAATGTAATTCATAAGAAATTATATATTAGAACACTCAAATAAATTTGAAGTTTTCAAAATTATCAATTTCATAGTTAACTCTTTTACCATTAACATTTACACCAAACAGAGCAGTGGTCACAAATCACATATATCAAATTTAAAAGTTGGATTGCCTATAGTTGAGAGTTCGATCGGCAACAACAGTCGAACTACTTTTCTAAGAAATAGATTTGAATTTAAAGCCAAAACAAAGAACTTTTAATTAACCTCTTAATAATCAGACAAGATAAATTTATAATATTTTAAAAAATGACGATTACGATGCATACATTCATAGTGTGATATGTGACCAATCATAGCATAAACTATGATGAAACGAGTGGTAGAATTATACACCAATCTTACCCAACCCAACCAACCGTGTAGTTACAATCCAACCGTATGACCACCCTAATGCCAAGCCAGATAAAAAAGACCACGACTTGTAATTATTGCGACCAATTCCACCATTGATTAAAAAGAAGTTGAGAACAATACCAAACATAGAGAGGTTAGAAAAAATACCAATTATATAGAGGGGCCCCATGACGAAAGGTTGGAAATTAATTCAAGAAAATGTTGAAATGTGACTCCGTGCTGAATGACGGTAATATAACACTAAAGAACTACTGCAATCCTTTCTAGTGGAATATACTGATGGTTTTACCCTGCATAATCGGCAGGTTCTTAAAATCATAAAATTACACCCTTGTCTTCTAATAGAACCCCTGACAACTACTATGCACAAAAATCACATTCAATGTGATGGCCCATCCATCGTCACACAATTCACCAACATTGACAACTATCTACAAACCCAATGCTGGACAAGACTACAAAGAATCATATTTTGATTCAGACGTGATTTTCTTTTTTACAGAAGTTTATTCCTAAAATGGCTGCTAGAAACCTATTCCAGCACCCATTGATCCAATACTACTGCCACTCTTCTTGAGTACAGGTAGTATTAGGTATAAATACACTAGTGTAAATGTCCAAATGGAAAAGCAGCCCGCACATTCCAGTTTCCTTCGCCATCTGGAGCGACTCAGACACGACTTGGTGAGCATGACTATATATGACCTGCACAACATAAAATTTGTTACGAACTAAAACCTAACTAAAGAACATTGTAGTTTGCAGTGCCAACGTTTTGACTTTCAGACCAACATAGAACAATCCGTTTAGTAATCAGGGCCTCTGGCACTTAGAGAGCAAAAATAAAACCTTTATGCCATGTCCAAACGGCACCCAAATACCAAAATGATGCCAAAATAAAATATAGCAGACATAATGTCACACTTGTAACAAAAGCTATATACTATTGCAAGCCTCGGTAATTAAAGAGATAGCAAACGTGTGAATTGCACATCAATAAACTTGGGCAGTTAATACCCTCATCAATTTAACAGAATGTACACGCAACTTAAAGAAATCTTGCGACCACTAAATTTGTTTTCTTTTCTGAAATTATAACTGAGGCTATTTTTACCAATTAAGTAGCAGATGCTCAGCTAGAGTTAGGCTTGTGAGCTATTTGAACCAGCCTTATGAGCTCAATCATGTTCAACTAAATAGGATTACAAGTTGCAACTCATAATTAGCCAAAATAATTTCAAGGATCCAAATTCCATAATATTTTTTATAAAAAAAATATAAGATATATAATTTTTGGCTTATTATGCTAAAAAGTAATTTATGATATGCCATTGTGAAGCTTAACTCATTTCCACCATTATCATTAAAGCAACATAAAACAAAGAAACAATACCTCTAGAATGCAAAATAATTAACTTGCAAGGCTAGATTGGAAGCCCGCCACTCAAGTAGCAGTTCCGCTGCTCTTAGTCCTGCTGCAAACTATGGATACCTGTGACATGGTACTCTCAAAACATAAGTTCATGCTGGAAATAAATATCTGCAAAGTAAGATGCTATGAAATAACCCACCTTATTCGCCCCCTCACCCAGCTGTTTGGTCAGGACCACTACCTTGCATAAACTGAGGAGAAGGAGCAGGAACAATAAATTGTGGTTGGCCAGGAACTGGTGCAGCAATTCCTGAAAATGTCAACACACTAGAAAATCACATTACATCCTTTTAATAGAACCTAAAGAGGTCTTTCTCTCAAATGCCAATAATAACCAGCATCGGTGCTTCAATGTCTCATTCTACATGACATATACACACATGCATGCTAATAATACTTCTCCATAATCCATATAAAAAACATATCAAGCATTCTTCACAGATTTGCTACTTGCCACCCATCAGAACTCCAATTTACCTACATTAAATCAAACTACTGCACTGTTTCAGATATTACCATGCTACAAATTCCTACATAAATCTGTGTAGAATAACTAAAATCGCCTAAATAGTAAAAATATGCCAACACCTGAAAGTTCAATGCATTCTTGGCATATCAATACTTGTTGAAAACTAGATGGTTTCATGCTCAAGTATTTTCTGGTTAATGTTAATTACTAGACATATGAGCATTGAATACCCACAAAATATGGCTGTTGATAAGTAAAATCATAAATCAGATATGAATTGCAGCACTCGTTCAATCACAAGAAAATTTAGGCAGCATGAATTAAATTGAAACATGTGAAAAGTACTACACAAGTTCACAAGGCAACAAAATTGCACATCCTTAGTCATAAATAGAAATTCTTCAGGGTAGACAACCATACCACTAGGATATGAAGCTTGAATGGCAGGCATAGGTGAAGTTGTTATGGCATTAACATTGGATCCACCATAGGGCACAATCTGATGACCTGGTACTGTATAACCCTGCATAGCCGAATAGCCATGACCGCTAGGAATAGCCTGACCCACTTGTCCATAAGGATAAATAGTTGTTGTATTCACTGCCCCAGGCACTCCATATATCTGAAGGTACTGTTGCCCCATATATGGGTTGTACAGACTCTATTAGACAAGATGGAAGTTGAAAAAGTCAGCAGAGCACAAACAACACAAACATTCTTCCTTAGACAATCAAGAAAACTAATTCAACCTGTGGGTAGATGTGCTCAGGTCCGTATGACGTATACCTGCAAAGATAAAACAACCATATAATGTTGAAAAGATCACCTCTATAGCATGATTCTGGTGTAATACATCCTGATGCACAATTTAAATGTAGTTAGGAACACCTTACATGCATGGGGATAAATACAGCAAACAATTACTAATCCATTATATCTAACTCACAGGTTTCCCACATTCAACAAAACAACTTAAAACCAAATCTCTCAGGATTCCCATTTCCTAAATAACCACTACTGCATGGATGCTGCATGTTGGGATTGGTAAGTGTAGATTACCACAGAAAAAGAGGGGGGGATTAATCAGTGGTCCCTGCAAGCATGTGCACATAATTGACCTTAGTGGCCATCACCGTCATTCAACAGTCATTAACAAGACATATGAGTTGATAATGAGTAAAATAACAAAAGTACAGCAAAGATATGCGTAGATACAACAAGTACAAAGAACAAGCAAGATAATAATATTTTTTAGCAATGCAAACAAATCTTCAAAGCAAGTGTTCGTTTTGCGATGATGAGCAACGACATCCCACTCACCCATAAGGAGGGTAAACCAATCCTTGTTGATAGCTGTAGGAAACTGGTTGCTGGTAGCCAAAACCCCCAACATAAGCACCACGAGCTGGTTGCAAACTTCCAACATAAGGGGAGGCAGGTCTGATCCGTCCTATAAAAGAAAAAATAAATAAAATAAAAGTAACCTGAGTTAGCAGGGTAGGCTAGAATGCTTATGTTGATGCAGACCATTACACATATCAAGGAAAATATAACATTGCTTGGGCCTGACACGGTTGTTGAAGCAAAACAAACACGTTGTTTAAAAGATGAACAAGAAATAACAAACAAAGATGTTACTAGGCCAGACAGACAGTATCATGTGTAAGGGGAAAAAATTAAAAAAAGGTGGTCCATAAGAGTCAGGATATGACTTTCGGGCAATGATGGTACTAAACACTCGGGCACAAGCACTCGATCTCTTTCTATCACTGCCCATGACTTTATCTCAATAACAGAGGCACGCCAACGTGGGATTCCGATCATGATAAATAACAGCAACAACAGCAAACGACAATGATGATGACGTCAGTAGGCAAACAACCGACATCAGAATTAAACTTTATATCGCACATTCAGCCGCAGATTAGCAATGTAACTTCACTACGTTGCATTGCTAAATTTGATTGATTCATTCATTCATAGTGAGGAAAACGAATTAAACAGAATAGAATACCATAAGGCAGAGGGGGCCGTGGTCGACCAAGTGAAGCCAAATTACAATTGGCCCTTCTGCCATCAATAACAGGAGATGGATCAGCACACGCCCTCCTTGCGGCCTCGGGATCCCGGAAAGTCACCTATACCCTCCAATTGAGATAGAAACCAAGTCATTCTATAGTAAATGTAAAATTGCAATCCGAATCACGCAAAGCAACAAAGTTTTGATGATTAGAAACGGCGTCGTGTTGTGTAGTGGCAGTGGCAGTGGCAGCAGTGATGATAATGTAATAAATAAGATACTCACGAAACCGTAGCCCTTGGATCTTCCGGTGTTCTTATCGGTGATGACGACGGCCTCGAGAATCTCGCCGAACTGGTCGAAGTAGCGGCGCATGGTTTCGCTCTGAGTCTCCCAGGCCAATCCTCCGACGAAGACTTTGGTGTAGGTGGTGTCTCCGAACGGAGAATTCAATAACTGAAACCCCGAACTCGAACTCGATCCCGAACTCGGACCCTGGATCGCTTGGTATGCCATTAACAACCGATCACTATTCTCCGCCACACGCACACACAGGAAGAAGAAGAAGAAGAAGGAAAATCAATCACGCAATGAATACACAAATAACGATGAATTCAATTCAGATTGGGGTTTGGTTGGTTCCTAAGACATCAAAAGAGGAGAAAGGAAGAATTGTGTGTGCGTGTGGTGTAGGAAGAAAAACAAAAGGAAAGGACAAGAGAGTGAAGATTTAGAAGAAATATACAGAGAATCAGAGGAAGTAGAGAGAAAGAGAGAGAGAGAGAGAGAGAGAGAGAGAGAGAGGAGATCGAAAAGCACAGTGATGAGAGGGTAACCTAACTAACGAATTAAAAGTGGAGAGAAAAAGGGGTAATAAAAAAGAAGAATGGAAAAACCCTAGAATTGAGGTGGGGAAGGACGGAAAGAGAATTGGAAAGGGTCGGTGGTGGGATAGGATGGTACAATTACATGGAAGATTAGAAAGAAATTGCAGTAAGAAAGTGTGGTGTGGGGTTGAAAAGTTGATGGTCAGAGAGAGTGAAAGAAAAAACTGGGATAGTAGTAGTATTAGTATACAACAAACAGTGGGATGGGAGTGAATCGAGAAAGAAGGGAATGGGGGGGAAAAAGAGAAATAGAAAAGGGTTATTGGTTTGGGTAAAATCAATTATGGTTGTGGATGATGATGTGTGTTGACAGGGTGGAGGAGAGATGGAGGAATAGGAGGGGGAGAAAGGGAGACATTCATTCTCTCTCGCTGAAAACGAAAACGAAGAGGAACAACGGCCAGAAAGAAAGAAAGAGAAAAAGGATCAAATCAAATCAAATGAATTGGAAAAAACCAAAAATTAACGAAAAGAAAAAATAAAAGGAAAAGTAGAGGCAGCCTTGAGTTTTCGAGACTTCTCATTTTTCTCAACCGAACCGGACAGCCTGAGATGGTGGTGACCCGGGACCCACACACTTGCCCCCCCTCCTCTTTTGTTTTCAATTTCTATTTTTATTTTTTACGACCTTATTTACTTCTTCTTTTTTTTGGAAAAAACATTTTATAAGAATGTTTTGCACTTTAAATAAACAAAAATAAATAACTGTGACCTTTCGAGCCAATGTATGCAAAATATGTATATTTTAGTGTATAAAATATTTTTTAGATTTTTGGATAAATATTTATGTTACCAACAAAATAAATATCTTTATTAAAGATTATATTGTTATAATTAACAAATATCTTTAAATATTTGAATTTTAGTTTATGCATGTAGGTTTTGTTTCTTTAATTTTAATTATCAATCAATAGTTTATGTACTGTAGTAGTGTGATGTAAAAAAATATGATATATAATCTATTTTTTTATTTTTTTATCAACTTTAGTAGTCATATTAAAATTAATATTTGATAAATCAACCTTGTAAATTTTTTCTACTAAATTATCAATAGTGTATAGAAAATAATCATTTTAATTATTTGATTTAATTTTATTATTTCACAATTATTTAAATTAAGTTTTCCATTTGAAGATTTTATCTAAGAGTTAAAAATAATAATAATAATGTGATATAACGTTCATTTATATAACTTTGTAAATAATATATATAACATTTAAATAAAGTAGAATAAAAAAAATTCATCACATTTGATATATTTTTATTTTAGTTTGAGTTTAATTTTATACAATAAAAGTGTGAATAATTTTATATTATTAACCAATTAAAACTAATAATATTTTGAATAATGTATTGAATTTAAGGTCATAATAAATATAGAATAAAGATGTATCACACTTATATTATATTTCTAATAATTATTAAATAAAATAAAAAATTGATTTAAGGAATTTAAAAATCAGGAAAACTAAATGTAAATAGTTAAGATTTAAAGGACCAAATAAAAATACACCTAAGTTTTAGTATTAAAAAATTGTGATGGTGTCGTATTAGTATTTGTTTTGGATTCGTCTATCTAAAAGCCAACGCGGCTGTGACACGGATTGATGGATATGCTGCATCTCCGGTGCAAGTGTTGGTGACTTGCGACCAACGCTTTCTCAGAGTAAGCCGTTTGATTAATTGGACAATAGAAGAAAACCCACTATTAATGGACCAAAAAATTTGCGTTCAAATTGGTTTTTTTCAATTCTGATTTCTGAATGTTCCCCACAATTTAATTGGAACTCAATTATATGAATTTATAAATTAACCTTTAATTATACTTTATATATATATATATATATATATATATATATATATATATATATATAAACACGCGTGAACAATCAATAGGAGTAGTATTTTTTTTCCTCATATGTATTTTTTTTATAAATAATATTGTTTCGGGCATAGTAAAATAGTACATGTGAACATCTCTTCTAAGAGATATTCAAATTATATTTTGTCATATTATGAGAAATTAATTATTTATATAGGAGTATTTGATGAGAAATCTCTCCCAACTGACAATACAAAATTCTCTTTAAACATTTATATAATTTATTTTCTCAATGAAACATGATATAAAGTTATTTTAAAATGGATAAAATACGTATGTACTCTAGGATTAGTGTAAATATAAATATTGACCAATAAGGGATCTTAGCCAATTTGTCTCTTAATCTCTTAAGTATCATTTGTTTTTCTTATCCTTTAAGTCCTCCTTATATTAGTCAAAAATGCCTGATAACTTCTTCCCTTCGCCTTATTATTCCAATTCATGCATGACGAGGGCATTGTGGGGCAGTTGAGTAACTCCACTATAGTTGAGAGTCATGTCTTCCCCATAGTCTCTCAATATATACATATATGTGTGTTTAGGGATCGAAATTATAATAAGTCTTAATTCACAATATTAGGTGAGTTTAAATTATTTAATAAAAAATGTAATTATGAATGATAAAGTGAGTTCACTTTGAATTAATTTTCTAACTCAAAAAATGATAGGATGAACTAGATGATTCAATCTAATGGTCATTTTAACTTATTCAACACATGATGTCACCAATGATATGGGACAAATTAATTCACCAAATTATTATTAAAAAAAATCACTTATATTAGAGTTAGTAATTGTATTATTTTATTTAAGTGTCTCTATTTCAACCTCACATAATGTAACATTTTTTTTTCATTTCTCACTCAAGTATAATTTTATCATACTCATGTAAATAATATTTATAATATTTTAAAGTTAACAAATCAGAAGTGATTGTCCGAACAAAAGACTCATAGACAAATTATCAGTGAAAAAAATCACTTTTATATAAAAATATTGATAATATAAATATAATTTTTTCTGTACAATCAAACTTTTAATTTAAATTTCTCCCTTCTTATTTCAAAATTTGAAGTGAATTACAAACTTTTCATGATGTCCAATCATAAATAATTAAATTTAATTAAAATATATTAATAGTATAAGAGTGTTTCACATAATTATTTAATTATTAATTATAATATCATAAAATTAATTATTTTTTAGTAATTATTTTAAAATTATATTTAATATAATTTGTAATTAATTTCCGTAAAAGATTATATCAAAGTGATAGTTTATCCAAATGTTGGAATAATGGTACTTTTGGGACTAATGTTCGTCTTCTAGCGTCAATAGTCATAATTTTGCTTCCGAGGATGCTGTGTGAACACTGCAATTGTACCGTGCTGTTTCATTGATGCTTGCATATGGAAATTTTGCATGATGTTGATCGACTTGTGTTGCTTAATCCAATTTCATAGGTTTCACAATTTTTTCCAGCAGTAGTTTTCACATCACTTGTACAAATTTGTGCTGACATAAGTTGCTTTATGTTATTTTTAACAAATTTAGGGTAATTTTCTCTATTATTAAATAACTGTTAATATCTTTTATATTTTTTTTTATGAAAGATTAAGTTATTATTCCAATAAAAAGATTAATGTATTCATATAAGACTTGTTGCATTCACTTGTGAGATAATGAATTATTTAACAAAAAAATTTATATTTAATTCTCATATCTTTTAAGTCAACATTAGTCACACATTATAATATCTACAATTATACATCATGAATTAAAAATATAAGTGATTTTTTTATTAATTAAATAACTGTTAATATCTTTTATATTATGATTTTTATTAATTAAGGTATATTCTATAGTTTTTAAAATGATATTTTTTATTTATATATATAATGCTGTTAAACACAATAAAAATTAGTAATAATATATTTTATGTTGAGTTAAACATATTTAGGACAAGCCCATCCTAATTTAGAGTTAGTTGGGTGAAAAAACCAAATAATGATTGATGATATAAAATCTTATTGTGTTAACATAATAAAAAAAATTGTGTGCAAATTCTTTTAGGCTAACGACAATTATATAATACTAATGAAATTAGTTTATAATTTAATAAATCAGGAGACACTGATTATCTCTAATTTAGAAAAATAGAGTCTATTGGACCGAGAGAATAGGTTGTAGGTAGAGGTGAAAATAGATTGAATCCAACTAGAATTTGATAGACTTAAACTTAACATAGGTTAAAAATACATCACCTAAGTTTAACCTATATACCCATTAAACACTTTAAAAAATCTATGTGTAACTTATATAAAAGTATATCCTAAACTATACTGTAAGCTTATTTCAAGGGCCTAATTTATGATAATTGAACATTAAAAGAGGTAAATATATGCATGCAAAATTTTATAAGAATCAAACATCTCTTATTTATATGATATAAACTTATTTAACTAAATATCAAAAGCTTCATGAACCAATAGCAATACTCTTAATAAAATAGACTTCAATAAAAATTTTGATTTGACCTATTTTCTGTAAAAATCCGACTTAGTCTGCGTATCGAGCGCACTCACCTATTTTGGCCTCTAGTTGTGGGGAGAACATTAGCCAGTCCAAGGTGTCACTCGGAGAAATCTGTAATCTGTGAGGGACTTTGTTGGGGTTAGAAAATAGAATGGCGAGTAGCTGGAGAAGAACGTTTGGCAACATGAGGTCCTTCGTAAGCAATTCGATGGGTGGTCTCAGGGGCGGAAGCAACCTTGCTTCTTGGGTTGTCGCCGGAACCCTAGCTTACTTCCTCTGGATCAAACCCTCCCAAGACCTCAAGCGTGAACAGCAGGAGAAGGCCGCTCTTGCCGCCGCCGAGCCTGATCCTTATCGTTACGTTGAGACTCGTAAACCCATTCCCGATCCTCAGGTTCGCTTTCCTCTTCAACTTCTTTATTCATATTCATATTCATATTCTCTTCAACACTTACAAGTAAGTTACAATTAGTTCTCAATTTCAACAATTCCAGGTTACGGGTTTGATATATGGAAACAAGAACAAGGACAAACCAACCAAACCAGAGGATTGATTGATTCATTAGCATTCATGTGAGTTTGTTGCCTTACTTCTACTCAGTCCTATACAGATACACCATTCCGAAGATAGATAGATCATAGACGTGAGTGTGTTAGGGGGCATGACTTCCGGTTGATTCATTGCTACATTTCTGATGTTCTTGGCAGGGTTCAAAATGGAAATAATTAACAATAAGGCATATCTCGTGTTTTCATGCACGCTCAGTTTCATCTTTGCTAATATATTACTACTGTTTATTGTATTCACGTTTATGTGTTTATACAGTAAATTAGGTTGTCTGTTTGACTTAACAGCACTGCTCTTCCGGTCATATTTGTTATTATTTTTATTTTTTTAGTTTTGAGTTAGACTGTAATAATCCATCCTTCCGAGACAGGAGGCATGTTATTGTAATGAATAAGTCCTTCTGCCATTATTCATGAAGTAATGTTAAAGTTTGATACATGCTTACTGTTTTCATATGAGTTGTGTCAGCGTTTGTAGAAATTTTAAAAATTTGCATTAGTACTTCTGTTGCATTGCATTCATTAGGCTTTGAACTAAGTGTGCTTGTGTTTGCGTATTCTTTGAAATCCACAAAACTGGCAGTTGATTATAGTTATTCCTCTGGTTTGCTCTCTAAATTTTAGGCTTGCTGTCTATTAAGCATGGACACCCCTTCAAAATGGCATGTCGGCTTAGACACTAACAGTTCTTGGATGTAGGAAACTCCTCTACGGTGTCTCACTTTTTTAGTTTGAACACCTCTCCCACACAGGCCAAGCGAGTGAGTAGACATGACGAAACCTACTCTTGGCTAGACACTCCTGTCATAAAAAATAAGCTTATATTATAAATATTAAAATTATTTAAAAATTGAAATCATTTAAAATATTATGAAGCGCATAACTCTTTGTTCCATTGAACACAAACATTTTTGCACACAAAACCCTGTTTTTGTCATGGATGTTAGTGGTTGCTCTGCTCCAGTGTGGTGGTTGCCTGCATTTGTGTTTTTGTCAGTGTCAATTGTCATTGCTTTCGATTGTTACTAGCCATGCCTCCGCTATTTGTGGTTGTCGGTACACTCCTCCAACTGGTGGTTCCTTCAGCATGGTTGTTGCTGACGTCTGTGTTTTTATCCTTTTGTGAGGGTCTATCATATGAAAATTGTAAAGCTTTAAAACATTGTTTTTAGAAGGTAGTAATATATACTGTATTGATGTCCTATATTTTTTACATTAACCTGTATCATGTCCGAGTTGGTGCTTCATAGCTCGTGGCATTGAAACTCGCCACCTGTCATTTTAAGAGAACCTTGCGTGATGTAATATTGTAATCTCAATCTGCAAATTGCAAAATAGGCTGCTTGCATGCCAATGATATTCGATTGAGTAATGATTGATGAACATCTCTCAACTCTAAATAGTAAACACCTCATTAACACTTATTATTTCTCTCTATCTCTCTTTTCCTATCACATCATATCAACTATCATATCTATATTCCTCTCTCTCTTCTCTTTTATTTCTCCTCCTAAGTGTCATCTAGAGTGGAGTTGTCCACTAACAATTTTTGTATTTGATTTCCTATTTTCTTCTCTGTTCTTCAACTGTGAATTGGAAATCTTACCACATTTGATCCTACTCAATAAAAATTTATTGAAGGAGCACAGTATAACAGTTCCTCTATGTTTTCCCTTTGGATGATTAGCAATGAATCAAAATGTGTTTAGAGCCGGATATCCCTCAGTAGCAGAATTAAATACCATAAATACTCAGCTACTTTAGTGAGAAGAAAATGAGTTTCTATAAATGTCAACTGGGGGCAATCTGTGTAGGGTCTTGTGGACACTGGAAATTTTGCCATTCTTATGCTATGAAGCTACCTAGTACTAGTAGGGTTTACCATGTTTAATTATTTGTCTCCATTAGTTCATGAGGTTTGTCATGGCATAAGGACTTTCTCATTTTGTTGCTCTAGTTTATTGACTCTCTAATCTCTGTTTACTGTTTGTTCTCTGGTGTGCACTTGGTACTACTTCCGTGGCTGACTGAATATACTCTAATGGTAATGATCCGTTTGGAAGAGAAGAAAGTGAAAGGAAAAAAATAGAGGAAAGCCAACACAGATCACATGTGGTTTCCTTTATTTGGTTTGATAGAAAGTGAAAGGAAAACAAAAGGAATAGTTGACTTCATGAGACAAAAATTTTGATTTTTCTTTCCTTCTATTTTCTCTTCAAATCAAATTTCAATTTTTTTTTCATTTCTCGTTTTCTTTCATCTCTACCATTGGGTAAATTTATAAAAATAAGATGTCGAAATAGATTTGATATTCTTCTTGCTCTTTCTGGATGTAGTAGAACGATTTTCACTTGTGTACTTGTGTTGTTGACACCGTGCAGTCAAATTCAACCGAGTATAAATTCTTGTAATGTAGGGGATCATTAACAACCAAAATACAATGAGGATGCTGTGGTTACTTTTTAGAGAACTTAGAAAAAATGTACAGCGAACTTGAACTTGGGAACATATAGTGTGACTGTTAGAGTATGTTATATTTTCTTGTTGGATTATATTATATTTTGTGATGTATTAGTGACGGCAATACAGGCTGTTTTAGTTGTATCTACTCTGACATAGTAGACTTAGGCTTCTCCCCTATGTAATCTTGCTTTTCTCTCTCTGTAATCAGACCTCTTTCTTCTCTTGTGTTCAATGACATTGGGTCTATATATATGAGTCCTGTGGCTGAGTGTTGTATCTCAACTCACTCAGACCTTGTCCAGCAACTAAGACTAATGTAGCCCATTAATTCACAGTGACAATGTGACAAGCAATCAATGGATGTCGAATTTTTGTTTTATTTTATTTTATTTTCCTTTAATGAAGTGTGCATTCACTATGGTAAAACAGCAGGCATGGCACAAAAACCCTCTAGCCCTGGCTTCTCCATTGTCTTTAACTTTTGTTTATATACTACTGTATTTAAGAATATGTTCTCCCCGTTTGGCAATGGCAGGCAGATGAAAGAGTTGCAGGAAATCTACCATTTGGTCACAAATAGTCATGTTCATCTTGAGTTCTTATTAACAATACCATTTTTCTTTTAACCGTTATTGATTACATGTATAACATAGCACTCTTTAACAAACATGAAAACAATTTTTGAATCTTGGATTGTCTGATTTCTTCCTTGTTTCCCTTCGTTTAACAATTTTCGTCCAAGAATATCTGGAAGCATTGTTTTTTGGGTCCAAGAATGTTTAAGCTATTCTTTTGGTCCAAGAATGGCTGAAGCCTCTTGTTTTGGTCGAAGAATACGTGAACTCTGAAGCCTTAAACTTGCTTGTATCCTGTATTCTGATTTGAGGGTTTAGGAAGCACTTTTCATTTGCTGTTAATTTTACCCATTTCAGTACTATTATGATAGGGTATGGGTTTAAGAAATGCGACCCAAGTTCTAAGAGACATAACGTGAAAGGAGAAAAACTATTTGCTTCTATCTCAACGGACGTTTGACTGTCTCAACTCTCAGTGCAAAACAAACAAAATTATACTTTTATTTGGACTCTGAAAACGATCTCGTTCTTAACGTTGTTTCCAGTCTACCCGCGTTATATCTATGGTCTACTCGTAAAGACCATTCGTCCAGTGTGTAGGTATATGACAAGCTAGGTTTTGTTTAAGCTTGACTTGACCAGCTTTGTAGTTTCGTGGGTCAAGCCCAGGGTTGGTCTTCGTTTTTGGACTTTCCAGTTACAATCCGGAAACGATTCAAATATATATTATACAGAAATGTGAAATTATAGTAGGTTCGGACGAAATAATAGATAAGAGTCATTTAAATATATTTGTTTAAATAATAGATAAAAGTTTAAATATGTTTTTAATCTCTTAAATTTGGATTATTGGTTTTTTATTTCTAAAATTTGTTTTTTAGTCCATTAATTAATAAATAGTTTTTATAGTCTCATACAAATTTAAAAAAACCAAAAATATATCTGACTTATAGTAAAATATAAACATATGTTTTATAGTGAAATGATATATTTTATTGCATACAAAATATTTTTCTACTAAAAATACATATAAATACAAAATATTATATGCAAATAGATGTTTAATTTTCAAGAGAAAGTTATTTTTTTTTAATTTTTTTGGATAAGTTAAAATTGATAGACAATAATTATTTTTAAGAGAGACTAAGTTATTACTAAAGGAATTGATTTTTTCTTTCTCTTCTCATTAAAGTTTTTTAAAATTTTGTTTTTGTCTCATTTAGTCATGGGTCCAGGGTTATCTTTCCTCAAAACACCCCTTAAGGTCAAACATGACCTATTAATTTATTTAAAGGTGCATTTTATATTAAGATTTTAAATAGGCATATAAGTCTATTATTAAAAAGACTTTTTGGCAAGCTTATTGTTAAACAAAAAAAAAATACGGTCAATGAACCTATTACATTATAGATGGAGGTTAGGGACTTAGGGTGAAAAACTTAACAGCGTCTATAGTCTTCTATTGTGGGAAAGTCTTTTTGACCGATAGATATGATGATTTTAAAATCAACGGAAGAGTTAACAATGTCTCCCATCGTTCTTATAAATAAAAAAATGTCTCCTATCGTGAAAAAATGTTTTTGACCGATAGTTACGATGGTTTCAAATCAATGGTTGATTATTTTTTTCATTTTTCTTAATCTTTCTTGATTTACCTCTCTTTCTTTTCTCTTTTTTTTCTCCCTCCGTTTTCCAATTTCTCTTAAACATATTTTAAGGGTAATTAAACATAACTTTAAACTGATTTTACTTTCAAACATATTTTTGGGAAATCCCACCGAAAATCCAAACATATCCTTAGAAATGCAAGTTGAGGAATGTAAGTGATATTTTTTTATACTGCATGATCATTGAAATTTATTAAAAGTTATTAATTTTGGTAAGTTTCATTTTTAAATTTGAAAATAATCATTAAATAAAAAGTGCCTCACATCAAAATAAGTTAATAAAGAAAACATTTGAAAACGAGTGTTAAAGAAAGTGTCGAATGCTAGCATTTCTCATGCAAGTTTATATGAGATTTTAACCTGTCAAGTTTAAACAACTAGCTTAGTGTCCCATGTCCTACACATGTATTAATTTTATAATTTATAATTTTTTATATATTACAACTTTTAATGTATTTTTATCTATTATATTTTAATTAATAAAAAAATATATTAGTATATATACACACAATATTTGACGATATTAATATATAATAAAATATTAAATGTCAATAGAATCACACCAAAAATTTTGTGTGATATATACTATATTTTCATATATATATATATGCATTAAGCTTGTGTTTTTATAAAAATTCGTACTTCATAAAAATGTATCTCCATAAAATTTATTTTATATTTAATATGTTTTCTATCTTAATAAATTTATATATTATTGATTGAAGAAATTTGAGCATTAATCAAATAAGTTAATTTTAAATATAAAATTTTCTTTAATTGAATAAATAAGGAAAAAATTAATTTGAACAAAAAACTTAATTATTTCAAATGGGTGAATGTTATTGTTGAAACTTCAAATGTTATTTAACATTTAAAAATAGTTTTATCAATTAATGTTTAAATATGGTTCATAAATTTAATATTTCCTTTTTATATTAATTTCATTCTTATAGTTTTAGTTACACGATGTAAAACATGAGTTTACTCTATAAAATTGATTAATATTTTTTTTATATTTCACTCTTATAATTTTTAATTACACGGTTTTAAATATGAATTTATTCTTACTCTGTAAAACTCATATAACTTAATATATATTACCTAAAAAATGAATCAAATAATCTGATCGGTTATTTTTCATGGTATATTATTAAATAATATTAAATCATTTTTTAAAAATTCTAAAAGAGGAATAAAATAGTTGATTAAGACTAAAAATTAAAAAATATAATTGTTTGCATTTAATTGAATAATAATTAAATATAAATCTAATAGAATAAATAATAAAATATAATAGATTTACATAATAGAATAATATTCATTTAAGTTAATAATTAAATTGAATAATAGCATTTAATATTTTGAAAGGAAATGAATATAAGACGGTCACGTCACATCAATTTCATATAACAAAACCTTATATATATATATATATATATATATATTTGATATAGTAGATTTGTAAATACAAGTTTTTAGATTTTAAACTATCGGAAATTACATTTTACACCGTCATAAACGGAATTAATAAATACGAACAAAATTCACACATTTTAAAAAATGGAGGATGAATAAATTATCAAAATTAAATAAGGATAAAAACACATTTTTTCCAAAAAAAATAAAATGATACTACTTCCTTCAGTTCCATGTTATAAATGATCGAGAATAATACTATCTAATCATTACGTAATTAACATGATTCCTCTTCTTCTTTTTTTTCACCAGTATATTAAAGACGGGGATCAAACTGAGGAATTCGTCATACATTGGCTTAATTGGTAACTAACAAAACACAAGAAAAGAATAATTTGAGTGTTTCCAGGAAATGGCTAAATCAAAACAGCCAATAGTGTGTCCATTCCGGAACAGTTGAATTTGTAGTGTCTGCTACTTCACTTTGTTTCCTTTTTCTTGTAAATTTTATCAGTGGATATCAAAGCTAAAATAAAAACATGCTCCGGTAAGGAGTGGTTTGTAAGAAGAGTCCTAATTTTTTAATACCTATAAATTTCAAACACCTAATTAATATTCTTATTTTTTTTTTCTCTTCTCTCTCTTTCTCTCTCAAAATTTCAATCTTAGTATTGATGTCAAAAAAATCTTTTTTCTATTAAGAACTACGAAGTGATTGAATTAAGCTTATGTGAATAATTGTAATACTGAAATGCAGATATGAATCGTCTTTAAATGTTTTATTTTTAATAACGTTAAATACAAAGACGTTGAAGAATCGTCTTTGTATGAGACTTTTAACAACGTTGAATAGAAAGACGTTGAAGAATCGTTTTGTATAGGATTTATAACAGTTTTAGAATGACACTTTTGTAGTAGTGCCACCTTGGGGTTTGGAAATTGGGTAGCAACAACATATGGCAGGAGAATTATAAAGCTCACACTTTAAGAAACCGACCCGGTCAAGTAATTCGGGACATAAGACCAACCATTTAAAGAAACAAAAAGAGATGCATTCACGGTTCCAAGAATATATTTTTACTAGTAGTATAATTTTTTTACTAGAGTACTAGTACATCTATTATATTAATATTTACAGTCACTATACAATTGTATCGTGTTCTCCCCCTCCATATGAATTCTTTCCAATCACTGCACATTGTTTTTTCCTCCCCCAACCCTGTGCCCAAGTTTCGAGCATCAATGGAGTAATTTCTATCCAAAGTTGGCGTTTGCATGATTGGGATGCTTTTATTGTGACGTTTCGGTAACAAAAATGAATAAAACCTAGCCTCTGATTTCTATTTCTTTTGCTTATAAATTTGCGTCTGTTTCAAACATATGCATCCATTACTGTACATTTCAGTTTCATTTGCTGTGTTTTGTATGTGTACTGTGGATTATTTGCTTCAGTTTTGATTAAATGGCTGCTCGATTTGACCCCCTTGAAAAAATCTGTCCAATGCGTGAGTGTTGGAGAGTGAGAGTTAGGGTTGTCCGGCTGTGGTATCTCCCAAATTTCAACAATGCGGAAAGCATTAATAGGATTGAGATGGTTTTCTTGGATGAGTTTGTTAGTATCGTTTTTCCTTTTTTAAATTTATTAATTTGCTTCTTATACTTCAAAATCTGTATTGGAATGTGAAACTGCTTTATAAAATGATAGTTCATAATTTTGTTCTACTGATATGTATTTAGGGTACTACAATGCATGCATCTGTCCGGAAAACATTAGTGTACAATTTTAAACCATTGCTTTCCGAAGGACAAGTTTATGTTATTGCTTATTTTGGTGTTGGGGAAAATACTGGATTTTTCCGAACAACAAGGCATGAATTTCGATTGAATTTCCAAATAACATCTACTGTCAAACCAGCTGAATGCCCACAAATTTCACTTTATGGGTGCAACTTTATTCCATTTGATGAGATCCTGCAGTGTGATTCAGAATTCCCATTCTTAGTTGGTAATTTTTAGATTGCTCATATACGTTTTTTTGTTAATTTGTTTTGTTGTTTTTGTGTTCCAAGTGGATTTAAATTCTTTATATTTTTTTTATAAGATGTCATTGGCCTACTCTCGGCTGTGGCCTCTGAGAAGGTCTACGACAAGGATGGGAAAACAAACAAGATGATAGTTATCAAACTTGGTGTTGACAGGTTCAAAGCTTGATGAATTGTCCGTCCTCTTATACACTAATAATATAATAGATATATGGTTGTATACTACGATTATATTTGTTGTAATTGCAGTGTGAAATTGGAGGTTACTCTTTTTGGAGATTATGTTGACCAGGTGAAGAGTTTCATTCAAACTGGAGATGTAGGCCTTCCGATTGTTGTGGTCCAATTTGCAAAAATAAAAAGATTTAGAGGTAAGTGTTATCCCTAATGTTATGTATGCCACTTGCTTTGTACTTTATTTTTAATTAATTCATTATTTATAGGTAAGATTGTTTTGCAAAATGTCATGTACGGAAGTAGATTGTTGTTTAACCTAGACATTCCAGAAGTTGCTACAATGAAACAAAGGTGCGGTTATATTTGTTTGTTTTCATATTTTGTCAATATGCTTATGTATTTGATTTATGTTTAGGTCTAATGTTTTGACCTCTCCATATGTTTTAGGAATGCTTCCCAATCCACTGAGACTTCCCAAGGTGTTGGACTTCTTTCTGATGGTCCTTACTACTCTATAGAAGATGATTTTGTCAAAGCCACACCAAGAAAATCTATTCAAGATTTAAATGATTGCGATCAGGTTTCTTTATTCATTTGTGAAATGCAATTGCATGCGTTTATTTGTCTCTTTATTTGTCTCTTTATTCTTTGCTTTTGTTGTGTGAATGAAAAATTCCAATTTGCCTATGCTTAATACCGTCTGATCCAGGCACACCATTGAAATTTCAAAGAAGACAATTCCCAATCAGCCTATGCTTTGCTATGACTATTAATAAGAGTCAAGGACAATCTCTTTCTTGCGTTGGATTGTTTTTGCCCAAGCCTGTTTTTACTCACGGACAACTTTATGTTGCAGTATCAAGAGTAACATCTAGAGAAGGATTAAAGATTTTGATTTTAGATGAAAATGGGAACCCAAGCAATACAACAAAAAATGTTGTTTACCAAGAAGTGTATCAAAAGATCCTAAATTAAGGTAGTAATGTTCCATTGCTGCTTTTTTAAATTATGATAGATTATTTTCAAATTAAAATTCTTAAACAATTAAACATTATACTTTCAATCATTATCACTAATACTATTTATTGTTAACTATCTTTTAAAATTGCAGGTTGGAATATGCACATCCCAGGCCATGCCATGAAAATTAGAAGAATAATGTCAAATTTTAAATAAAATTGTAATGTTTCATATTTGTATGATATATTTACTATTCATTAATTTTCATATCTATTTCCAATTGCATAATTACCGTATAGTATCATATTATACTATTTATTAATTTGAAAAACAAAGTTAATTTATTTAATAATATTACAATCTCGCCCGTGCATAGCACGGGTCAAAAAACTAGTTTTTTATAATTTCAAGTTTCAATGTCACTGGCTCTGATAATTCCTTGGCTCCTTCGTGCTTCGTCCAAGTTAGCTGGATATGGGTTTTCGTGATTTGCTTAATTTGCGTTTCCTCGGAAAAACAAGCCCAGAATTGACATTCAAGATGTGTACATTTAAATGAAGAGAGGATGCGAAGTATTAAAAAAAATACATACGAGTTAAAAAAATATATTATAAAATATCAGTTTTATTATTTCAGACCCGGACTTTATATAATTATTTATATTAATATTTCTCACCTTATATAATACACATATAAAATAATAAAAATCGTACAGACTTTGATGCTAAAACATCATTTTCGAGAATATATTGATGTTTTTGTAACTGGCAAAAGTGCGTTTTTCTTCAACTAGTCGCTAACACAAACAAATAAAGTGTGAGCCTAACACTTGATTTGGTCAGAAAACTTTCAGTTGGGAGCAGGTAAAAAATAGCAATATGTTTGAAGTTCAACATCGATTGCTGGTAGCAAGAAAGAAGAAGAAAAGGTTCAACATCACTTCCCAATGTTGAGATACTGCAATAGCAGGAACTAGGGTAACGTTTTCTGTGCTGTGACAAACAGGCTTCTTCTGTGTTTGTTCTCGAGGTATGCTGTAAAACATCAAGATTCATGAAAATAAAAATTTAGCTGATCTACAGATGCTATGACATAATAATTAATAAATCTGTATTTTGCTGATATGGTGGTATAACTGAGTTGAACAAGGGTGTTTGTTAGACTTAAGACCTAGCTAATAAAAATTCGACCAGAAGCCAGCGGCGGGGGCGTAAGAATTTAGGTGTCTATAAAGTGAATGAATCTCCGATGACTGACCAAATTAAATTAACCTAATCATGTACCATAATAAAGAAGCCACAAATGATTTGCTGCAATGGACAGCCAACGCTGATATGATATATATTCTCTATATGATAGTCTCTATATAGCCCATTTCCGATATTTTGTTATGAATTAATTAACAAAACTAGCAAGGTAAAGCAGATAGGACCATGACATATAATAGATTTGCAGGGTACGTGGCCAACATATATTTGTTAATTTCAAATCATGTGTTGCACAAATAATAATATTGATGTAGATA
>CM023944.1:1187507-1263565 GCA_013407115.1 Glycine latifolia | reverse complement strand
TTGTTATGAAACTTAAATTAGCAGTTTTTCTTTCCAGAATAAATGGTAATTAGGAATAAATAGCGTAACAGAAGACAAGCCATTCAATGGCCATTATGTTTTAATTTATGGAGAGGCAAACATTCTGCCTATAAATTGCTGTAATTTTTCATTTGTAAAACACAACAAGAGAAGCTATCAACAGAGAGTAATACAGAAAGTATTTTCCACATACATTTCTTGTTGTCAAATTGGTATCCAGAGCTATCAAGAGAGAAGGCTGCGGTGTGCGCTAGCCAATAGAGAGAGAGAATTAGAAGCTCTGTGAGGTGTGAGTTGAGTGTAAACACTTGAAGAAAAATGGCAAGTCTGACCGGTGGCATCCCGTTACCCAAGTTGACGAAAGGCACCAACTATGATAACTGGAAGGTGCAGATGAAGGCCCTTCTCGGCTCCCAAGATAACTGGGACGTGGTCGAGAATGGATATGAGGAACCGGCGAGTACAGATGGATATTCAAATGCCCAAATGAACGCATTGAAAGCCATCCGAGCTAAGGACAAGGCGGCTCTGTATCTGCTATACCGAGCTGTTGATGAGTCCGGCTTTGAGAAGATAGCAAATGCAAAATCTTCCAAAGATGCATGGGATATACTCGAAAAAACAAATAAAGGAGACGAACGTGTGAAGCAAGTCCGACTTCAAACCCTTAGAGGCGAGTTGGAAAACATGAGAATGAAGGAGTCTGAAAGTGTGTCCGAGTTCATTACTCGGGTGGAGGGCGTGGTAAACAAGTTGAGTCAGAATGGCGAGTCTCTCTCGTCAAACCGAGTTGTTGAAAAGATTCTGAGATCATTGACAGATGATTTCGAGAATATCGTATGCGCAATAGAGGAGTCCAAGGATCTATCATCGCTCACCCTTCAAGAGCTTGCTGGGTCCCTGGAAGCGCATGAGCAGAGAAAGAAAAATAAGAAGGCGGAGTCCCTTGAACAGGCTCTCCAGGCGAAGGCGACAATAAAAGAGGAGAAAGTGTTTTATACTCAAAATACCAGAGGCAAAATAAAAGGTAGAGGCCGAGGAAGAGGAGGCCGAGGAAGTGAACAAGTCGGCCAACAGAATTGGCATGGCCGAGGAAGTGAACAAGTCGGCCAACAGAATTGGCGTGGCCGAGGTCAGGTTCGAACCGACCGAACAAACACAAACAATTTTGAATGCTATAATTGTGGGAGGTATGGGCATATAGCCAAGGATTGTTACTCGGTAAAATGCTACAACTGTGGAAAGTTGGGTCATATTTCCAAAGATTGTAGGTTTGAAAAGAAAAAGGAGGAACCAACAAACTTCCTTGCCGAGAAAGAAGATGAAGGATTGCTGCTGGCGACAAACATTCCGGAAACCGAGCCGAGATGTTCTAATAACTCGGTTTGGTACTTGGACACCGGCGCAAGTAACCACATGTGTGGTGACGAGAGTTTATTTAAAATACTTTCAAAGGAGGAGTCCGGATCGGTTTCCTTCGGTGATGCTTCGAAAGTAATCGTCAAAGGCCGAGGAACGATCTGGTATCAACAGCAAAATGGGCGAATAGGAGAGATCAAAGATGTATACTACGTACCTGATCTCAAAAGCAACATTCTGAGCATGGGACAGATAATGGAGAAGGGGTACTCGGTTCTGATGAAGGACCGAGAATTACAACTGAAGGATAAATCCGGGAGGCTCGTTGCCCGGGTAGAAATGAAGAAAAATCGCATGTACAAACTTGAGCTGAAAATAGTTCAAGATCAATGCATGAATCTAGATATGGAAGATGAGGCCATGAAGTGGCATTTTCGGTTTGGTCATCTTCATTTTGGTGGATTGACCGAGCTGGTGAAAAATGAGATGGTGCTCGGACTACCTAAAATGGAGTTCGGCAAGAGGTTCTGTGAAGAATGTGTGATCGGGAAGCAAACGAGGATTTCTTTCCCGAGGAGGTCGGAATACCGAGCAAAGGAGCAACTCGGCCTAATCCATACCGACGTGTGTGGGCCAATAACTCCAGAATCATTCAGTGGCAAGAGATACTTCGTCTCTTTCATTGATGATTTCTCGAGAAAGACGTGGGTTTACTTTCTGAAGGAGAAGTCAAAAGTGTTTGAAACCTTCAAGAAATTCAAAATGATGGTGGAGAAAGAAACAAACAGACACATCAAAGCAGTCCGATCTGACAGAGGAGGCGAGTTCACTTCTGCCGAGTTCAACAAATACTGCGAAGAACATGGGATCAAGCATTTCTTGACTGCCCCATATACTCCTCAGCAAAACGGAGTAGCAGAACGAAAGAACCGAACTATTCTCGATATGGTTCGATCTATGTTGAAAGGAAAGAACATGCCGAAGAAGTTTTGGGCAGAGGCCGTGCAGTGTGCAGTCTATGTGCAAAACAGATGTCCACATGTGAAGCTAGGCGAGAAGACACCTCAGGAGATGTGGAGTGGTATGAAGCCGACTGTCTCTCATTTAAAGGTGTTCGGTAGCGTGGCCTATGGGCTAGTACCGAGTCAACACAGGACAAAATTAGAAGATCGGAGCAAGAAGTACATATTCATTGGGTATGATGAAAAATCTAAGGCATATAAATTATTTGATCCTATTAACAAAAAGGTGGTGGTAAGCCGAGATGTTCACGTGGAGGAAACAAAGCAATGGTGTTGGAGTAACCCGGTCGAAGCAGAAACTAGCTCGGAAATGGTTGTGCCTTCAACAGAAACAACTACCGAGCTCTCAGATGAAGAAGACGAGCCACTACGACCCAGGACGAGAAGCCTGCAGGAAATATACGACAATACAAATGAAGTTCATGTTGTATGTCTTCTAGCCGACTCTGAAGACTTGAGTTTTGAGAAAGCTGTCCAAGATGAGAAGTGGAGAACAGCGATGGAAGAGGAGATTGAGGCGATTGAACGCAACAAAACGTGGGAACTGACCGACCTTCCTGAAGAAGCTCAGCCCATTGGAGTAAAATGGGTGTACAAGAAAAAGATGAATGCTAGGGGAGAGGTTGAGCGGTATAAGGCTCGACTTGTGGTAAAAGGCTATAAACAAAAGGAGGGAATAGATTATGATGAAGTATTTGCTCCTGTCACGAGAATGGAGACAATCCGACTTCTTATCTCGGTAGCCGCCCAGAACCAATGGCCGATCCTACAGATGGATGTGAAGTCGGCCTTTCTAAATGGAGTGCTGAAAGAGGAGGTGTACGTCGAGCAACCACTCGGATACATGAAAAGAGGAGATGAGAAGAAGGTGCTAAGGTTGAAAAAAGCCCTCTATGGGCTGAAGCAGGCTCCTCGGGCTTGGAATGAGAGAATTGACGGATATCTCAAGGAAAACGGGTACGAGCAATGTCCGTATGAGCATGCCTTATACACAAAGAAATCGGAGAAGGATATGATGGTGGTAGCTCTCTATGTTGACGACCTCATATTCACCGGAAGCAACGCGAAGATGATTAAGGAGTTCAAGGAGGTAATGAAGAAAGAGTTCGAGATGACAGATCTAGGCTTGATGAAATATTTTCTTGGCCTAGAAGTGAAGCAGTCGGAGGAAGGGATTTTTATATCCCAAGAGAGGTACGCTCTTGAAATTTTAAAGAAGTTTAAAATGGAGGACTGCAACCCGGTTTCTACTCCAATGGAACCAGGCACTAAACTCTCAAAGTTTGATGGAGGAGAACGAGCTGATTCTGTGAGATATCGAAGTTTAATCGGAAGTCTGAGGTATCTTACAAGCACAAGACCCGACCTAATGCTAAGTGTTGGGATAACGAGCAGATTTATGGAGGATCCGAGCTACACACACTGGAAGGCTTTGAAGAGAATTTTAAGATATGTCCGAGGAACCCTATCACTTGGTCTTCTCTATTCCAAATCGGATGATTACCGACTAGTGGGATACTCAGATAGCGATTGGTGTGGTGATGTTGATGACCGAAAAAGTACTTCGGGTTATGTATTCTTACTTGGGAATACGGCTTTTACTTGGCTATCAAAGAAGCAACCCATTGTAACCTTGTCGACCTGCGAGGCCGAGTATGTAGCAGTCTCTTGGAGTGTATGTCATGCAGTTTGGATTTCAAATCTTCTAAGGCATCTGGGAGTGAACCGAGTTGAAGGGACCGTGATCCGAGTTGACAACAAGTCGGCGATCGAGCTAGCAAAGAACCCGGTCAATCATGGAAGAAGCAAGCACATCGATGTCCGATTTCATTTTATCCGAGAACAAGTCAAAGAAGGAAAAGTCGAGTTGGAGCATGTTGAAAGCCGAGCTCAAGCCGCGGACGTTTTCACCAAGCCGCTGCCGACCACATTGCTGGAGAATTGTAAACGGTTGATTGGAATGAGAGATGGAAAGAGTATTTAAGTTTAAGGGGGAGATTTGTTATGAAACTTAAATTAGCAGTTTTTCTTTCCAGAATAAATGGTAATTAGGAATAAATAGCGTAACAGAAGACAAGCCATTCAATGGCCATTATGTTTTAATTTATGGAGAGGCAAACATTCTGCCTATAAATTGCTGTAATTTTTCATTTGTAAAACACAACAAGAGAAGCTATCAACAGAGAGTAATACAGAAAGTATTTTCCACATACATTTCTTGTTGTCAGATATATAATTTCTAGAAAGGATGAGTTTTGGATGGTGGACCCTGCAGCGACGCGGGGAAGGGATAGTTGCTTCCATCTGCCATCCGTCCAGTTCCCATGATTCCACATGGTGCTTCAGGAGGAACTTGATCATCATGATGGTGATTCAAGGGCAAGGGTAACCTTTCGAACATGGCGTTGGCAAAGGAAGCAGCCACCAAAACAACGTGACTGAAAGCCACCAGAGGGGCCACCACCACGCCCCCAACCACCTGTCCCTGCGCCCCCGACAAATAAACCGACAAACCGTCCGAACCCGGCGGTGGCGGCTGCGGAAGCACCGTCCCTGTCATGGAAACTATCTCAAACCGACCGTGGAGCGTGAGGACGCTCCCGGTCGGTTGACGGAGCGCGACGTTGGCCACCGTGCCGGAGCCGCTGAGCACGGACACGCCCCTCCCTCGGCGCCGCGTGTAGTTGGAGAGGCTCTCCACCACGTCGGCTCCGGGGGAGACCTCCACCACGTTCGAGCGGAGGGCGTTGGGGCTGTCGCGCGTGACTATGACGGGTGGCTTGGGCCTGTTCTTGGAGCCCATGGGCCGCCCGCGAGGGCGGAGCCTGGTGGAGGAGGCTCCTTCTCCGTCGTCGTCATCGGAGTTTTGCTTGGGCTTCTGAGCCTGCAGGTGTAGGGCTGGTCTCATCATCAAAGTCTGTGGAACAACAAAACCAGCAACACCTAGTTGGGCTTCTTCTCTTCCCTCAACATTGTTGTTGTAATTAGCAGCCATCACCTCATCACTTATTTCACACTTGACAATTTAGATCCAAATTAAACCCACACTCATTGTAGTAATCAATATGTGCATATACTATATAGTTAAGATATCCCTACCTAGGTATATAATAAATGTGAGTGAAATTTGATTATATATATATATAGAGAGAGAGAGAGAGAGAGAGAGCGTGAGTTATATTATAATTACGTAATATATATGGCATGATAATTTTCTGTAAGTTGGTCGAATTCTAGGGCAAACGTCTCTGAATAATCCAATTTATGGAAAAAGAAACGCTGAAACAATATGTGTATGTGTATAGTTGAAGTGTAAAAGGAAGAAAGTGGTAGGGAGGGGTGCAGGGTTTCGAGGATGAAATGGTGGGAAGGGGAAAGAACCCAACAAATAACCATTACCAAAGACAAAATGTGTTCTATTCCACTCAGGGTATCACCTTCTTTCCTCACGCTCGTGTCGTGCCACACGCGTTACTCCTTTACAATTATTCAACCCCTAAAACACTTGATTCAAAGAAAGCATTGATTATATATTAGCCATGGATTTTAATTTAAAGGATTATTTTTTCCATAAATAATAATTTATTTATCATTCATAAATTTTTATGACATTTTCCAACCTTTTTTATTAGGCCTAATTAAACTTTCAAACATGCATTTAATATAAATTAATATAATTAATTAAACTGAAATCAAACGACTCCAATGTTTTTAATTTCATATGCCCAACACTTCTTTGAAGGATATGTTGCTCCATGCACAAATTTTTTAGACAATAGACATGTTGACTGTTCTATGCTAAAGAATTATTTATGATGCATCCATTAATTAGATGCATTAAGCATTTAATTGGTCTTGAGTTCAATTTCTTAATTCATGTATATGAAATAAAAATATTATTCCTTCATCTTAAAATAATTGTCATTTTATGTTATTTTACACAATCAATTTTTTTTTATAAAATTAATCTTATATCGTGATTAATTTATTATTACATTGTACAGTTGACAGACATAAACTAATGAAGTTAACAAGCTTTTGTAGAACCTTTTTTATTATTCATCTCATTATTGTTGTGATAAATAATATATATATATTTTAAATTAATAAATCTACCAAATGAGATAAGATAAAGATAAATATTACTGGTAGATAACAATATAAAGTTAAAAGAAAGAAACTAATGACAACAACTTTATCCATCTCATTTTTTTTTGTGTGTAAAAAAACGAAACAAAGTGCATGATCCACTAAGTGTCTGGTTCCATTTAGCTACTCGGAATGATTAAGTGTCTGGTTCTGGTCCAACCCAGTCTCATATCATTGCTCATATGTCTTGTGAACCTAGCATGTTTTCACTAAAGCAAACCCCTTTGAATTAATTAGTAAGTTACAACTAAAATTACCTTAAAATACACACATTGCTTAAATTGCTAAGATACTAAAGACAAATGGATATAAATTAGTAAATTTCAGATATATATATATATATATATATATATATATATATATATATATATAAATCTAACTAAAGTCATCAACTTTGGAAAATAAGAAAAATCAATGACTAATATATATTAGTTTATAAATAAATAAATTTATGAAAAAAACTTTCTTATTTTCATTACATAAAATTTTATCCAAACAATCATTATCAGTCTTTTCTATGAATAAAATATGGAGCAAAACAAACGATTAGTCTCACGCGCTTTAAAGTATCTGTGTCTCTAACACGTTTTTATATTCGCATTTCGCATTCATGAGAAGCAATTAATTTGGCTACTTTTTAGCCAAAAAGAAAGAGATTATATACATAATATATCAAGAAAAGTCTCCAAAAATTATTAAAATAAAAGAAGGGAAAGGCGCTATAATAGGTGCAACCCCATCATACACAACCTATAATGTTATTGAAGGAGAAATTCTAGGTTTCTTTATTAGAAACTGCAAATTTCTTTACGATTGAATAATAGGTAAATTTTGTTAACAAGATCTGTCAGTGGGTAACAAAAAATATAGCATATAACAATGCTTCGTTCAGATAGAAAACTAAGTAATATTTCAGCACATATATATTTATATCAAACCCTGATCAACAATGTATAATACTACAAGATAATCAGTTAAATAATGGATGGCAGGTGAGGTGAGTTAGGCACTCACTCGGCCATTGATTTGATTCCGAGGTTAGGCATAACATCATCGTAATAGGATCGGAGAGGGCCATGCTAATGCTATGAGGACGAATCCAAAAGCTCGCGTAGAGAGAACATAAGTCTGACTTTAAACCTACGCATCAGTTTGATTCCTTTGCACGTCAAATATGTATCCCACTCATCACATATATGTTTGTGTGTTTCATTTTTTAACTCAATCTTCGTAAGAATTTAATTCTATTAATTAATGAAAACATTATTAAACAAATTTTATTTAATAACAGCTGTAAACTGATATCTTTCCTACTGCAAAAAAAAAAAAAACCAATTGCAGGAGAAATAAAAGAGAGAATCTAAAGTCTTCGAATTCCCTATTTGACTCTTTGAGAATATACACATTCATCTTGGACGTACCTATATACATCTCTGGAATGTTTTGAAGCATTTAATATATGTTCGTGCACTTTTATTAAAAGGAACAACTATACACCACTATATATAGGAAAACTTGATCAAGGGAAGTTAGGACGCATCAACTTCTTTTAAAAGGTATTATAGTAGTATAGAACAAGTTTAAAATTTTAGGAGTTAATTTTAAAAGATTGATGCAAAATGAAAAAAAAAAAGGTCCTAAAGAGACATGCTGGAAAAGGAACCAAAATCATATATACGATTAAACAACTTGACCTGGGTTAAGGTCTATTACATTTGGATCAGTAAGCAATCATGAAAATATTTTCTGTTCACATCCACACGTAATTGGAAGACGATATACAATAGTGTTTTTTAGCCAGAGTAAGCAACGAGCTTTTGAACGAGTCCTCTACTCCACTTCTCGGACTCTTGTTAATGAAGCGCCACAGCACACAAAGTCCATTTCTTTCGCATACGGATAAAAAGGCGTTTGATGGGAAAATTCTAGCATATAGTATTAGTGAAATTAGGTATTTTTTCCTAAAAAAATGTTAAAATTGTTGGTAGTTTCGACTAATAATATTAAGGAGGAGATTTCATAAATCAATGATTCAAGGGAGGAACATTCACACAGCTCCCTGCTCAAAAGGAACGCGTACAAATAGTCGACCATGCAAACTAACAACAGCAGATGTCTGAAGCGAATCAATTCTTGCAGGTAAGTTCACAACCTGATAAACGTCAAATTTCAGTCAATCACTTTCAAGGAAGATGCCGCATCCTTACGTGACAAATTCTGTTATTACTCAGCGTCATACCAAGATCTCTGTTAAGAAAAGGTAGTTTACCTTTTTGAAGGGGGTAATTCCCCATGGATTGTCAGTGTGTTCTGGCACACCAGTTATAACAAGACGTCCAACTGGATCTGATTGGACTCGCACCTATTATAACAAAGTCAACAATAAAAGTAGAAACCAAGGAAGCCATAATCAATTACAAAGTAAAATACTCATTTAAATCTAAAATGAACAAATAATGTTTGTATTCACTCTTCAGAATTTAAATCATTTAATGTGAAATTCATAAAATTAAGGGTGAATACACCCTTGCTCACTTAGAAGAACTTTTTCCAATTATTAAATACAACTAGTTTTTACTTTTAACATGACAAATGAAGGCAAATTATCCCAAACATATATAAAACTATATAGGCAGAATTTCCCTCCTCACAAAAAGGCATCGAAAAAAGCCAATATAGATCATTAGAAATTGTAAAAAGTGATTCTACATCCTATTTTATACAGTTATGCTCAAGAAGAAAAATCTAAGATACGATTTAATAAATTCAAGGACAAAATAATTATCTTTATTAGTTGTCATTGTTGGATAACTAGGAGTGAGGATTTGACAATTGCACTGGCATATGTTTCGTCCAGCAGAATAAGCCAGTTTTTCTGCATAAAATAAACAGTGGATAACGACAAGAAGCCATGGTGCTTACCTCCTCACGAAGGAGCCCAGGAACAAGGACATACACCTCAAAACCATCCTTCTGGACATGGATACAGCAAACAGTAAAACTTAATTATTAAATTCTATTTATAAGAGAAAAAATCTGCCATTATGATCCATAAGGACATAAATTAGGTAAAGAATACAACCAAACTGACTTACAGTTTCCCGCACATTGATCTTCACCCAGTCAGCTGGGGGTCCAACGTCCACTACCGCTGTGACCAATCTATCAGATGAAAAACTTAATTAGCCTTGGTTCATTAGATACACTGAAACTTTATCATATCTCACAGTGCTCACGTATCTCTTTCAGATTGAAATAGGGATTGTATGTGGTTGAATGATCGGAGAATCAGTAATAATGAACAGAATCCTCACTGACATTAGGAAAATGCCAAAGGATCTGCCATGGCACATTCACTTTGTCAGTTTGTCTGTGTTTTGGCTCACAAAACTTTGGGGTGGGGTAGGAAAGATGTAGATATAGAAACCTTTAGGGAGGAAGAAAGCAGATATCTCCAAGGACTTGAATAAGACATGTATAGGGTAGTATCATTAAGGTGCACCAACTTTTTCTAGTTAATTACTTATTTTATTTTGCTGAAAACCTATGAATCTCATAAAAAATAGCATTTATTAATTGTGTAACAGCAAAATTAATTTACTCAACAGTAATTGTTATAATGAAGAGAACTTCAAGTGGTGGGTGGCCAATGCCATGAATTAAAAGATTGTGGATGGAGAAGCCAACACTGAAACTGATACAAAGATCATGACTCTATGCACAGGACTATTATAGGTCAATTAACAGAAAAGACCAGTAACTTAACTGTCGATCTCCTTCAATATTTGCAGCTTTCTCAGCATGCTCCAGACCAGACGGTGTCCTCTGTTTATTGATCATACCTGATTCATTGAAGCATAAATAAATGAGATAGTTATTAATTTAGAGAAAGTTGGTGATGTTTGTAGTGACCATACCAATACTTTTTAGGTTCTTTTCACGCTTTGGTGTGGAACTGAAGTTCTTGTCCTGTGCAAGAAAAAACAAACACTCTATTAGTAGAAACATTGCTATAAGAGAGAGTTACAGTGATCAACAATAAAATGATGCTAAGAATAAGAATGTAAATTGTAAAGGTCTCAACAGACCTTAATAACTGGCTCAGCAACCTCACCGTATCCAAGAAGGCGCTGAGCATGCCAACCTTGCATTGCACGTGCTGCTGCATCCCTTCTTGCTCTACCTGAGCCTGGAGTCTGGTAAACAGCAGGCTGCAAAAGAAACTCATTATTTGATATATACGAACAAAGGGTAGAGGTTGAAATGTTGTTACATGCTCCCAAATCCGTTCCAAATGCTCTTTTCTGTAAATTTTAACTCTCCTTGGTTAACCAGCAGCAACAGACCACCTCTGATGATCCCTAGACGAGAGGTCTCACAGATTGAGGACTTTGGAAATTGGTGGCTTAGAAGTCAGAACATCCTTCCATATTTGATGGCACCACCAAAAATGGTTGCAATTTCAAGCATTGTTGGCAAATGTTTTGGTTTCTCCTATACATTTTCTTAAATTACTTAGTATGATTAATATCATGATATGAAGAGTGTGCGAGACAGAGACTAATGACTTATCCCCTATATGCTGTTAGCAATTGTCAATTACGTAGAAACTCTTTAACCTATCATAGTGTTCCCCCCTTTTCCTGTTTAAAATATAATATTCTGCATTCAGTTTTTCTCAAATATTCTACTCCTTAATAACCCCAATTAACTTGGGTTAAAGGTACTATTGATGTTGATTCTACTCCTTTATAGCCTTTTTTTTTTTTACAAAACAGTTCTTCAGTTTTTTCTTTTTTAATATTGTGACTGTATGTTGCAAATTTTACCAATATAAATAAATACTTTAGATATTTTACTTAATATATAATATCACGTAAGAAAACTTGGGTTAAAAGTACTGTTGATGTTGATATTGATAATATCACGTAAGAAGATTGCTCCAGTACCTTGTTTTTTAAGCCATAAGGTTATTAATATTCAAGGTGAGTTGTCAATCATTTATTGTTAAGTCATTTAAATTGTCAAACATTTTACTAAGCCAACAACCAACAAATATTTGACAATTCACCTTGGTATAGTACCCATATAGGCACACATATGCATATCTCAAACTTTTTATAAAAAAATCCATGTTTACATATTGGAAGGGAATGGGACACACATGTATTTCTGCATGTTTTTAAGAATGTTATAATAAAAAATAAATTAAAATATTTGAAACAAAAAAGGTTCAAAAAAGGTTCAACAACAGATGTGGGGTAACTTGATTTCTAGCAAAAACTCCAGTCCTTATAGTTTCAATCCTTGAGGATTAGGAAGATGGTGATTTAGGATTTCCAGCAGTTGCTGAGCTTGATCAGTAGATAAAGTGGGGAAGTTCTCCTTTGTTATCAATCTGCTCTGTTTGATTACGGCACATTCATGGGTTTTTGAGAAATGTAGTCCTTCTAATAGATGAGAAAATACATAGTATCTTCCCTTATATTCTATTCCAATTGCATCTATGACTTTTTTTTTTGGGAAAAGGTATGCTAACTGCAAAGGCATCACAATAGAGAATATTGCGTCTATGATAAGTTAGCTTTTGTTGACGGAAAACTTATGTGCCAAATTTTTTTGGCTTCTGTTTCTTCTCTACCATGGTACAGTTCAAAATTTATCATTGACAGCAATGATTAAAAATACCCCCATTGATTTCCTTAATCTTTCTACTTAATTGTACTCAACAAAAAACCTAGGACTCTAGAATTTTTTTTTTTTGTCTCACAACCATAAAAGCCCAATGTTTGCATTCTAGCAGCCATTTTGTTCAAAATTCAAATCCAGTGGCATTTTCTTACAACTCAACTTTTGTGTCTAGCAAAATAGGAGCATAACTAAAGAAAGAAGGGCCTTTTTTCAAGTTCAAATGACAAAGAAAAACAATAGATATAATAAAAGTAATCTTCATGTGAGCATGAAATCAAGGAATAAAAGGGGAAAAAAGAAAGAACATTATACAAACCTCTTTTTCCACATTTGAAGATTGATGGAATGATCCAACAGGGAGCTGTAGCTCCCCAATCTCTCTCTTATGCTTTTCATACTCTAAAAGTGCCTGCAGAAATTGAAAATTCAGGAAAAAGGAAACCAGATCATACAAGTCGCTTAAAAAAGACAACAAAAGTAACACTTGAAAACGTTCAAGGCAGAAAAGCAGATAATAATGGCAAATCTAGCTTTTAGTTTCATTGGTATCCAGTCCTGTGACAAAGGCAGCACACGCAGTGGAAAGAAGTAGAGACAGCATACACACTTCCCTTCTTCTTTTACCTTTGAATATAGGAACATGAAATAGACATCAATTCAAGCTGAGAGCCTGATACTGGCGCTCATCAGATATTTCAGAAAAAAATATTAGCTATTAACACTCAATTAGCTTGGGTTCACTTACCACTGACCCTAATTAGCTTGGGTTAAATGTGTTGTTGATGTTGTATGGTATCAACACTCACAGAAGTATAAGTTTACTCTAATATATCAATTATTACAATACAAAGATGAAATCATTCAAATAATTAGAGATGAGTGTACTACCTTCTCATAAAAAATTCTAAATGTCCATGAGACTGTAGTGCAGGTCCTATGAGAAAAAAAATCAATATAATAATGAGCAAAGGGATATATTTTTTAATGAATTGTTTAGAAAGAGTTTTTATTTTGACTTTTGCATTTTTCCTAAGTATGGGACACACATGATCTTAGTCCCCCTAATATTTTTTAAGCCAATCAAGTCTTCTTACTTTTAAAATTAAGCAAATGTGATCCATTTGTTAAGTTACCATCAAATTTTAACATTGACATCATGACATGGCAATGAAATTGCATATGTGGAAATCAATTTAATCATTTGATACTCAATATGCCACATAGGATTGAATATATAAAATATAAACAATTTACAAGATTAAAAAAATGAAAGGAACTTAGATCAAATTAAACCTCATGAAACTCAAAACAGAAAAAATTCTTTGGGTTTGCTAACGGTGAGAACAGAAACCAAAGACTCAATTTCCTAGAGTTCTCCCACGAGATTAGGAATAGGATATCTCACCACATAGTGAAAAAGGCTTCTGACAAGGGGGACCACAACTTGCTTTTGGTGGGTGTAATCAATGGACCAAAACTCAAATGATACAGTAGCAGAGATATGGTTAATTTACAGTAATTTGGCACTGATCTGATTTGTTAAATGATCAATGGTATATGGTTAGTTTGGTGCCCTAGCATTTGGTCCCAATATATGTTCAGACTTCATATGCAAGGGTAAGGTTGCGTACAATATCCCTCCCCCCTTACCTGCGCATAGCGTGGAGCCTCCGGGCAATGGGGTTACGTGGTTTACGTGGTTTATATGTTCAGACTTCATAGTGGTTTCTTGATATTTGGTTCCTTATATAGTTAACTTGCTACTGGTATCACATCAACCACCTGATTTGTTCTTTCATTCAACTCACAAGATGAACAACCAAGTTTCAGAAACCCCAAAACCATTCACCAAGAAGCTAGTTTATATTTTCCAAATATAACCACACCTCCTCATTTGACATATTGTGATTGGTTATTAATCCAAATCAGCACAATGACTAGCCACATTGCAAATCTGACAGCCACCACATCAGCTAACTCTATTAACAATTGGATGGCAACTTAACATGTGGACCATATTTGCTTAATTTTAAAATTAGGGGGACTTGATTGGCTCGGGAAATCTTAGGGGGACTAAAATCACACAGAGTCCAAACTAGGGCGATCAAAAAAGCAATTAAGCCTTTTATATTTTAGAAACTAAATTATATATGTTAATAAAAATCAGTTGTAAGCCACTCAGCAAACTATAAAGAGTTTAACAGTGACCGTAAATAGCTTAAATATAGTATGATGAGGTTATGAAGGCTTAGTAAGAACTACAAAACAATAATATGTTTAGGCCTTACTTGGGGGGGTGGAAAGACTCTCCTACTTGCCGCCACAACTTGGATCCAGTTACCTACATATAATCAATCAGTAAGATCTACTTTATCACTTATTGGTAATCAATAAATGACAAAGGGCCCAAAACATTTAGCACCAACTGAAATAAAACTTATGGATTTTTGAAATTATGTAATTATAGTAATAATTGAGTATATGTTATGTAATTATGTTAATTAGAGTTGAAAAATAAAACAATTCTGTAATAATAAAACATTTAGCACCAACTGTATATTCATGTAATTCTGACACAATTCATCATGTCTCTCATTCTCTTTCATCATGTCAAATAAACTAAACATGTAATGACACATTCTGTTCCAAAATTTATAAAATAAGTTGTCTGGTAATCAAAATCAAGTTACAGGACAAAAAAAATAAAGACTCCACGACCCTACTATAAGGAAATTACAAGACCAAATCACATAGGCTGAAGCTGTTACGAGGTCTCCACAAGTTAGACAACAACTACTTGATATTAGCCCTACCATATCTTTCAAAATTTAAAAGGGATTTATTAGATGAATGACAAATACTAAATGATAGGATCTTTGTAAAGTTGACAAGAGGACTGAGAACCAAGTTGAAAAATGCTTGACTTCCATGGCTTAGGTTCTCTTTGTGCTACAGCCTACAACTAGTGTCTGCAATCATTTGTGTAGCTCTGAGTATATCCACACTACCTAGGCCATCAAAGACAGGGAAAGCATAACAAACAGTAGTACCAAAAGCATAACTACAGTATATCTGAGCCACTGAGGTATCAGCAAAGCCATCAAACATAGGGAAATCACGTGGATACCTCATCTGGATGTTTGCTAAAATGTTAAAATCTATATTCAATGAAAACACCCCTTTTATCTTACAAAAGCATGAATGGGTTAGAACTATTTAGCAATAACATTAACAACAGTCTTGAGTTTGAAGTAAGATGGCCTATAGGCTTACAAAGAGATGAGCTGTTAATAATAACACAGAAGATTAAATCCATACCACATCATAGCCGCCTAGACTGATAACAGCTCTCCACAACCTGCAACCCAAGGAAAAGTAAGGAATCCGCTATCAAAAGAGTTAGGTAACACATTCAAAATTAGAATCAAGGAGGAAGTCAGGCCCACTTAAACTAGCCTTAAAGGGATTACATCAATGCATCACAGGGGATATTATACGTACTTAAGGCAATTGAGTGGCTCTCCATAAAACTTGGGAGGCTTAAATTCCAAGGACCGCTCTCTGTAGAAAGTCTCAAGCTCTTTCATGAATGTTTCTCGATCCAGAGGCGTGCCATACTCATCATAATCAGTCATCTGTGGGTTAATGTCAAGATAATCACAATCTAGAAAATAAGAACAACAACAAAATGCTCTGATATCTTTACTGGAAGTAAGTACCTCAGTATCATTTAGAACATTCTTCATTTCTCTGACGTTCTTTTCTTTAGGCTTTGGAGTGATCAGTTCCTGATGCGAAACGGTCTTAGCAACTTCAACTTCAAACTGATTATTGTTAATTACACTGGCTTCTGGCACATGAGCAGGACAAGAATCGCCGTTTTTGATATCATGACGCTGTTCGACCATTACTTGATCCTGTTGTGGCGGAGCAGGGGAATTGTGAGTAGGGGAAGAAGCAACACGTTGGCTTTGTAAAGCGGCATCAACAACATCCATATCAGCAATGCCATGGGAGTTACCCGTAGGTTTCTCACCATCGTCCATCTTACACTACACAACCACGTAAACATAAATTACTACATTATTAGCATCATCTCATGACTCATGATGAAGAAGACGAAAATACTAGCCCTAAGCTAAAGTGGTGTGTCATAAATACGTGTCGATGGCGAAACAAACACGGCCTTGGAAGTAGAAGCAGCGTACCTAAATTGGTGAGTGAGGAATAGGGAGATTGATCCGCCGTTTGGCGAAAATGTAGGGTTTGGGAATCGAAAATGGGAGGAGGAATTGGGAAGAGCGGAGAGGAGTGTGTTTTGTTCCTATTTAAATATGAAATTTGAAACGGAATATGAATGAATGGAGCACAGAGTCTATTATACTAAGTTATGATGAAAATTAAACGTGACAGCCACAATTGGCTCCCATAGGATATAGCGGCTCCGGTAGCGGTGGGAGAGAGAGAATTATAGAAACTCCGCTTACCTTCACTTCACCTCCACCTTCCACTGCTCAAGTCTCTAGTCTCTACTAACTACGGCTCCGTTTCCTGCATGTCAAAATACTATCTTACCCCTTTTCTCCTTCTTTTCTTTCCTTCTTCCAACTCGTGTAGTCATACACGTATTTCATTTGTGCATGATATATTTTAAAAGCTAATTTAAAAGAGAAAAGAGTAACTATTTCTTTAACTTTATCTATTTTATAAATAAATATTTTTAATTTTATTTCACCGCAATTTATTCTTAAATTTTATTTAGTCTCATACTCAGCTTTAGTTTCACTCTAATTCATCTTTAAATTTGATCTTTTCTACAAATAATTTATTCGATTAAGTTGAGAGTTAATTATTAATAGAAAATGAACTTCAGTGATTTATAATTCATCTTAAATACTATTCATTCGTTAATTTTTTTATAAAACATTTTTTCTTTATGTAAGACCGGTATTAAATTATCACTGTGTGTCATCATGTGACCAGCCATAGATTTTCCTCCTGGGCTTTTAGCCCTGCATTTAAAAACTAAAAACAAAATAAAAATGTTCATCCTCACCATGAGAAGTTCCTCTGCGTTTGCTGCAGGAGACGGGATTAATTTTCTTCGTTGTTGCCGACAATAGTCTAATCAAAGTCAAAGCAAGAGGCAGCAAATACTAAATGAAACTCTGCATTGCATTGATGTTGCTACTTCCTTATTTCATTAAGTAAATTGTATAATTTTTTTGTTACAAAAAATATACAAATGCGATTATCAAATTGTTCAAAACAAGCTCCTGTGTTTATCACTCTTTTCTGTCACTGGGAAATTGTCTGCTCAAGGAATACCCAAATTTATACATCTAACAAGGTAAAAAATTGACCAGTATTAAATCAGTATGATAGTGCAAAACCTCAAAGCATGTAAGCAGAAAGATTAATTTCAAGAAAGAGAACCATACATGACTCACATAATAACATTTTATGTTATAAAAAAAACTTGCTATTTCTCATTCTCGTTGATAAATCGAGTTTGAATATATATAGTTAGTTAGTTAATTAGTTAGTGGTTGTTACTTTTAAAGTTCAATTGACTATTATAATCATGACATTCCTAAAATAATTAATTAGTCAATTAATAAAGTGAAATATCATAATAACGATATTCCTGATTTGTCTGCAATAATAAGCAAGTAAATTTGTCACTTAATAAGCAAATCACACATAATGATGAAATCTGTCATTATGAGTACACTTGTCTCTTGACCTAATTTTTGTAAAGAATATTTTTGTTAAAATTTTAAAAAAGAGGGAGCGGTAAGAGAAGCCAGTGCGAATAGCATAGACCTGATTAGAATAATAGACATCAAATAGTAGGGCCTTGACAACTTGGACAGGAGGCCTGCATTTTGAAAGCAGGTCCGGAATTGCTTATCATTGGGTTGTGGTCTCACAGCTAGAAATGGGCAAGTTAAGTTTTCGCTATCGAACAAAAAAAAATAATACTTAGATTTGTAATACAAAATCACTTAAATTATAATCAAATCACTTTTTCAGAATAATTTTTTAAAAAATATTTAAAATATATAATATATTTCTATGTGTTATCTATTTTTTATTAAATGATATGTTTCTTAAAAAATATAATTTTCAAACATAAACTCAAACTACTTTATTTACTTGATGTAAACTTTTTTAAGAGTTATTTTTTTATAAAGTTTAGACTCTTCTAAAATTTTGTTTAAAAGTATATACTTTATTAAGATACTTTAAATAAGTTAATAATTATATCTTCAAATAAATGTTATACTAAAAAACAATATAATAATCATAACAGTTATAATATTATTATATTTTATAAAAAGAATATTATTATATTTACTTAAATAGAACAGTCAATTAAATTTAAAAACTCTTAAAATAATATAAAACCTAACCATTTTTAACTATATGGATTTTTTTTAAAAATAATTGCCGAGTAATGTCAAAAGAATATTAGTTAAATAAATAATAAACATTTTTTATATTAAAAGACATGATACAATGTATTAATAACCTTAACTAAATTAAATTTAATTAATAAATAAATTTAAATTTCCCTTAACAGGTTAGCAAAGAACCTTGAAAAGCAATGCAACATTGAAAGAATACAGAAAGTAAAAAACTAGGTAGACAAATTAGATGATCGTATCAAATTTTCCCTTTACTAACGAAGTAATCAATTAATCTAATAATTGCATGCTTGTGTAAAAGTTGACAACATTCTCATGTTGATTAAAAACTATTTTTTAGATACCAGTGAAGTTTGAATCAGAAGCGAATCCAGTTTGCATGACCGAAGTGTAAAAATAGTTAATTTAAATTTATTAATTAAAAATTATAAAATAGTGATTCTGACTCATTAAAAAAGAAAGTAAACACACAAAAATTATGATTTTCAATGGTTTTTGAAAATAATAAAATTTATGTTTAAAAAGGTTAAATAAAAGTATATTAAAGTTGTTTCTCATTTAACACATTTTTTAAAATAACAAAAATATATGTTCAAAAACTTAAGACCAGCGTAATCCATGACAATCATTTCTTCTTGTCGATTGTCATTCACAAATGATCCAGGGTGAGAGGCCGTTTAATGTGGACAGCATGCAGCAGAACATCTTTGATTTCTCGAAGGAGAAGAATATATTGTTCATCATCACCACCCATAACTTTATGGCAGCACCTACATGCAAGTTTTAATTCTTATAAAGTAAGAACATTATAAAATAAATATAGAATTTTAATTATTAGTTAAAAATTAAGTTATATATATATATATATATATATAACAAAATATGAATTAAAATATCAATCATTAATTTCTTAACTTATAGTTAAACAATAAACTTAGCCATTCCACCCAGGTTGAACTCGGATAAATATAATTCCAACTGTAACGTTTAATTCTCATTGTTATCTCAAAACTTTCAGTTGTACTAATGCTTTCACTAAATTCTTTCATCTAATCAATTTCTTTATAGTACATGAAAAATGAGAGTGTTAGGTACCTAGCTAATGATATTTCATTTTCTTAGGCTAGATTGATATCACATGTATGTGGTACTAACTACTAAAAAAGAGTCTTCTAAAACAAAATTACTGGAAAAGAGAAAAAATGATTGGCACCACATAAACATATATGGCAACGCAATACCAAATACAAAGAATCCAAGGCCAAAATGTGAGTTTCGCGCATATCCACGCGGAAATGGATCGATGTGCGACTTGCTACAGTACCTCATCAAATACAATATTGACACATCAAGTTACACCAACAGGCAACAGTGACTCGCATATGCTGATACAAACTTTTCTCAAAAGTGATCTACGTTATTCTCTAGCTTCATAATCATATCCGACAAAGACATATTTTATATGCATGATTCTAGTTCATTCGGTTTCGGTGGGAATTTCATCTCCCAATAACTTGAAGACGTTAATATTTTCCTGGAAAAGGGAATAGGCTGATAAGCTACACATCTAGGCAGTGGCAGAGGTACGCACACAATATCACAAAAAATCATTTGAAAAAAGTGATCTTCATCAATTATCAAAGGGAGTTGCGTACCACATTTTTTGTTTTAAGGCTGTTATAGCCCCAAAACTGGTCCACCCATTACTCAACCAGACGATAACAGCACCAGAAATGCCTTCTTTTCCACCACCACTATTGGTAGCCGTACGTGCCACATGCCCAAAAAGAGAAGTTAGACACAAACGTAAACAAGATTCTCTTGCTCTAATGTACCAAGAAAGAGCCAAAGAAGTCACAACACTGATAAGTTGGAGTGAAAATCTTTGATCCTCACACGTATGTTGTTGTATGTAATGGGTTTTTGGTCCCTCTGCCTGCAGAGTCCAAGTGTCAGCTTCTTATAACCCCAATGAATAGTATGATGGGACGCCATACTGCAATATCTCCATCGTCCCTACCAAAGTTTTGGGAAATTCCTTAGCTTAGGTTTCAAATGATCGGGGCGAGCATGATGATCGATGATATATATAATATTGATATTTAATAACACTTGTTGAAATCACATATTGGGATAGTTATGAACTTCAAAAAACTTTTTGCTTACTTGTGTGCATATGGGATGCTGCAGGTAGCAAGAAATTAAATATCCTTCACAAAAACAATTGTCATGCGGAGCAGTTTTAAAGGCATTCAAAGATTGCTAATTGTGTCATGGAAAACCATCGACAGAAGTTTATCAATTTCAATCATCTCAATATTTCTTGTTTCTTCATTAACACATCCATGACGCATCAAGTATACCAATAATTGTTTTTTTCTAACTCTGAAATACCGTTTCGCTTTAATATTTTGTTTGCATGCATATATTCAATAAAAAAAATTACAGCATCAAGTATCACTTGATAGGAAAAAAAATCAGTGCATGTTTGGAATCTATATATATTGAGAAAAGTTAATACTTTTATTTCTAAAGTAATAATAAATTTTTCTTTTTACATTTTTTTGATGAAAAATCTTTCTTTATTTTGTGTATTAAAATTCACAAAAAATTGTACTCTCTAAATTTTTATCCCAACTTAGTTTTAATCTTTGGACAAAGTGCATCTTGCATTATGCTAATTAATTATTATCGAAAACAATTTATTAAGCCCACACGAGTTTTATCAATGTATTAATTTTAATGTAATTTGATTTCTTTTACTAACTCCCAGTCCACAACACTGGAGCAGCCTGAAGCCAGCAGTCATCTAATTTTCTCATCATTCTTCCTCGCAAGAGCATAATTTTTTTAAAATAAATATTTAAAGCAAAAGAAATAAAAGATAGATTAGTATAAATTTAATGAGATAATTTTAATTTATTTTATAAATATTATATAATTCTTTTAATTTGAAAAAGAAATCCCTCTAAAATTCAACTTTCAAACATATTATGGTTTATTATCTTTAAAGTGTTATAACAAATATAATTAGAGTGTTTTATCTAAATTTTTAACCATTAAATATAATTAGACTGTTAAAACTTAAAACATGTGTTATGGACTTATGGTATGTAAAATTTGTTACCAAAATAAACCAAACAGACACTAGGTGGTTTTTACGTAAGAATGTATCTATTATCTATATCTGTTAGCCATGGTACTAAATCTATAGTGAACAGTCCATGTCATGAGTCACTTACATCACATCACTAATTTGGACCAAGCAGGGAGTGACCTGTTTCATTCTTGATTTCTCATAGTTTCTATAACCATGTGAGAGGAGCTTTGGTCTGTCTCTGTGTTCTTGTTAAATTGTTTAACTTATAACCCTCGAACTAAAATGAATGCTAGCCTCCTCATAGTCTTTTTCTAATATGACCCGTAATAAATTAAATCAACTCGATATTAGTTTAAGACTTAAGACATTAATTAACTCCATGAACATAATATAAATTAAAAGAATACTAGCAACACATCATTTAATACATATTTTTCGACACACTCTCAATCTCATTGACTAAAACGTGGGTCTGAAAATGAACTCACTCATAGATTTATACATTTCAATAAATTTTAATTAATAAGAAACAGTAAAAAAAAAAAAAAAAATTTAACACTCCTCTAAATGGGTTGAGCACCTATAAGGTGTAATACAAGTGACTGATATAATTTGGACATTTTAGGAATATGATTGGAGTATTTACTGACCTTCCTCTTTTAACCTTACCCTTTTTTTCCTTTTACTGTTCGATAGATTTTCTTCTTTATTGTCTTTTGCTTCTTGTTGGGTCATTTGACCCCGCGCTTTAATTAAAAAGAAAATGATGTAAACCTTGACGACATGTATTATGAGAAGTTTGCTACCTATGGTGGGAACCGTCCAGCATACGTCCACCAAAGTGAAAATAAAAGATTTTAAACGCAGATGTTGACACGCACCTTAAAGTTAACATACATAACCACGTGGACTATCTTATTTTCATGTCAAAATTATTAAATTTATGTGCATATATTTTATTACACACATATTCCAACTATAATTTGATAATGAATATCATCATATATCATGAACTGAATTTGGCCCATATTTGTGCATATCGCACAGCTATTTCTCTTTTTGTTTTCACATTACTAGTTGATCACTTTCCTTCCCATATATTTTTCTTTTCTTTTCACCAAAATATAGTATATAGATTGCAGCAACCGGAACGAAGCATATCGTGTACATGGTCTATCCTCGGAATTGATATTCTTGCTGCATGCATATGAAGTTTTTTTTTTTTTAACTCAGAAAATATAACTTTTCTATGACTAAGGACTGAACAAGTTAAATAAAATAAACTTAAATAATTGATAAAAGATTTGTATCGATACACACCATTTGCAAATTTGATTAATTATCTTAAAAAAAATAAAGTTGCCCAGAGCCCTCCCCTTTACCAGCTGGAGGAGATCAATGGCATACAGCTCAACCTTTACAACTGCTATCTATGCAAATAATTTGTTATAAGAAAATAATATAATTAAACCGTTACGCTAATTTGTATGTATTTTGTAAAAAGATTAGACAAAAAAATAGAGGAAAATAGACAACAAAAAAATATATTAAGCATTAAATAGTTGGTTTAAAAGATATATAAACTATTTTTATTATATTAAATTTATAGATTTAATTACGTATAGTATAAAAGCTTTTCTATTAATCCATTTGTTAGATTGATGAAATTTAATATTTAAAAATATTAAATAAAATAAGTTTTACATCACTTTGTCTTGAATTAATCAATTAAGTGGATTTTTATCCATATATATAAACTACGTAACTGTCAAATTAAAGTTAATGTGAAGAACTGCGACATATGCATGACCTATTATTGTGGGGAGAGAGCGTGTTGTCTTAATCAGAAATATAATATCCAGTATCCATATTAAAATTATTCCCACTCGTAAACTTCAACAGATTGAAGAAGAATAGATGCCTGAGCATGGCATATGATGAACAGAACGTCTTTGTTGAAATAGTCGTACGTTAGGCAATAGCGCTATCTAGGCTGGACTGGACCGGACCGACAATGAACCGGCCATGCATTGAGAGCATTAAGCCAAGCACTGCTCCGTTTAGTTGGCATTTATCAATTGTGACGTCACTACTGTCATTTTTTCAGGCCACAACAAAGGCCAATTTTTTCAGGCTTCTCACTGGTATTTTTTTAAAGACAAACGTAAGCATCTATTTCATGGGGGAATTTGAATTTAAGATATTATGTATATTACTCTAAAACCTCTCACTAGACTGACCCTAGTGTTTCAAATAAATAACTTAAAAATATATGAGATTAATTTTTGGCTAAAACATAATTTTAGTCTCCTATTTATATTTTAGATTTTAGTTTGATTCTTTAATTTTGAACGGTTTTATTTTTGTCCCTTAAAATTTTCTATTAAATCAAATTGGTTCTTACATTTACTTTATGAAATTAATTTGTTAACTTAATTGATAACATGGGATAAAGGGTAAAAAATATCACATCAATCAATCAAAATTGAATTATTAGTGTAGAAAACTAAGGTATACTAATTTGGTATAACAAAGATATTACAGGAGACTCAAGTGAAATGTTTAAAATTTAAGAGACCAAACTAAAACCTAAGGTCCTGTTTAGGGTGTTTTTACGTTTGGGTTTCAAAAAAATTTAAAATAAGAACCATTTTTTAATTTTAGTTTTAAAAAATTTTAAAATCAGATTTTAAAATATGACTAGTTTTAACAATGGTGATGATGGTGATGTAAAAAATGATGACAGTAGAGATATCAATGATGGTTGCAGTGATAATGACGATAGAGGTGATGATAACGGTGGTAGTAATGATACCAATGATATTAGTGGTATGGTGGTAAAAGTTAATGATAACAATAGTGGTGGTAGTGATGTCAATGATTATGCTGACAGTGGTGACATTAGTGGTGGTATAATAATATCAGTGATGATGGTGGTGACAATGTGGTAGTGATAGAGGTGGTGGTGGTGGCGATAACGTTTGTGTCGATAATTGTGGTGGTGGTGCTGACGGTGATAGGTGGTAGCGGTAACAACGATAAAGATGATATTGGTGGTGACAATAATGATGGTGGTGGTATTGATAATAGTAAGGTTGATAGTGATAAAAGTGACAATAATGATAGCATTGTTGGTGTCAATAGCCAGTGATGATTGCGACAACGTTAGTGGTGGTTATAGTAGTGGTGACAATAATGGTATTGGTGTTGGTGGTAGTCGTAGTGACAATGGCAATAACGATGTGATGGTGACAACAAAAAATGTGATTGTCAAATGTGAGAAATGTGTATTTTTTTAAAAACTAAAACATATTAAACATTTTTTCTTGATTTTGAAAATAAGTGTAAAAGTATTTTAAAAATTATTTCAACTTCATTTTTATTAAACATATTTTGTTTTAAAAATTAAAAATTCACAACCACCTCAAACACCGTAAAATATAGATTAAGGACTAGGAATCCAATTATAAATTATAAGATATTATTTTGGGTTGAATATGTTTATTGTTTTTATAAATTATACATAAAGCACTAGTGACATTTACATATTTTCCGTATAATTGAATGATATATTATATATAGGTTTGACAACTTATTTAAACTTGCATTTAAAATTTAAATATGGATTTATTATGTATACTTTAAAACTCTTTAAATTTCAAAATTGATGGTTTAGTTATTTCAAAAGAATAAAAGTAAATGATGGGCGTACTCGTGACTAATGAGACTGGCCTACAACAAATTTAGGCAACCCCATTAGTTATTGTCGCAAATTTTGATAAGTCGTAAGATAAGCCACAGTGACGACGTTTCTGAGAGAGAGTAGAGGTTTCACTCTTTCAACTATACATGCGGGAGGGACACCGCACCGCGGTCTAAGGTCGTGTGCTTTCCTCTATATAAGCACGCACGCCAGCTGAGGCACACATCTATCTATCTATCTATCCTGCATAATTTTACTACCTCACCTCGACCATTGCTTCTTATTATACATCACATCTATTTTATGGCCACTGAAATATTATAGACTGCGTACTCATTCATAACATATCAGCTGCACGTGTTTCTAATATATATTTGCCTCTTAGTGGGTCGATATATTGAAGATCATGGCTGAGGGCAAAACACCAACTCAAATATCTCTTCAGGATTTTGATCCTCAAAAGACACCCAGAAGGAACAAGTATGCTTTCGCCTGTGCCATTTTGGCTTCCATGACTTCCATATTACTTGGCTATGGTGAGTACGTACGTGTTAATTGTCATAACTACACGTGGATCGACATGCATAGCTAGGTTTAAGGTTTTGTTTTCTCTTTTTCTGCACCAAAGTCCTATACTACGTGCTATTTCAACTGATAAAAATAGGTAACTTCCCTTTCGTTGTAGTATGTCGAAATAAAAAGGAGACATTTCTTCTTCGGGAAGTTAATAATAAAATATAATTAACTCATATATATATATATGTGTGTGTATGTGTAAAGAACAATATTATTGAGCTTTCTGTCATAATTTATTTCACTGCAATAATATTGCATATCCACAGTCAACATAAGATATTACATGATATGATGTTATGTTATATGCTTGATTACAGATGTTGGGGTGATGAGTGGAGCGATTATATATATAAAGAGAGACTTGAAATTGACGGACGTGCAAATCGAGATCCTGGTAGGCATCATCAACCTTTACTCTCTGATAGGTTCATGCCTCGCCGGCAGAACCTCCGACTGGATCGGTCGGCGTTACACGATCGTCCTTGCCGGAGGCATCTTCTTCGCCGGAGCAATCCTCATGGGAATATCCCCGAACTATCCCTTTCTAATGTTCGCGCGGTTCATCGCCGGTGTCGGCATCGGTTATGCCCTCATGATCGCCCCCGTCTACACCACCGAAGTCTCCCCCCCTTCCTGTCGTGGCTTCCTCACCTCCTTCCCCGAGGTACTTAATAAGTTAATTATTTATTTTCTGAGATTAAGTTGATCTGTTTGTAGTACTTAATAAGTAACAAGATTGTGTTGTGTGGCATTTGATGACTGAAGAGCGAAGTTAATTTCTGATGTTGAATTCAGGTGTTCATAAATGGAGGGATATTACTAGGATACATATCAAACTACGGATTTTCAAAGCTGTCACTTCACCTGGGATGGAGGATGATGCTGGGAGTTGGGGCGGTTCCTTCAGTGATCCTAGCGCTGGGAGTGTTAGCCATGCCAGAGTCGCCACGCTGGCTCGTGATGCGAGGTAGGCTCGGCGAAGCCACCAAAGTCCTCAACAAAACCTCCGACTCCAAAGAAGAGGCTCAGCAGAGGCTAGCCGATATCAAAGCTGCCGCTGGCATCCCCGAGAGTTGCACCGACGACATCGTTCAAGTAACCAACCGAAACCACGGCGGCGGTGTATGGAAAGAGTTCTTCCTTTACCCTACACCCGCGGTGCGCCACATCCTCATAGCCGCTCTCGGGATTCATTTCTTTCAGCAGGCTTCCGGAATAGACGCCGTCGTTTTGTACAGCCCCGAGATTTTCAAGAAGGCTGGGCTCGAATCCGATGGGGAACAGCTTCTCGCAACCGTGGCCGTTGGATTCGCGAAAACCGTTTTCATCTTAGTGGCTACTTTTTTGTTGGATCGGGTCGGGCGTCGCCCGTTGTTGTTGACAAGTGTTGCCGGAATGGTGTTTTCGCTTCTCACGCTCGGGGTGAGTCTCACCATCATTGACCACTCACGCGCCGTGCTCAAGTGGGCCATTGGGTTGAGCATAGGCATGGTTTTGTCCTACGTTTCCACGTTCTCCGTTGGAGCGGGTCCCATCACGTGGGTGTATAGCTCAGAGATCTTCCCGTTAAGGCTGCGCGCGCAGGGTGCGGCTATGGGAGTTGTGGTGAATAGGGTCACTAGTGGGGTCATCTCAATGACGTTCCTGTCCCTCTCTAATAAGATCACTATTGGTGGGGCATTCTTCCTCTTTGGGGGAATCGCAATGTGTGGATGGATCTTCTTCTATACCATGCTCCCCGAAACACAGGGCAAGACCCTTGAGGAAATGGAAGGGTCCTTTGGTAAATTCGCGTCATGGTCCAAGGGTAAGGACGGTGAGAACAGAGAGATCCAATTAGCCAATTAGGGACCCATAATCGTGCTTAATACTTTTGAGCCAATATAATATATGGTGAGTCACTGTGTACGTACGTCTTCAGATTAGATTAGCTTTCTTAGTAGTAACAAAGTCTAGTATGCGACGCAAAATTATAGTACTACTACTTTTCATGAATGAGGAGAGAGACGGGTAATAATTGTGGTAAGCTATTCGAAAACTACATTCTTAATGTAACCTTTGCTTTTTTCGTGGATATTATTTGATCATTTGATGTAATTTTATTACCTACTCGGCTACTTTCTTCAAAATTAAATTTAAACAAAAAAATATATATTTTAAGTCTCTTAAAATAAGATACGGAGTAATATTTACTTTTAGCCTACATAGACTAATGGTGTCACGGCCACACCATGTTTAAAAGAGATTAAACTGAAATTTTGTATATTTAAAGCAATAAAAGTTAAACTTTTACATATTCAACAGGAATAGTATCTTATTACCAAAAAAAAAAGAAAATTATCTTACTAAGAAAAAACATCAACATCAACATCATCAATATCAAAAGCACATTTAATCCAAATTAATTAGGATTGATGGTAGATGAATTCAATGATGCATTGGAGTTTTTGTGTAACCGTAAAATTCTTCTTAAGTTAAAAGAAAAATTTTATAGAACAACTGTAAAACTGATAATGTTATATGGAGCGGAATACTGACCAACACATAGACAACATGAACATAAAATAGGGTAACAGAAATAAAGATGTTAAGGTGAATATGTGGTTATACAAAGATGAATAAAATAAAAAATGGTGATATTAACAAAAAGTATTAGTGATACTGGTGTGTGAAAAGATGAGGAAACAAGAAATTAAAATTAAAACTTTACATATTAAGAGAGACAAACCAAATTTTTACATAGTTAAGACAGATCAAATCAAATTTTTAATTTATTAAGAGAAAAAAGAAATTGTAAGAAATATTATCTTTAAGACGCTGCAGCATCTGAACAGGGGCAAAACCACATTCTAACATTAATTTGCGAAATAGGTACATATTTGGCTGCATGTGAATTAAATCAATTAATATATCATCTGTCATCATTCGCTATGGGTTAAATACACTTTTACGATTTTAGGGTACATTCTGGTAATGAGAAGGATAGGATTTTAGGGAACATTCTGGTAAGGAAAAAGGATCCAAACCCACCACCATTTCTCTAGTTTAGTTTGGTAAAAAAAAAAAAACTAAAGGCATTTTTAACGAATAATGATAAGTAACTGGAGTCTAGAGAGGGTAACGATAAGTAACTGGTAAAAATTTGGTTTGTCTCTCTTAATAGCTTGTACCTATCACCTCAATGAATGGTATTTACCATTAATAAATAAGATTACAGAGCTGTATTTTTACATTACGAGGAACCCCCAAAAAATTATTACAGAACTTTTGAATCTTCATTCGCCATTTACTACTATTCCCTCCTCAATACTATAACGGTGAAAATTCCTCAAAAAAAAATCAAAGCATAAGACAACAATGAATGTAAAATTACAAGCAACAATGTACATGTTAGGTAAGCTCTATATTATCTCACTTCTCGATGCCTTGCTGCAGATACTGTATCAAGTCATAGCCAGCAGTGGTCCACTTATTATAAGCATCTTTACAAACATGGGTCATGAAATTGGCTGCTTCACGCTCACTCATCTCCGGATGAAATCTCTTCCGAAGATTGCCAATCGGGTCACCCCTGCTGAAGCAAGGTAACCCACTGTCTAGCATTAATGACACAGTAGTGATGATCCCATCCATTCGTCGACGGGCAGCAAGGTACCCCTTCACGCACAAACTACATGTACAATAAACAGTAAAAGAACGCTGAGTTTTATATGACATCCAGGAAAAAAAAGTTTGTGATCTAGATAGAAATGCCATTACTACCTTAAAAATTGGTTCCATGTATCACTCTTCATTACACCAGATGGATCTAGTAATTGTGTCATCTCATGGCTCAGCTTAAAATGAGCACTTTCAAAACGCATATTCCCACCCGGAGAAGTTTCTAGGATGAAACCGAAGTCAATATGAACAAGCCTCCCAACACTGCATCAGCATGCATATTAGTGATGCCATTTATCGGACCATAAAGCAGAAGAGGGCAGGGGGACTAAAGATCGCAAATAAATTGAACAAAGGGAGCCAAATAATGAGGATGTTCAAATGCTTCATAGGCATCTAAAGCTAAATTCAGATCCGCTAGCAATAATAACTGACTTGCTGACAAAGTAATGGAAGAAAAACAAAGATCTTACTTATCAAAGAGAAGGTTCCCATTGTGCCTATCCTTTGGTTGAAGCAAAAGACTAGCAACAGCATAACCAGCACTGCTAATGATAAAGTTCTGGCGTGCAGCCTCAAAACTGGCAGACCCAACAGGTCCATAGTCTTGCTGAAATATCTCAAACAAACCTCCATCAGTTGTTTCCCCCATCTGACTTCTACTGCGTGTGTTTGGCACAACCTGGAAAGTGTGAAAAATAAAAAAATTACAAATCCACAAAACAATTACCCCATATATGACACAAGTAATTAACATTGAATCTTATTCCCAAGGAAACTGATTGGAAGTCATTAGAAGTTTATATAATAAAAATAACAGAACCTTTTGACCTAACCCTTATAGTACAGAATTAACATCATAAACTGTCATACACATGTTGCAGCAGAGGTACCCAACAAAATCAACCAAATTCTGTGCTATGGGCATGTTTGGGTAAGCATATCCAGAAGCACTTCTAGAAGAAAAAAATAAGAAAAACTGAAATAAAATTCTCCATTAGCTAATGTATAAAAGCTCTCTCATGTTTGATAAAAAGATTTTACATGTGTTTCAACTTGTTTGTGTCCTAAGATATCATAAAACTTGTGTTTAACATGAGAGTTTGATAACCATGACAGTTCCATGTCCAAGACTGAGAATCCAATTGCTCAAAATTACACTTCCAAGTACTACCATAATTTGGCAGTTATCACTGCACTGGCATTTTTCATTCTCATCAAGAAAATACTGACAGATGAGCCACAAAATTTTCACGATGTTATAGCATACTGGGAATAAACTCACCTCTATTATACCTCTCTCAGGACCAGTAGGCAGTACACCATAAGGAAATAGATAAAGATTTAAGCCAACGGCTTCAAATAAATCTCTAAGTAGTGCTATTACTTGAAGGGCAAGAACATCTTGTCTACAGTCATCTCCAACCTTAAATGCAAGAGAACAGTCAGCCCAAGAATGACAAAACACAAGCATAAATTAAGCGCAATTGACAAGAAGCAAGAAAATAAACATGCTGCGAAAAAGAAATGGTTTATCTAACACTAGCCATACTCCAAACATATCACTGCTCTTTATTTGGTCCATATTTCATTTGAAACTATCTCTAGCCATCTAACAACCCACACACACAAAAAGGAAAAAACTAAAGTATAGTTTAAGAGAATATATATATATAACTGGAGTAAAAATGAGCTGTATTAAAAATATATTTAAAGAGGGCTAATTCGCTAAGCCCCAATAGCATAATCTTCTGCAGTTTTCTTGACATGATAACAGGATATCATCATAAATACAACCCAGCTAACCTTGAAAATGCAAGCTTGTGGCTTTACATCATTCTCGTCCCCATCTCGATCAATTACATTAAAAGTTATCATGATTGGGACTTTTGCAGCTGATTGTAAGGGAATACCACTATCTACTCGAATACCCCTAACAAGCTTGTTAGGAGCTGTCGGTAAATAAAGGTCCTCACCGTCCATTTCAATTTTCTCCAACTCCCTACCACATGGTGAAAATAAACATTAACTTCAATCAAAAACACATTGAAAATTCACCATAAAAATAAGCCTTCAGACATTTGGCCAGTACCTCCGGATACCAGCTCGGCGTTCTTCTTTAGGGAGTGGAAATAGCACACCAGAGATGGATGTAACTTTGTCAAAGAAATCAAACTCTCTTTTAAATATGTCAAGTGCCTTTGGATTAAAACCGTCAATTATACGCTGCCTTACAGCTGGCAGCAGTTCTAGAAATGAACCATTCTGAAATAAAAAAACAGAGATAAAAACTATATAAAGTATGATTTGAAAAGAAAAAAAAGATTCTGTAATCGAAACAAAGAATTCACTTTGAATATATTAATATTCATATTAAAGAGTACTAGCAACCCATTCTCTAATACACACTTAACTATAGGCTAAAATTTATTGGAAACTATAAAATCATGAGCGAGGTTCATTAAACTAGGAATGGTGTGGGACTCACATAATTGTTGTGATTTCCAATAAGTTTCAATCAATAATAAAGAGTGTGTTTGAAAGAGTGTTAAAGAGTGTGTTGCTAATATTTCTGTTATATTTTCAGTTTTCACAAAGTACTGAAAGTAGTGCAACATATTTGAATGCTAGTTTCAAAGAGTAAAGACAAAACTAGAAAAATGTATCTGCAAATTGAGGAACTTAATGTAATCTGAGCAAATGTCATCTTGATGGTAAACTCAAGATAGTGTTTTCTCATTGCATATTCTAACACCTGACACACATAAATCCTAACACTTGATGTGGACTTGAGTTTAAAATTCATGGCATTTTCATCAGTATATGATAGCAATAACTGATTAACTATTAACTATACTATTTAACTATACTAGATATACAGGAACTTTCTTTTGGCATACCTTCCCACTGTTTGGGTCTTTTCCTGTCTCAGGTACAGTCTCACCCTGCCAAAAATAAAATCAGTGTTTAACCACTTATTAAATAAAAAACAAATAACTTGTAATGAATGCATATATTGACAAAGGGAGCATAATCTACAGGTAAGAAAAACACAATTATAAATAAGAATAAATTGTATAACAAGTAAAAAATAACAATCACAAGTTATACCTGCAAATGCCAGATAAGAATATGGGCAAATAAGTCACTTCTTTGAGCAGCTCTAAGCAAATACCCTTCAACCAATTTCTGTAAAAATAAATGTATGCAATTGGTCACTAAGATAAAACACATTGAAAGTCATTATTGGACTGATGTTCTTTACACTTTTACATCAATTATTATTTATTAGAGATTAACTTGAGAAAATGTTCAATTTAAAAAACTTCAAAAAAAGGTTAGAAATTTTCATTTGTGAAATGTCTGAGCTGAAGATGTTTCACTCAATGGGATCTTTTATGATGTCAAAATACTTTATATGTTTATAGAAAAGAAATTGGAAAATGGACTAAAAAAATTCAGACAACAATGCATAATGAGATTCAACAGGGTGAAAAATATTAATATATTGACATATTTTTGTTTGAGCACCCATGATCTTTTCAAAATCTCAATGTGATAACAACTTTAAAAACATAAGGATTATTTATGCTGTAGAAATGGTGAAAGAAAAAAGGTAAAATCAGGTTTTATATGACCATTGACAAACAGTAGGAGGAAAGCACATACTGAGGGGGATAAACCATGATATTAAATTTCAATAGATATCTAACCCCTTCATCATGTCGCAACGACTGCACCAGCTGTGGCATGAAAAAAGTTACTCGTTCAGGAGGATAGGATTCCAGAACCCTTAGAATGTATGCCATGACCCGTGGATGACCCTTGTATGCAGGAGAAAGAAACTCTAGAGCTTGTGTAATAGAACAAGGAGCCCAATGAGGCAATTGTTGCAAGTGCACTGAATTATCATCAACTGCCTTTGGGGTGATAAAGTAAGGTAATGCTTCTGGTATGTTGCGCACATCCACTATATTTGCCTGTAAAGCAAAGGTATTGTTCCATATTTTACAAGATAATGAAGTTAGACAAGTTAATGAGAGAGAGCAGCAAGAACCACAGGAATGAAAAAATAAAAATTAAAAAAGCTACACAACACAAGAATAAATTCTCCCCTTTGCAGGTAAATATATGTGTGTGTGTGTGTGGGTATAGAATTATCAGGCATGACAGAAAATAACTAAGGTAAGGATGATTATATGTCCTCCTTGAACACAGAATATTGCTTTTGAACAATAGCTATATAACTGAAAGTTCTTATTAGAATTTAAAATGTAAGAAATTTCAGTTCAGGACAACCAGTTCAACAGCATCATATTAAGCAATAAATGTATTTATTTACTTTAAGTTTCAATTTCTCATCTCCATCCAACCCGAATGTGTAACTAAAAATGCTTGTGAATAAGCCAAAATTTGTTGCAGCAGCTAGATATAAGATCAGACATAAAATCAAATATGTTTTCCCTGTAAAATAATTTTTTTATCATCAGCCAACACATTTCCTTTCTCGATTCCTTGCCTTCAAGATACACAACATATACTAGCATCAAGAAAGCATAAGCTACAAATCAAATCATCTCTATTTTGGTCTAGTTTTCACTTCGGTGCAGATTGTATGCTCCATAACCTTGCTAGATAACCTTATTCGAACAGCTTAAGCTTTTCAGGTTGAATTGATCCCCAATGTAGGTATTACCGTATTACTGCATTTAGTTTTAGTGGCTGATAGACTTCTTAATGTGATTAGCAACCAACCCCAATTAAGAGTGTTTACATTAGGAGAAATAATGATAGGCCCAAGGAATCAAGCGGGCCAGCCTCTGCTAGTTAGACCTTGTTAGTTAAAGTTGTTAGAGAAGTTTTAATCGTTAGCTAGTTAGCTCCATAACTGCAGTTAGCAGAGGTAGGATATAAATAGAGGAAGATAATGTAAGTGTCTAAGTGAAGGCAGTTAGTCGGTCAATTAGTTTCGCTATGCAATAGTAGTAGTCCATATCCTCGTGTGAATAGGATATTCATGGGAGGTCAATCTAAACACTTGTAATGCTTTCTTTTGATAGAATTATCAGCTTATGAATGCTGGCAACAAATTGCTTTATTTGCAGCTGTGCAATGCAACCAAACTCTATGTGGTTCCTAGTTTTGTTGTCACTACTATGGTTTTTTTACTTCACACCACCCAGACTTGACTTATTTGGCACTAGACAGAATATCATTCAGAACCGTAGTTGCCACACCTCAATTTTCTCTATCAAAACCAAAAACCTTTTGCAGAAGGTACTTTTACACTTCATGCCCAAAACCAATTGATCCCTCCTTAAACCACATTATATTACTTTAAAACACCTCTTGTAATTACCATCTCACCATAACCCTCCAATCCTACATTTTTTATCATAAGTCCAAACCTAACCTTCCACTGTCTGACAAGAGAACATAGAGAACAGTAGTCGCTAAAACATTTAAATTTTAACTTATTAAAACAATTCCCATTTTGCAGACACTCAACAGACTAGGACTTCCGGTTCACAATCTTTATTATTGAAAAAACAAGAAAAAACCTTACCTGTACAAGCTGAGTTACTTCAGCTTTTACAAATGCATTGGTCGGAAACCTTGAGGCCAAGGATAAAGCAAGCCTAGGATCCACAGAGAAGGCAGTCCTAGTATATTCTATCCATTTATCTGCACTAATCTTGGGTCGGGAACTACTTTCCCTGAAAATACATACCAGATGATTGAAAGCTTAGGACAAGAAAAACAAAACATATAATGAAATTACAGTGGTCAGAAACAGATATTTATACTTTGTGTTAGTCGGCTGCGCCCAGACGTCAAGCCTATCAGCCTCATGCTGGCATAGCATTAAAAGTAGCTGCCTCCGTTTTTCTCTTCCTACAGCATAGTTCTCCATTTGACCCCAAACAGGATGATAGTGACCACTCTATCACAAATGTAGAAATTAGGGTTAGGATATTTTTAAGTCCATTGGGAATGTTAAAACCACTTTCATAGAGAAAGATAAAAAAATAAAAACGACATGACAATTATTTAAAGACAACAATTTAATGTTCCAAAGTCTCCCCAGTGTAAGCAGATGTTAATGCTAGACATTGAATTATTACCACATCAGCCAAAGGGTTCCCATTTTCTTGTCCATTTCCTTTTGAACCAACTTGGACGGTATCTCCTTTCATATTTGAAAGGTATTGAACAAATAGAGAAACAGATTGAGCCTCACACTGAGCAAAGTTTGTGTAGTTTGTGTCATACCATTCAGGCTCAAAAGAAAACCAACCCAAAGATGCCCTACAAATGAAGCAAAAAAAAATCAATTAGTAAGAAAGGTGAACATCATGAATCCAATTTTGGTCCCTATCTTTGCAAGAAACTATTGCTCCAGCAAAATAGCCCATTAAAAATATTTATAAAAGCCTAAAAATCTACTTTAGTGCAGAGCTAACATGAAATACCAGACAAGTCCTTTGCAGTTATACCATCCCGGGACCCATGCACATTCAGCTGATTAATCTACCAAATGTTCCAACTCAAATTGAAATAAATAACAGATTTAACAGTATTAACGGTGTGTTTGATAGGCTGAGGTACAGTACAAGGAGAACACCACAGAACAAATTTTTGTCCAGTCTATTGTTTGGTGTACACTGGAGTCTGGACAGCACATGAAAAATAATATAAAATTTACTATAATACCCTTTTTAATATCATCATCATCATCATCAAATAATATATTATTATATTTCATAGCATATATTATATAATATATTACCTTTGAATATAAAAATTTTCTTTGTAATATTATATATATATATATATATATATGTATAATATATAATTAAAATTAAATAATAAAATATATATATATATAAGTTTATTTATAATATCACTCACAGATACAAGTTTATTTCTTATATAATTTTAAAATTTTCACAACTTCTATATTTATTATATCAGCTTTTCTATATTGTGGAGGAGTTTTTTATATTCTAGCGTAAAAGGTTTACGTTTCAGTTTTTTAATGAAGAAGCGATGTGCAGCATCATATAGCATTGGCAATTTCACGGGCGGTTATTTTATTATGATAGAGGGAAGAAGAAACTGAGGAGAGGGAGAGGTGGGGGAAAGAGAAGAGAGATATGTGGGTGTTTTGGTCTTTTGAAAGTTTTGTACTGGGAACAAAAAGTTGTCCTATAGAAAATTGAGTAACAAGAACAGAAGTTTTTGTCCTGTCCCTCAACCTCTTTTTTGTTCAGTTCCATGGTCATTTTTAAAATCAAACATTGATGATTGAACAAATATTTTTGTCCAGTCTTGTACCTTACTTTTTAGCAAATCAAACGGATCTTAAGACACGTAAATATTTATTGTCGGTGGAACAAGGCTTGGTTCTTCTTGATTTTCAGTAGAAAAGATAAAATAAAAGAATACAAAAGATACACTATTTACTTCCATCATCTCAGTAATTTCCTGAATTTTTTTAAACAGGGCAAAGCATTCAGCTTGAATAAAAAATAATTTAGAGCACACGTTCCAAACATTATTTATTGGTCAGAACTGAAGGATAAGGGGTGACAATTTATGATTATTAAATCATGGAGAACATGATGTGGGAGGGGTAAGTTGTGCAGTTTCCACAAAATGTTTCAAGCCGCCAAGATCAGGGAATTAAAAGCATGCAAGAAGAGAGGAGCTGAGCAATGAATACAAAACGTATGCTTCATGAAGAAGAAGAAGAAGAAGAAAGGCACAACTTGATGAATAAATAATAGCAAACAAAGCACAATTGCCAGTCTTAGCAATTAGCACAGGTAAAGAAAAAGAACAATTTAGGAGAAATGCACCAAGAATGCCAAAAAAAACTACCACAGACACTCGTGTTCACCTATAAATCCGATCTTCCAGCAGCTGAAGCCCCATTTGAAATTTTTGCAGATTACCCTGAAACTGGCAAGAGCAGTACTTGAGCCCTAGAAGCATCAGAGTGAAAAAAGTACCACTGGCCGCAGGATGGTGTGAAAAATTCCAGGGAAGCTTTGTTGTCCCCTGCAACATCCTACCAAGAAGCAGAAGTTGCTCCACACTTTGGTGTCGAATTGCCTACAAGAGACAGGATAAGAATGATTCAGGGAATTAATTCAAATACCAATATTTGAAGCTGAAACTAGATTCAGTATTTAATACAGTAAAGGAAGTAAGGGCAAGGTAATATGCCAATTCCTTCTTCGAGCAATTTGATCTTACTTCAATAGGTCAATCACAAAGTTTATCAACATATTCATTAGCAATTAGTCAAACAGCATAAAAGCACTAGCAACTACTCCCTCCATCCCATAATAAGAAAAAATAAGTCCCAAAATAATTGCATTTTAGCTTTTAAACTTTGACATGGTTAAGTATCCTTTGACCTAAGAAATTATTCCAATTTAAATGTAAAATCAAAAAATTTCTTGAAATTAAGCTTTGCCTCCATCTTGTTCTCGTCTTTTTCTTTATATTCTTATTATTCTTTTCACTATCTAATCCTACATAATTGTTTTCAATATCTTTTTCATTGAGTGAAAAGTGTGCTAGGGTCCATGCCGAAAGACAAGGCGCCAGGTCTTCACCCGGATTTGGTGACAAAAAGGCAAGGGTGCCAACACGCAGATGGGCGAGCGTGGTGGGCAAACACAGCCCAGGGGTTTAGGATGAAATTGGGAAGCTGGAACATAGGAACATTAACGGGTAAACTGAGGGAGTTAGCAGATGTCTTTGCCAGAAGGAAAGTGAATATTGTTTGCTTGCAAGAAACTAAGTGGGTTGGAGAAAAGGCCAAGGAAGTGGAGGGCACCGGTTTCAAGTTGTGGTATACAGGTACTATCAAGAGTCGCAATGGAGTTGGAATTATGATCGATAGAAGTTTCAGAGATAAAGTCGTTGATGTAAAAAGGAAAGGCGACAGGATTATGATGATTTAGCTTGTAGTGGGGGATCTTATTTTAAATATCCTTAGTGTGTATGCACCCCAAGTGGGATTACTATCAGATGAAAAAAACCAATTTTGGGAAGACTTGGAGGAGGTTCTGAGAGGGATACCAAGAGAGGAGAAGATTTTCCTAGGAGGCGATCTAAATGGGCATGTTGGTAAAAACAGTGGAGGTTTTGATAGAATTCATGGTGGTTTTGGCTATGGGACGAGAAATGAGACTGGAGAAGATGTCTTGAACTGTGCACTAGCCTATGATTTGATGCTAGCGAACACTTTTTTCCAGAAAAGGGAGTCTCATCTTATTACGTATCATAGTGGCCAAAATCGTAGTCAAATTGATTTCTTTATGACTAGACGGGAAGATAGAAATTCGTGTATTGACTGCAAGGTCTACCCTGGGGAATGTGTGGCGACACAACATAAGTTGGTTGTTCTAGAGGTTAGGTTCAACAAAGTTCTTAATTTGAGGAAGAAGGATCCAAATCCAAGGATAAGATGGTGGAAGCTAAAGGAGGAGAAACAAATAGAGTTTAAAGAAAATATGTTGCGTGAAGGACCGTGGGAATTTATTGGAGAAGCTAATGAAATATGGAATAAGATGGCTATGTGTGTCCAAAATGTAGGAAGGAGGGTGTTAGGTGAAAGTAAAGGGAATAAAGTTTTTACAAAGGAAACATGGTGGTGGAATGGAGAGGTGCAAGAGGCTATTAAACAGAAGAAGGAATGTTTTAGATCTTTGCATAAATGTCCCAATGATGAGAATTTGCAAAAGTTTAAAGTAGCGAGAAAGGATGCAAAGAAAGTAGTGCGAGAAGCTAGAGGCAAAGTTTTTGACGATTTGTATAAAAAATCTTGGGAGCAAGGATGGAGAGAAAGGTATTTACAAACTTGCAAAAATGAGGGATAAGAAGAGTAAAGACCTCACCCAAGTTAGGTGTATCAAGGATGAAAATCAAAAACTTTTGGTGAGGGATGAAGATGTAAGTGAAAGATGGTTAGACTACTTTAACAATCTTTTTAATGGGAATGATGACAAGAGTGAGGTGGTTTTGGAGGACGTTTTTGATGATCTGAATAGAAAATTTGTACGCAGAATTAATACACATGAGGTTAAGGAGGCTTTAAAGAGGATGAAGAATAATAAAGTGTTGGGACCTGATGACGTCCCTATTGAAGTGTGGAGAGGCTTGGGAGATGTGGCAATAAAATGGTTGATTAATCTTTTTAATAGGATTCTTCAAACAAACAAGATGCCTGATGCTTGGAGGAAAAGTATGCTTGTGCCTATTTACAAAAACAAGGGAGATATCCAGAATTGTTCAAACTATAGAGGCATCAAGCTCATGAGCCATACTATGAAGTTGTGGGAAAGAGTTATCGAACATCGCCTAAGGAGGGAGACCAAGGTTTCAGTAAATCAGTTTGGATTTATGCCAAGAAGATGTACCATGGAAGCTATTTTCTTGATGAGACAATTAATGGAAAGGTATAGGGAAAGGAAGAAAGACTTACATATGGTGTTCATAGATCTTGAGAAAGCATATGATAGAGTCCCAAGAGAAATCTTATAGTGGACTCTTGAGAAGAAAAAGGTAGCATTAAAGTACGTTAATGCAATCAAGGATATGTATGATGGAGCTACCACATGTGTGAAATCCTGTAATGGAACATCAAGGTATTTTCCTATCACGGTAGGTGTCCACCAAGGTTCAGCTCTTAGTCCTTATCTTTTTGCCTTAGTGATGGATGAACTGACGAGAGATATTCAAGAGGAGGTGCCGTGGTGTATGTTTTTTGCTGATGATATCGTACTTATTGATGAGACCAAAGATGGCGTGAATAGGAAATTGGAATTGTGGAGAAGCACTTTGGAGTCTAAAGGATTCAAGATAAGTAAGAGCAAGACGGAGTATATGAAGTGTAAGTTTTTGCAGGATAAGGATGATGATCAAGACACAGTGCATCTACTTGATCAAGAGGTACCCAGGAAAGATGTTTTTAGATACTTGGGATCAATGTTGCAAAAAGGTGGTGAGATCGATGAGGATGTAAGTCATAGGATTAGAGCAGGGTGGATGAAATGGCGGAGTGCATCGGGGTTTTTGTATGACCGCAAGATTCCCCTTAAAAGTTAAAAGGAAAATTCTATAGAACGGCTGTTAGACCGGCAATGCTATATGGTGCGGAATGTTGGCCAGCACATAGGCAGCATGAGCATAAAATAGGGGTAATGGAAATGAGGATGTTAAGGTGGATGTGTGGTTATACGAAGATGGATAAGATAAGAAATGATGATATTCGACGAAAGGTGTCAGTGGTACCGGTATGTGAAAAGATGAGGGAGCATAGATTGAGATGGTTTGGGCACGTTATGAGACGACCGCTGGATGCTCCTGTAAGAACAAGAATTTGTTACCAAGAGCTAGACACAAAGAGAGGTAGGGGTCGACCGAAACTTACCTAGGGAAAGGTAGTTAAACAAGACCTAATGGAGTGGGATATAGATTGGCGGACGGTATGTCTTAGGAAGGAGTGGAGAAAAGCGATAAGCTTGGTGGAGGGTTAAACCCATTAGTAACCCTATGTTCCAGTCGTTCCCTTGTTTTTAGTCCTTCTCCTCCTCTTTTCTCTCTTCTTCCTCTCACCATTTTTTTTCCCTCTCATTTGTCTTTTTTTCGATTTATCATTGGGTTCATCTACCACCGACCCCAATTAACTTGGGTTAAAGGTGTTGTTGATGTTGATCTTTTTCATTGAGTGATCCTACATAATCAAGATTTCTTTGATCCAGTATTCTACTTTTGCCCGATTAACGTAACATTAATTATTTTTTTTCACTTATATCCCTTATAATATTAATAATAGACAACAAAATCTATAAATGAATTAATGATGAGAAGGTTAATTTTGTAAATTACTACACTCTTTCATCTATTTATTGATTTTTCTTGGTCTAAGTAAAAAAAAAACTAGTATGACAAATATTATGGGAAAGAGGGAGTAACATTTGATGGCAGCAATTTAACACTAAAATAATATCCCACAAGATCCACTAACCAAGAACTGACTATCAATCTCAAATAAAGAGTGGTTTATGAATATGTTCCTGAATTCATTAATTAATCCGCATCAAGCAACTATAACATAATTGTTTACTAAAAATACAGTAGATTGATAGAGAAATCAAACATTCGACCCTACCAATTTCACATTCAACTATGCCCATTTAAATATACCACCAAACAAAATATAACTTTCATGTTAATGTAATCCTGAAACTCTGCCCATGTGTGCTTGCATGCAAGTCCTATCCTAAGTCAGGATAAAAGGAGGAAGGTTGGTGTCAGGTGTTGCGAATTAACCGTAAAAAAAAACAGCTATTTTTATGAGAAAAACCTTTATGATATTTCGTTGGGACATACCCTTCATAGCAGCGCGTTACATCAGGCCCTGGATGTAACGAAAAATGGGGTAGAGCCCTTGCCACAAGGCAAGACGCTACATCGGTCCTGGGATGTAGTGATAAGTGAGCTAGGGTCCTTGCCGCAAGGCAAGGCGCTAGGTCTTCATCCGGATTTGGTGACAAGTAAGCAAGGGTTCCAACATATAGATGGGCGAGCATGGCAGGCAAACACTGTCCAGGGGTTAAGGATGCAATTGGGAAGCTGGAGCATAGGAACATTAACGGGTAAACTGAGAAAGTTAGCAGATGTTTTTGTCAGGAGGAAAGTAAATATAGTTCGCTCGCAAGCAACTAAGTGGGTTGGAGGAAAGGCAAAGGAAGTGGATAGCAGCGGTTTCAAGTTGTGGTATACAAGTAAAACCAAGAGTCGAAATGGGATTGGAATTATGATCGATAGAAGTTTCAAAGATAAAGTTGTAGACATCAAAACGAAAGGTGACAAAATTATGATGATTAAGCTTGTAGTGGATGATTTCATTTAAAATATCCTTAGTGTATATGCACCCAAAGTTTGACTGCAATCAAATGAAAATAACCAATTTTGAGAAGACTTGGAGGAGGTTTTGAGAGGGATACCACGAGAGAAATTTTTTCTAGGAGAAGATCTAAATGGTCTTGTTGGTAAAAGCAGTGGAGGTTTTGACCATGGGAATGGGACGAGAAATGAGACTGGAAAAGATATCTTGAAGGTTGCACTAGCCTATGATTTGATGCCAGCGAACACATTTTACTGAAAAATAGAGTCTCATCTTATCACTTATCATAGTGACCAAAATCATAGTCAAATTGATTTCTTTATGACTAGAAGAGAAGATAGAAATTCTTGTATCGACTGCAAAGTCTACCCTGGAGAATGTGTCGCTACGCAACATAAGCTTATAGTTTTAGAGGTTTGGTTCAACAAAGTACTTCATACGAGGAAGAAGACTCAAAACCCAAGGATAAAATAATGGAAACTGAAGGAGGAAATACAAATAGAGTTCAAGGAAAACATGTAGCGTGAAAGACCGTGGGAGCCTTTTGGATAAGCAACTGAAATATGGAATAAGATGGTTGTGTGTCCAAAATGTGGGAAAGAGAGTGTTGGGAGAAAGCAAAGGAAACAGAGTTCTCACAAAGGAAACATGGTGGTGGAATGGAGAGATGCAGGAGGCAATTAAACAGAAGAAGGAATGCTTTAGATCTTTGCATAAAAGTCTCAATGATGAAAACTTGCAAAAGTTTAGAGTAGCGAGAAAAAATGCAAAGGGTTTTTGAAGATTTGTATAAAAATCTTGGGAGCAAGGATGGTGAAAAAAGTATATACAAACTTGTAAAAATGAGGGATAAGAGGAGTAAAGACCTCACCCAAGTTAGATACATCAAGCATGAAAATAAGAAACTGTTGGTAAGAGATGAATATGTAAATGAAAGATGGCTAAACTAATTTAACAAACTTTTTAATGGGAATGACGATAAAAGTGAGGTGGACTTGGAGGACACTTATGATGATTTGAATAGAAGATTTGTACTCAGAATTAATACACATGAAGTTAATGGGGATCTGAAGAGGATGAAGAATAATAAAGTTTTTGGGACCCGATGACATCCCTATTGAAGTGTGGAGAGGCCTGGGAAATGTGACAATAAAATGGTTGACCAATCTTTTCAATAAGATCCTTTAAACAAATAAGATGTCTGATGCTTTGAGGAAAAATATGTTTGTGCCTATTTACAAAGACAAAAGAGATATCCAGAATTGTTTTAACTATAGAAGCATTAAGCTCATGAGCCATACTATGAAATTGTGGGAAAGAGTTATTGAACATCGCTTGAGGAGAAAGACCAAGATTTCTGTAAATCAATTTGGATTTATGTCAGAAAGATGTGTCATGGAAGTTATTTTCTTGATGTGACAATTAATGGAAAGGTATCGAGAAAAGAAGAAAGACTTACATATGGTGTTCATAGATCTCGAGAAAACATACGATAGGATCCTAAGAAAGTTTTATGGTGGACTCTTGAGAAGAAAAATGTACCATTAAAGTATGTTAATGCAATCAATGATATGTATGATGGGGCTACCACATGTGTGAAAGCTTGTAATGGAACATCAAGGGATTTTCCTATCCCGATAGGTATACACCAAGGCTCAGCTTTTAGTTCTTATCTCTTTGTCTTAGTGATGGATGAACTATCAAAAAGATTCAAGAAAAAGTGTCATGGTGTATGCTTTTTGCAGATGATATTGTGCTTATTGATGAGTCCAAAGACGGTGTTAATAGAAAACTTGAATTATGGAGAAACACTTTGGAGTCTAAAGGATTCACGATAAGTCAGAGCAAGACTGAGTATATGAAGTGTGAGTTTTCGTTGGTAAGAGATGGTGATCAAAACCCTATGCATCTACTTGGTCAAGAGGTACCCAAGAAAGATATTTTTAGATACTTGGGATCAATTTCGTAAAAAGGTAGAGAGATTGATGAGGATGCAAATCATAGAATCAGAGCAAGATGGATGAAATGGCGGAGTGCATCTAGGTTTTTGTGTGACCGCAAAATTCCCCTTAAGTTAAAAGGAAAATTCTATAGAACAGTTGTAAGACCTGTAATATTATATTGAGCTAAATATTGGCCAGCACATAGATAACATGAACATAAAATAGGAGTAGCTGCAGAAATGAGAATATTAAGGTGGATGTGTGGTTATACGAAAAATGGATAAGATAAGAAATGAAGATATTCGACGAAAGGTAGCAGTAGTACCGATGAGTGAAAAGATGAGGGAGTATAGATTGAGATGGTTTGGACACTAAATGAGACGACCCCTGGATGCTCCCGTAAGAACAAAAGTTTGTTACCAGAGCTCGTCACAAAAAGAGGTAGAGGTAGACTGAAACTTACCTAGGAAAAGGTAATTAAAAAAGACTTAATGGAGTGGGATATAGATTGACGGAAGGTGTGTCTTAAGACGGAATAGAGAAAAGCTATAAGTTTGGTGGAAGGTTAGACCCGTTATTATTTCTATGTTCCAGACGATCCTTTTTTAATTCTTTTCCTCTTCATTTTTTCCCCTCCTTCTTTCACACTTCTTTTTTTTTATCTTATTTTCTTTTCTTTTGTCTTATTTTCCCTTTTTCCTCCCCTTATTTTTGTTTTTTTTCATATCTATCATTAGGTTCATCTACCACCGACCCCAATTAACTTGAGTTAAAGGTGCTATTGATGTTGTTGATGTAATCCTGACAGCAACTTCAACTAATGATTTATTGATTAATTTATTAACAATCACAATGTGAACAGTGATTCAAAGGTAAATGTAAGGTTACTCAAACTAAACAATTTACCCAATAATCAGTCATGAACTAATGAATTTTGTTTATACAATAGGAATATGAAAATGCAGTATGGCCACTTAAGATCAAAACAAACATTTACAAAAGGCAATCATTATAATGTTTAGATAAAGTGCCAAAATTAGAAAATGTACATCAATAAATATGGTGACCAATGCCTAACCTCAAAGCGATCAATGAGAAATCCAAGCCATAGTCGATGAGCAATTATCTGCTCCACAGGATCAATCTCAGGCTGCAATTCAGGCTCCCCAGGGGACAGGTGAGGCCTGAGTTTTGCAGCAGGTCCAGAATACCTTGCTTCAGATGCAAAAAGACCCCGCTTGGTATCAATTGTCCATAACCATGCATCAACAAGCTCAGCAAGAACAAGAGCTCCAAGCTCAGGTGCAGCAGAAACCAACCACGTCCATATGAAAACACCAGTTTCCATTGCATCATGAGTGGAAATGTAAGCAGGACACCAGCAAAGAAGACGAAGAAGTTGTGAGAAACCCTCCATGTTCGATTTGGATCCAGAACTCTTGTCCATAAGAAAAACATAACTCAGATAAAGATACAAAATATAGATTCCCTGAGAGTTCTAACTTATAGTATTACCAACTAAAATACTAGCAAGAAATGTGTTTACCAAATTTGACAAAAGCAGCACAGTGGCCTGAGAGCAAGTATCACGAAATTCAGACCTGACCACTTCCCCACCCTTCTCTGCTATGTTGACAAACTGTTGAAGTAAACGCACAAATTTATTAAGCAACATTCCATTGAACGAGTCATCCTCAGCTTGTGGCTGCTGAGGAAAAGCTCCAGATATAATTCTTTGAAGCCCAGCTCCAAGTCCAAGACCAGGAGGTGCAGTACTGGACTGAAATCCACCAATGCTGTTATACAACCTTCTCATTCCAGCAATTTCTCCAGCATGGTTGCACTTAACTGTCGCTGCAGCTTGGTTACACTTACCAGAACTAATAACATCTAAATTAAAAGACTCTGATGCTTTTAAGTTTGCCCCTGAAGCTGCAGCTGCCGCAGCCATGACTGCAGGAATATTTGCTGTCTGTATTGGCCAATTGTCATTTTTCCCAGTGCCAATTCTTATCTCAGATAAAAGTAAAACAACATCAATTGTGGGCTGTGCTCTTTGCCAAGTATTTGCTTTACAGAGTTTATCCTGACGTGAAATACATACAGAGACGGTGCAAAGAGAAAATTATGAGGATTTAATAAAAATAAAGATATTTTTACAATGTCACCTATAGAAAATTTAAACAGAAAGATATATGCATTAACAAGTAAAGTGGAAGGAATTAAGGCACAGTAAAATGTGTACAACCACCACATTTTGCAAACAATTTCAGAATGAAAATTAACTACAATCAGTAGTGTAGCCATATATGGACCATTACTTACGGTATGAAAAAAAGGAGATAGAAGGGCAAATGAAGGAAATTAACAGAAGAAGCAAAAGCATAGAAAATCAAACCTCAGTTTCTATAAAAATTACTTTTTGTGCAGAAGAATGATGCTCACCCCAAAGAAAAGAATATCATCCAACATTTGACACTAGCTTAAAATAGGGATTTGTATTTTAGTTTTCAAATAAAAATTATAACTCTAGTTACATACAGGAAACAGCATATCTTAGAACCCTTCAAAGCAAGCATGCACCCTTCTGTTGAGACAATGACGACAAGGAAACTACAAAAACTTTAAATATTGATTTTCATCAATGAAACAGATCAGTTCAACCTGAAGAAGGCCTTGGCTAGTGCATGGAGCACTAGAAACTGATTTAATTATCCATTCTCGAACAATTCTCTGATACAAGGTACGGACTGTTGCTGTCCAAGCAGGATCATTTATGATGGTAGTGGAAGAGTCTTCATTAAATGAAAATAACAAAGAGTCTATGCAGCAAGAATCCCATAAAACCTGCAAAGATACCATTAATCTTAAATATATTGCAGATGTTAAAAAAAGGCAGAGACACATTAGGCAAGTAACTACATATACATTTAAGCATATTTATAATATACTGTTGAAAATTTACCTGTGGAAACTTATCTCTGAGTTGAGTCAACAAGTTCTCTGCAATATCTCGTATATGATCCTCCCTCTGGGACAGACTTTTTATTAGATAACAGGTATGCATTGTAAGTATTGAATCTCGGGTCTCAGCTTCATGGCCTATTTCAGAAACTCGATCTTCCTGAAGCCAGACCAAACAGTTGTGTCCATAATCCATATAGTGCAAAGACATAGATAACACAAAAATCAGTCTTTAACAAAAAGAAAAACATAAACGGGCACATAATTAAGAGCACTGGTTCATAAGCTATAACCACAACCATTAGGTCACATACGCCTAATCTAGATTAGATCATCATCAAAAGTCACAATCACTTAAAAGGGCATGAACCCATTGAATTTGTCAATACAAGTATACAGATATAACAATGTTCAAATTTCTTTTGAACAAGTTCAATTTTGGACATAAAAATAAGTAAATGCAGATGCTAATTATCTAAAGAGTAACCCTTAGGCTGTTTTACATAGATGAAAAGTAACATTCTTCAAACAAGAAACAAAGAATATAGACTTGTTTTACATATACGTACATAGCCATTTTTCATACCACCTTAAATCTTTGGGATGAATAGTAAACAATTGCTAGCTCAATTTAGACAATAACTGCTTATCACTAAGTAATTAGCAATAGCTATAACCACAAACATGCTTATCACTAAGTAATTTAGACATATGACTTGTTCATAGCTTCGTGGGTTGAGGTTTATGGCCCTCATGAGTACACATAATGGGAAGTATTAGCAATAAATGTAGTAAAAAGGTCAAACTAATGTCTACCAGCCATGACACAGCTGTTTCAAAAGCCCTGTGGACGATTGCTGTTAAACACTGGAAGACAGCTGGCATTAAATTTGGAGTCTTGAGATATTCAAAGACACAAGTAAAGGCACTTCTTGCAGCATCCATAGTGGTGCCACCAGTTAAGAATCCACCATTGCTGCTGAAGCGGATGATCTCAAGAAAAGCTACAGCAAGAAGATAAGTAGCCTTCACTCCTGCCAAACAAATAAACAAAAGAAAAGCACCACGACAGTCATGATAGAGAGGGGGTTATACAAAAATGAATGTCAGAGTTAAGGAGGTGGAAGGGAGTAACTCCAACCTAAATATAAAACAAGAAACCACATTTTAAATTGTAATTTTCCTATTTGTCAGGCTAAAAAAGTGTAAATTTAACCATGCTGCAAAAAAAATTGGACATGAGAACTTAAATATATAAAACAGTGGCAAATAAAATTTGTCAATACTCAACAGCACAAGCTATGAACGAGCTGTGGGTATAACCAATATGTAAAAATGATTAAATAATAAAAACAATCACATTAACCTTGAAAGGTTGACTTATGTTCACAAACCAATAATAGCTAAGTTCACACTTCTATATAATATGAAGTTGGTCACAAAACATGTCATAGAAGAAATAAGTAATTTTGGCGTTTATCAATGGCACATGGCTATGAATAAGTCAAATGGGAAACACCGTCTAAGCCATGGCAACCTGTTCAAACACTGTCCAAGGCATGTGAAATATTGTTAGGATCCAATAGCTATGGAACTTGAGTCCCACATTCGGAGTATGGGATTCTAGTGTTGGGTTTATAAGCCCTTGAGCTCCCCAACTACAATAGCTAGCTTTTGTGGTGTGGTTCTCCCAAGGTTCTTATTAATATATATCAGAGCCTTCCACCATGTCACTCAATTGCAAACAAGCAGCATGGGTAATGATGCCAACATTGCAGTGTTCGCTCGGGACTAGTCAAAGGGCTAGTGCATAGCCAACCCTTGTGTGGACGTTGGGACTGTGAAGCGTGGCGGGAATAGGGTATGGATGCAAGGTATGGGACCAGAACCCCACATTTGAAGTATGGGATTCTAATGTGGGGTTTACAAGTCCTTGGGTTCCCCAACTACAACAACTAGCTTTAGTGGTATGATTCTCCCAAGGCACTTGTCAAATATCATCCTGAACTTTACAATGAATTGTATCCAACGGCAATGTGTCTGACATGGAAAGGGGTGTTATAGAAGTAAAGGATCTGATGAGCCTGACACAAGATGCCGGCACCTTTCTAAAAATTTGAAGGTGTTGACAATTCATATACTTAGAGATTTACTAAATATAAAACAAGAGCAATCCACCTGAGATTGTGGTCATTGCTGTGACATCAACTCTTCCTCCTAAAGCTGCAGAAAGAGCAGCTCTTTGTGCAAGTGCAGCTTTCTCATTGCCACTGCCTCGACGACTGCCTGGGTTGTGCAAAGCATTTAGTTCTAACTCATCCTCGAGCCATTTGACTGAGCTAACAACCTGGGCAAAAACAGGATGATATAAAAGTAAAGCTTCAGTATAGTGCACAGTAAACTATTAAATTTTGGGGGTGATAGAGAAAGCTATTGAATTCATAATAACCTAGAAAAGCACGGAAAAAAAAACTAAATAGTACTGCACGATGATGAAGCATAAATATACTGTAAAACAATAACAAGGCAAAGCAACAAATTTCATAATGTTATTATATAAAACTATAAACATGCACAGCAAAAAAACACTAATGGAATTGTTTACCCAAAATTTGAAGATCTTCTAGAATCAACTTACTAGTGGAGGAGTCCCCTGAGAAATTCGTTGAACAGCAGAAGACCACTCCACATTCCACATATATGGTCCATTTACAGCTTGAAGGGAAATTGCACCCATGCTTCCCACACTGTTCAGTGTACTGGAAACTGACTTTGTAGTTACTGGAGTCTTCTGTACCGGTGGTGCTAGGCCAAAAAGAGCAACATAGAACCATAGGTTGCGAAATAGTTTTAAAAGTGACGGCTCCACATTTAAAGTAGGATCAAAATCGGAACAAATTGCAGCAACTGCAGGGAGCAGAGGACCCAGGAAATCTGCTCCACTCCTGCAGTGAGTAAGCATCAGATGTGAAATCTTCAGAAAGCATAAATCATGGAAATGAAGTTGAATTTATACATATCCAAATTCTCAGCAAAAATTTTAAACATTATTAGAACATTGACATGTCATGTGCTCAGCATAGAAAAAAGGTGTACCTTCCACTTTTAGCCTCAGCAGCTAAACCAACATCTGAGCATAGGGAGAGCAATCGATGACGAAAATCTGAACGTAGTCTATCACTAGTAAGACCACTAGCAATAAGAAGAAATCCTGCAGGTAGAGTCTAGAATGTAATTCAACTAGTGAGAATCCATTTGACAGTTTATTACACCAAACAAACCAAATCTAACATGTTGACATTTTTAGATATACTACATACTTCAACTCGCTCAGTTGTTGCTTCAGTTGCCTCTGTTTTGCTTTCAGCTGATCCTACACTGGAAAGTTTGTTCAGGTAACTTCTAGTCATCAAAACCACTGTTTCACGGTAAGATTTCTCAAAACCTAAACTGGCCATGCGAGACACGGCATCAAGAAGCTGTATGGATCACAATAAAAATCTAAGATTCATAATAAAAGTAGCCAAAGGACTGATAGATTATTGAACAAAGAGGAGGGTCATAAAATATGCTGACAAATTTCATATCAATTTCAAAATGCATGCTCTGAAGACAAAATTCCATACTCTGAGTCTCAACAAACTAGGAGTTGAAGCATCACCCTCTTCTAAGCTTTCAATAAAAAGAGGTAATAACACGTCTACCAGCTCAGACTTGTTGACTGCGGCGCTCAGCTCAGCAAACAGGTGTATAACATTAAGCTGTACAAAAGGAACTGCAGGTTTCTCTTGGTTGTCCTGATGGCAAGACAAGATTCCATAAGCAAGCAAATAACTTAATACATTAATAGATACAATAAAATCTTAACAAACTTAAAAAAGATGTCAGTAATTTTGGACAACAAGATACGATGCAGATGAAACAGGAAAAATCTACTAACCATATGAATGGATATAATTACAATAGCAACTGATGAGATTAAAGGGAGTGAACACTGAAGTATAAGTCCATAATATATATGGAAATGTACGGACATGATTTTTTTGCATAGATATGTACAAAAACAAAAACAAAAAAAGGACAGTACAGTGTTGACACTACCAGATATACGTTTATTTTTATTTATCGCCAGTTTCTGCATAGTGGACATGTGACCATTAGTATATGTACCTGTTCTTCATAATCATTTCGTTCACGTATGCTTGTGGCTAATCCCATTATGTATGTGTCAACAGGGGCTCGCTCCTTATTCCAGCAGGATTCAATTATCTGACAGCTGGCCTTCATGACACTCTCAAACATGCCCCCGTGGGTGTTACTCCATGTATCAGGCTGCCACAAAAATATTTCAAAATTTAAAAAAAAAAATCATTAAATTGAATACCAATTGGATTGTAAGTTTGAAAAGAAATCATCAATGGAAATGTAATATTGAAAAGTAACAAAGCGCACCTGAGCACAAACGTTGAGAACAATTGGCTTTAGGCGAATGAGCAAAATACGCAGCGGCTGTCCTCCTCGGGCAATAGCAATATGTGCTACCCCAAGAAGCAATGAACTGAAGAGCTCTTCACACAATCTCAACTTACGCCATCCAGAGAGTAAGCATGACTCAGCAGCATCTATCAATATCGCAACTGCCTCATAAACCAACCTCTTAACAGACCTTGAATCGGAATCCAGTGCTGAGAGGCTCTTGATTTTCAAGTTCACCGCTGCTTTATAAACTGACAGTTTGGTATTAATCCTAGCTTTTAAAAGAGACCCCTGCTCATGCCAATCCCTCTTCCTTATCTGCAAGAACATACAAACATGAAACACAACTCACTCTTAAAATTAACATAGATAGAAATGCTAGCAACACACTCTTTTGAAAACTCTATTATTAGCTGAATTTTATTGGAAATCACAAAAAATTGTAGGTCTCTGACAAGAACCTTGAGAGAACCACACCACAAAAGCTAGCTATTGTAGTTGGAGAGCCCAAGGCCTTAGAAACCCAACACTAGAATCCCATACTTCCACTGTGGGACTCCAAGTCCCATATTGGATCCTAACAGTCTCACTTCTTATTTAACGAGTCTCACTCATATTTTTTTGTATTTTCGAATTAATTTAAACCAATAGTAAAGAGTGTGTTAGAAAAGGTGTTGCTAGCACTTCTCTTAACTACATTCCACAATCCACAGTGAGTAAACCAAGACACTCACTAATTTACACAAGCATAACAAATAAAGTGACTACAGAGAGAAGCATAGTTAGGAACAAATATACCTTCAGAAACACAGACATGGACTGTATCTGCTTCTTCCCGATTAACCTAACTTGCTCCAAAAGCGCAGGTTCAACGTGGGCCTTCTCCAACACGTGAGCAATCAACTTAAAAGCTATTTCCTGCCTCTCCAAGAACTCCACAGACTCTTCCTCGAACAAAACAACTTGTTGGCCAGACGAGACCGCGCCAAGACCACCATCATTTAAACCCAAATTCTGGGCCAATTGATCAGCACTGGTCCTCCAAACATGGTTTCCCCCATTCACCATCCCTCTCGACGACGCCGTGCTAGCATCATCCGCAGCCTTAGAAGCCACACTGCTCGAGGAACCCGAAGCATTCTCATTCCCGGGACTGTCATTGTAATTGGTTAGGGATTGGTGGTTCACACTGATGGGCGAGCTCTGAGCCGAGGAATTTTCCGCAGCAAGTTGTTCCCTCGGCATGCCTGGAACAGGCCCCGCCGTAGGCGCAGCGAATTGATCGATTAAACAAGTCACCAATCTGTTGGCATCGGAGGACGATATCGGAAGAAAGTTCTGCGAGAGAGCGGCCAAGAAAGCCCTAGCAATGCCAGAGCGCTGTTCGCCGATCGCGGAAATCACTACTTCGCAGGAGAAGGCGGCGAGCTCCTCGGCGAAATCCGGCGAGGATTGCGCGGCCTTGGAGACGTAGCCGGTGAAATCGAGGAAGAAAGAGGCGACAGAATCGAGGCTGAAAGGGTGGGGCCAGAAGGATTGCGTGAAGGAATGGGGAACGGAGCGGAGGAATTCGAGGACGACGGACTTTGGGCGCAGATCGGTGGAATCGGGGCAGTTGGAGAGGAAGCGCGCGACGGCGAGGACGGCATTGAGCTGAGAGCGCGAAACCCTAGAAGATCCCGCCGAGAGATACTCCGGTGAGGGGCATTTGTCGCATATCCACGAGAGCTTGTCGGAGAATTGCGACGGATTCTGCGCAATGAGGTCGCATAACTCGATCAACGCTTCCATCACGATTTGCAGGGCAAATAAATTCGAACGAGGAAGGAGGGAAATTGGTCCCGACGTGAGAGTTGTTGCATTCGATTCTATCTGTTTCTCTCTCTGACTACTAACCACGCAGCAACATTGTTGCTGTTCTTCTGGTCATTGCCATGCCAATGTTACGGACATTCTTTCTTTCTCTCTCTCTTATTTCCTTTTTCGTTTTTTTATTTCTAGTCTGGGATTCGGATTGGAAAACCAAAAAAAAAAAAAATAGAATTAGGATAACATTACATTTAAGATTAGACTGAGAATTACAATTACAAATTTAAAATGGGACTAATTACAATCTTTGATAGAAATGACAAAATAGGTTAATTCAGTGGGGTCAGTCCATTTAATCCATTAAAAAAGTGGGTTGGATTGATATTGTCAACCCACTTAATTAAATGGGCTGCATCAAATCCAACCCACTAAAATTGCGAGCTAAAATCAGACCAGTCCACCAAGTCAATGAATAAATGAATATTAAGATAAGAATGAATGAGAGACTTATAGTGAGTGAGTGAGTGACAGAGTGCAGAGAGAGTCTAAAAAGTGACTCCAAACTCCCCCGTAATCCTGATCCAACAGAGAGAGTGAGAGGCACGGTCACACCCGCAAGCCGCAATGCGCAGTCCCACTCTAGCACTCCTCGGTGACTCTAGACTCCTCTGTCTCGGCATCTCCATCCTCGGTCCACTCCGAAGCAGTCACTTCTTCTTCCCCATCAGTTGTTTGAGTATCTTTTTTTCCATGGGTTAATCTTTTGCCTACAACAGAAACTTGCACACTTGATTCCACAACTTTCTTGGTGGATCTAACCACTAGCTTCTCAACATGTTTTGGAGCCATTGACTATTATTCTTTCTCTTACCCTTCAAGCATTTATTCAGAAATTAAGAGACTAAGTAACTAATTGATGAGTATGTTAATAGAATCAGTCAAAACCTTCAGGGGGTAATAATGAGAAGAGAATGAGACAATAGTAGATATTTAGAATATATATACTTCTGACTTTGTGATAGGTTATAGTCCATAAATCAATAGAATATACATTAACTATTAAATTTGCTACTGAGTATCCGAGTGTCTCATCTGAAAGATTAAAGCAATTCTATAGTCCCTAAACTTTGGTAAGCATTAGTCAATTTAGTCACCTATATATATAACACACAATTAGTATTTTGTGTATCAATTACCTCTAACAAAGAGTATCGCGTTGCAAGTCAGATGCCAACATGATGCTTACATTAGTGTGTGTGTGTGTGTGTGTGTGTGTGTGTGTGTGTGTGTGTCAATTACCACTAACAAAGAGTCTCAATTTGATTAGCTAACTAATGCACATGCAAATGTGCTTTAAGACAAGTGAATCACACAAATAATTAATATATAAGGATTGAGTCTTTAAAGACTATTTAGTTTTGTGAGACAAAACTAATGGTTTCTTGCTAGCTAGCTTCTTATTTTCTTTGGCCATATATCTTGCGTTATATCATTTGGCCTTTAACTTTTCTCTTATAACTAAGTCTTTTATTTTTCATGTCTTAATAGTTTTCTATGAAATGAACATCCTCAATGAAATCTTCTAGGAAAGATCGATGTGGTCAAATCTTCGTAGTCTATATCTTTAGGAAATTTCTTAATTAATAAGAAAAGTTCTTCTCTTCTTTCATAGCTTGAAAAGTATTTGGGTAATTAAAAAAAATATTTGTTTTACTATGGTTGAGAGAGGTAGATAGACAATTTATTTTTGGAACTTTTCTATTCAAAACTATATTCTATTTTGGAGTAGACTATTTATGTTTAGCATACACTACTCTTTGATCACCATATATATATATATACACACATATAGGCTCAAATGTTATTGGCTACTGCTTTAGAATCTACTTATAATAGTTACAACTTGATTTTTCTCCTTCATCCGCGACTTGAGTTTGCAATGCGGATTAATTCAACAGGAATCCTTTTTTGCATACAAGGTAGCAAGCATGTGCCAGTGATTTTGTGCTGGTTATAGCTTTTATCTTTAAAGCATGATAAAGTTTTCATTATAATGTTATTTTTCTTATTCTTTTCTTCTTGATTGTCACACATACACGAAGCCTATATAAAATATGATGATCTTGTTATATCAATATATACTTGAAATATTGTTATGATTTTGATTGGTTTTTCCTTATTTTGGTATCTTAGCATACTAGTGTTTGAGCTTTAATTTATGATTGTACTGTCCTAGCAATGAAAGGTGTTTACTGGAGGTTTTAAAGGTTTGTTTAGAAATTGGGAGAGTAAGTATGTACAGCAAAAAAATAAACACAGTTGCAATTTTTTAATGCAAAATCAAATTGTTCAATGTTATGTAACATAAATTTTAAACCCTTATAATATTTGTATTTTTAATAATTTTTTTGTCTTTTTTATTTATTTTTAGGTGGGTTGACCCGCGCTAGTCCACCAATCCACCTTAAAGTGAGGCAAACTAGCATTGTTAGTCCACTTTGCAAAGTGGATCAGCCCAATCCACTCCATTTTTTTGATGGACTAGGGTCAGCTCGTCATGTTTTTAGTCGACTAACTCACTTTGCCAACCCTAGTCATTATGCTGCATGGCAACCTTTCTTGCACGTGTTTTTTTTAACTAATGGTAATAATTTTTTTCTTTTACTAAATTTAATATACTATTTATTTTATGGTATTAATATATTATGATAAATATAATTTTTAAATAAATATTATAAAATTAAACAATTTTTTCCTACATTAATGTGATTATTCAATGATAATGTAAAAGAAAAATTATTCTATAAATATATGTTAATTCAATTAATTTCTTAATATATTTATCGAGAATTATAATTCAATTGATTAATATGATATATGAATAATTGTAATTTCTTTTATATACATCTATCTTTAATTCTTACTTACAAAGAAGATTCAAAACATTTACTAACATAATATATCATGATTATCATATTGTCTTGTCTTTTAATAAATATTTAATATGAGTACTACATAAGAAAAGTAAATAAATCATTAATTAGAAAGATAAAAGATATATTAAAAAATTATCTAATATTTTCTTTAAATTTAATAAATTAATTATATTTTTTAATATTTATATAGAAATCTTAAATGTAGTATACTCTTGAAACTTGGAAGGAGCAATATATTTGCTCGGGTTGAAAGTTGTTATTTTTATTAAGATGGAACATTTAAAATGTGAAAAATAATTTAAACTAATAATTTATAAGATATTTATAAAATTTAATGTTTGAATATTTTATTTGAAAGATTTTAAAATTTAAGAAATTTTTAATAGAAATTTTGATTAACAAAAATTAAAGAGTTTTAATTTCTGACTAACAAACTCTCTGGCTAGTTCCTCTCTTTCGCTCGACTCTCCCTCACTATCATTTTTCGTAGGTTTTTTCTTTTTCTCTTTTTTCGTTTCAGATCCGATTCGATCTCAATTGCAGTCGTGCTTCGATTCTGTTATTATCATTGCAAACTTTGTTGAGCATTCTTGAACTTGTAAAAGATTTTTTAATATATATAAAATCCATATTTATCGATTGTGGAATGGTTATCGTTTCATGATTTGGGATTTGATTATCTGTTGTAGGATTTTGTAAAGGATGCTTAGTTTGGTTCTCTTGATGTACTTGGGAATTGGTTAATAATAGTTAGGATTTCGTTTTGAGATTGGATTATTTTTATTGTGTTTCTAACCGAGTCTGAAGGTTATTATTACGGTTTTCAGCTTCAATGCCATGAACGGAATTTAATGGGTGTTTTGGTTGTTGAGTGAATAGGCGTGTGATGAACCATTTGGTTTTTCTCAAATAGTTTACTAATAGTCAACTCTCATTACACCCCTTGTGTAGCCAACCCCAGCCACCTATGGAACAAAGTTTTGTTGCTGTTATTGTTAAGGGGGGAAAAGGGTCTATCAACTTAATTTCTTGCTTTATTTCATTAGAACTTCCCTTTCCCTTTAGGACAACAAGCACCTTGGTCTTATTGCTTTTGCTGTCAATTAATTGCATTTGAACACATTTTTACATTATTATTTTATCCTGTTTCTTTTTTCCCCATTTTGTATCCTTTGGTTAATGATAATCCTAGCTCTGTTTTAATATCTTGCCTTCTAGGAGATATGAAAACATGCTTACGACTTGGATAGTTCGTTGTACTGAGTTTTTTCTCTGTGTCTTCTAAGCATAAAAAAATATACCCTCCTTAGTCCTGCTCCTTGCAAAAGATAAAAAAATAAGAGAAAAGGTTCCCTCTTGATTGTTCTTTGTGTGTTCCTATTTTTCTATCTTTTTGTATTTGACTTATATTTTTTGTATTTTTCAATCTTTTACTTCTTTTAGAATTAAATTAGTCGTCATGCGATTCAATCCACTTAACTCACCAACTTATATATATATATATATATATATATATATATATATATAAATATTACTAGGCATATGATTTACCAAAGAGCAAAACAATTGCATGATGTTGCCCTTGTTTTGGGTTTGTGCTGTGATGGATGTTGTGGTATGCTATGCATAGAATGTTTCCTATTATGTCATCATAACTGTTGGGCCAATTGGCAATTGGCACCTTTCTCTTGGCTAACCATTACGAGGGACTACTAGCAGCTTCAACTTTCATTCATGCTTTGATTGAGAAATAAAATGAAATTGGTATATAGTACCGTTTGTGCAAGCCAATGCAATCTCAAGAGTAAGGTCTCCAAAGTTGCTATTTTCCTTGAGGTATTGCCTCAGAAGACTACAAGTTCAAGAGAACGTGGACTTAGCTCGACATTCTTGCCGTGAAAGTGAAATCCTAAAGGAGAAAATAGATACTACTATCTCTGTTCACATAAGGAGAGATTAATATAATGTGAATCTAGGTGCGGAAGGCTTTAAAGTTAATATTTGGATTCTTTATTTTGTTGTCTCTTGTGGCCTGCATTGCACTTGTGCAGCTATAATATGACATTATTACTTTATTGTTTTCTATTTATTTATATAAACATCTAACTCTATTAATTTTTAGGTTTTCAAAAACTACTTTACTAATGTTTCTTTTTTACTTCATACCTTTATCATGTATGTATTTGGTATATCTTTTTTTTTATAAAATTTTAATATTAGTTAAATAGTTTGATTTGACAATACGCAACTAAATATCAAAAACAAATTTTAAATATATATTTATATATATTATCTTTAAAATTCAAATATGCTTTTAAGATGAGAACAATTTAACTTCTAGCATTTTGTTGGTGGTAGTTAGGTAACTACAAGAAGGTATATAACGAAAAACTTTGAGTCTAGCATGATATGTTGCTTCTCTCACAAATAGGGGTGACAATGTGGATAGGTTAGACAAATCGAGACGGGATAAATATTTCAGTCCACCAGTTTATTGCATGTTACATTTCACCCTACCTAACCTATTAACCCGACGAATCATAGGCGGAGTGGATTGGCTCATTGGCCCCCCAATTATTTTATTTTTTAATAATATTATGTTATTAATTTTATGTGTGTTTTTTAATTTGCAAAATTAAAAATCTATTTTGAAACCTAAATATTTGTGTGTGTATATGTTATTACTTCGCCTTAACAAAACTTTTAATTAAAGTCAATTGTTATGCTTTAATGACTAGAAAGTTAGCAAAATATATGAACGAACTCGATGTAACAATTTGATATATTTCATTCGTGATCTTTTATATAATTGACATAGAGTTGGTTACTAAGACAAACCTAGGATTAGAAGGTTGGGGACCAATTTTAAAAATTAAATTTTACCTAATAAATATGTCTTAAATTTTATATAAATATTTATAGTTTTGTGTTTCTTTAAAAAAATCAATAATCAATATATATATATAATAAAAGTATATTGACATAGAAGATAAATTAAACATCCTTTTTTGAAAGACTTAGAATTACAAATGTTAAGTTTAACATGTCACTAGTCACTATTAATTTATATATATATATATATATATATATATATATATATATATATATATATATATGCGACAAGAGATTAAATTATATTGATATAATTTTGATAATTATTACACTATTTTATAACTTTTAATTAAATAATATTTTTTTAAAATTCATTGTTAGATTGAAAATTTCTTTCACATATATCACATATGCAAAAATTCATATTAACTCAAAATCATTTTCTACCTCATTCATATAGATTAAAATGACGTCATATAAACTTTTCAAAATATAATAAAATATGAATCATTTAATTATTTTCTTATTATTATTCAATTTTGAAAAAAATTTACATTGACAATCTTGATAATATGTAGATATAATTCAATGATTATATATATAACAATCACATTTCATATCAAGTTATAAAAATGGTATAATAAGTCATATTTGATCCCTCTTATACCTCTTGTATAATACAACTCATGTGAGAACATTTTTTATGTGAGAACACAACTAACAACAATCATCAAATCAATATTAAAAATATTAGACTGTTGAGATTAAAATATTTAAAAATTCAAATTCAAATATAATATAATCATCAAATGTCTAAAAGATTCACAAAACAACAATCAAATCTATAAAATTATATCATCGCTCTTCATTAAGATTATCATTAATCCATAACTATCACCACCATCACAATCATCCACCTCCGTCGCCTTGACTTTACATGTGTACATACTATAAAAATATAGGCTCAGATTAGTTAAATTAGATTCATATGGCTTTGTTGGAGGATATGATGGTGTTATTTTATTTTGTGTAATGTTTTATTATATTTTTGTCAAATAAAATGTTTTAACTGTGTTTTGCAAAAGTTGTAAACTTGGTATATTTAAATATTTTTTCTCCAAATGAAATGAAGGACATACACTAAAAAACTTCAAATTTAGCAACCTAACCCACCAACTCGTCAAGCCACCCCTAAGCGGGACAAACCAAGAATTTCAACCCGCCTTAACTATAGCAAGCTAGCTTGCCTTCATCCTTTTTTATTTTTAACTAAAGGTGGACTGAGCCAAAATAGGTTAAACCAGTCCACATTATCACCCTTACTCACAAATAATATATTTTATAAATATATTACATATAAAAGATATTTTATACGTTAAAAAATTATTTATTACATATTTTGATTATAATATAATTTATATATAATTTTTTTTTTGCATATTGTGGAATTGTTCAGAGAAATTTCCACCACGTTTTGTTTGAATTGTTTTGTGCGTCCCGCAACTAAGCACTTCCATGTAGCATATGCAGGATAAATATTAAATTTTGTTCTTGAATTTGTAAAGCTTTGACAATTAGGTCCTTGGAAGATGGAAAATTAAAATTTTGTTCATAAATTTGTAAAAAATTATGATAAATTAGTCATACCATTAACTCAAACAGTTGTGCCTACATAACACTTTTAATGATGACGTGGTAGCTGACGGTCTCCACGTGGTTGCCAGGTGTCATTTACGTGATTGTCATGTGTCTAAGAGTTATTTTTTTAAATTAGTCTCTAAACTTAATAACGTGCCAACATTTTAGTCCTCAAATTTAATTACTTACTGATATTTTGGTCCTTAACTTAATTATGTATTGTCATTTTGATACCTAAAAGCTTTTGACTGAATTTTTTTAAAATTAACTATTTTAATTTTTCATTTCATTTTGGGTTCAGGTAGTTTAAAGTTTTCATATTTTGGATTTATTTTGTTTGACATCTTTGTTTCTAGAAATGGTTTCAAGGTGGTCCAATTGAATTTCATAGAGGCAAGGATAAATAAAAAGGAAAAAAGATGAACCTAGGCTAGCTCAAATGAATTTTAAAGCTTCCAGCACCAAAAAAAACTCAAGTAACACCCCCCTTTCATTACAGAAACGCAAATTATACAACAAAATAAAAAGAGTATGACTATTTACACCCAATGTTCTAAGTACACCCCATATTCCCTTTTTACCTCTCAACTATCCATTATACATTTTTTCTTAAAGAAGTACACCTCTTTTGCTTTCTAGAAATTTCTTTTCAAAATTACATATACCTAATCTATAAATTTATCTTCAAAACTATGATTTCTTTTTAGAATTACATATACCTAATATATAAATTTATCTTCAGAACTATGATTTACAGTTCCAAAGATATAATTCCAGAATAAGTATATATTTTTAATAAAATATCACTTAAGAAACAAGGTTGTTGACGAGAAATAAAAAAGATGATAAACGTTTATCTTATACTCATATTTATTAGTCTTGTTTTATCCTATCATGAGTGTTCTTTAAATTTCATCTAAATCTTATTTTCATCTTTCTTATTTTTCTTTAAATTTTAATTTTAAACTATATTCACCATATATTCATTGTATAATACTACATTTTCATCATTATTTTATAATATTTTGGATTTTTTCATGTGACACTACATTTCAAGGTATGTTCATAATTAATTTCATATATTTTACACCTTAATTACAAAGCAAAGCTTTGGCGATGATTTCTTTCCTTCAAGCGTGTTAATTCATTTTATAATCCAAGTCTATATCAATGATTCAGTGTCACATGAAGTTAATGATAAACATACCTTGAAACGCATTATCACATGAAGGAAAATGCATAATATTATATAATAATGATGAAAATGTAGTATTATATAATGAATACATGTAAAGATAATTAAAAATTAGGGTTTAAAGAATAATAAAAATAAGATGAATATAAAATTTTAGATAGGATTATAAGATAAAACATTTACCATCTTTTTATTTCTTGCCAACCATCTTAATTCTTAAGTGATATTTTATTAAAAATATATGCCTATTTCAAACATATATCTCTGAAACTATGAATCATGGTTTTGGAGATACATTTATGGAATATTTATATGTAATTCTGAAAATACATTTTTGAAAAACAAAAAGGATGTACTTCTTTAAGAAAAAATGTATAATGGGCAATTGAGAGGTAAAATGGGGATTGGGGTGTAAATAGTAAGATCCAATAAAAAAAGGATGTATGGGCCCATTGTACAGAAGAGGAAGGAACAAAAAGAAGACGTAAAAAACAAATGTTGGTCTGATTGGCTAAATGAATCTTGATTATGTGTAAAAACAATATAAAATAAAAAGAAATGGCTAATAAAATTAAATGTTCACTGTGATGAACAAATTCTCTCATCAATTATTTATGGTACAGTGACAAGGGTTTCATATGAATATTTTAATTTTGCATTTTCTAGGGAAATGTACCAGCAGCTTAATTTTAATTTCCCATTCTCATAGTTTTAATGGGACCATTATTTATATATATATATATATATATATATATATATATATATATATATATATATATTCTCCATGTCTAAGTTAAACCAACGGTCTTACTCACTCTCAGCTGCCGGGACCACCTAGACTCAAGGGCTGACCAACGTATAAACACCTCTCAGTGCTACACTCAACTCTCTCAAGAACTAAAATAACAGTATATTTCAAACTTTTTGTGAGATATTGAAAGAACAAAAACTTACAGACTCTTTATGAACTACTAATCAGTGGCTCTGATACCACTAATCAGCGGAAATTGGTATTGTAACGATAATTATGATAAATTCTGTTTAAATTGGCAACAATAGATAATTGACTCCAAAGGAAATCTTTAGAATATAAAACTATATGATTTTGAAATTCATAGCATAAACACACATGTATTATATCAGGCTTATATTCCACACTATAGGATATTAAAATGTTAAACATAAACGATGCTTAGAAAACTTACTAATATAGTCCACGAAAGTGACAAGCAAGATGAGAACACTGATTATCAACAGGCGGATTGAAAATGAGAAAATGTTTACAACTATTCAAATACAGAAAGGAATTTTTCATTCATCAAACTTCGGATATTTTACATCAGAGGAAACTACCTATTTATAATACACACACATCTCTCGGAATTCAATCCGAATTTAATTGCATTATATTAACAGTGAAAGCATAAAGCACTCTTATCATAATAGTCCTACTAGCTAAATAATACAAGACACGCAAACTGAAATTCAAACTATCTACAGAAAGTCTTGTCTTGTCCACAGTACTTCTGTCTTCTGCCGACACTTCTTATTGGTTTCTTTGTGCTGGAAATCCGGGAAATCTTATCTTCTTATCCTGCTCTTGGTCTCCTTTATTCTGAGAATTCTTCCTTGGTAAAATAATCTAACATGTCATGGTTTTTCTGATACGGATTTGTGCTAGAACTACTACCTTCGTCTTTTATTAACTTCTGTCCGCAACCCGGTATTGATCTCATTCTTTGTAGCCGTTCTTCAAATTCTTCTTGTGAAAAGGCCGTGGATAATTCTGCCATTATCTGTCTTTTTTGTGCTAAAAATAGGGCTTCTTTATCAGCATCTATATCTACTTGTGATCTTGGTACCTTATTCATATTGGCCCACTGAATGATTTTTTCTTTATTAATTATTCTTACATCAAATTTTTTCCACCATTTTATCTTTATTTGTCTGGAGAGGAAGTACAAATCTGTCTCATTATCAGCTCTTGAATAAGTATATGTCCATGTTGTGATCCAAGTTATTCCTTGGGAAGCTATAAAAGATAAAAACTTATAACCATCTACAAATGAAGTATTGTCTTTAAAAAATTGATATAACTCTTCGACTTCTGGAGGAAAAATCTCTCTCATGGGACCAAAGTTATAAAACCATCTGATGAACCATTTTGGGAATTTTAATGATATGCCTTTTTTGAACCATAAGAACCAGGAATGTTTATCAGGCTTGAGGTAAAACATGTTATTCCAGGCAGTCATATAATCATAATAATTATATTCTTGAGGGATAAAAGTTCTGAAAAACTGCTTGGGCTTATGCAGAGGCTGTCCCCAATCTATATCAGATAATACATTAACAATCTTTATTTTGGAGAACTGTATTATACCATCTTTGTCTTCATTATGAACCAGGTCTATAGAGTCTGTATCTATCAAAATAAATTCATAAAATAATCTGACTTTTCTTGTATCAGGACATGGATATGGTATATCGGTAGGAAATATCTTATTAGCAAGATCAACTGGGTTTAATTTAAGCCAATGTTTTTCGGCTATAATTATGGGAAGAGTATTTTCTTTTTTAATATATTCTGGATCGGTTTCGGTATTGGTTTGGAAAGTGGGTTTTGAAGGAGAGGCTGTAGTATTATAGTCTCTTGGGCCAACTAAAGTATTGAGGTATTGGAGAGGAGTGTATTTAGGTCTTGGAGTATTTCCTCTAATGGATTGAGATAAAATATTAGGACGGATATTGGGATTTGTTAAGAATCTTGATGTACATGCTGTATTTTGTATTGCCATTTGTGAAGGATCATCTTTATTCGTTCCTAGTGGAGGTCCGTATTGATCTTTTGATTTGGATTTACTCATTCTGAACCCTGTAAAAACTCTCTTGTTAAAGAATCTGGTAAAAAATTATTTTCTCCTTTAATGTGTTCTATATCAAAATCAAAACAAGATAATAAAGATTGCCATCTAGCAAAAATATGTTTTGAAATAAGATTTTTAACATCTTTTTATAAAACTGAAGGAGCTGCTTTACAATCAGTACGAATCAAAAATTTTTTATTAAATAAATCATCTTGAAATTTCTGTAAACATAAGACTATTGAAAGTATTTCTTTTTTGACAGTAGAGTATTTCTTTTGAGATGGATGCCAGATACCCGAATGATATCTGACGACTTGTTCTTTTGATTCTAGAGTGACCTTCTGTTTTAAGATACCACCATATCCTATATCTGAAGCATCAGTTTCTACTATTAAGAAAGCTAAAAAATATGGTATTCCTAGACAGGGTAACTTCTTGGTTATCTGTTTAATTTTCTTAATGGCTTTAGTCATTTCTTCGGACCACTCAGGTGGATTTTTCCTAAGTCTTTCATATAATGGGGCACACTCTATTCTTATATTTGGTATGAAATCTGCAATATAATTTATACATCCTAAAAATCTTTGTAATTGTTTTTTATCTGTAATTTCATCTGGAAATTTATCAGTAAATTCTATAGATCTTTGTATTGGAATAATGGTTCCTTGATATATTTCAAATCCTAAAAATCTTATCTTAGTCTCAAATATTTTTATTTTCCTTTCAGACACTACTAAACCATTTTCCTTAATTATCTTTATAAATTTTTCTAAATGTTCTATATGTTGAGTAATATTTTTAGAAAAAACTAATATATCATCCAAATACACTATTGTAAAATCTGAGTAATTATAAAATATATCATTCATTATGTTTTGATATTCACTAGGTGCATTTTTTAGTCCTTGAGGCATTACATTCCATTCATAATGTCCAAAGGGTACCACAAAAGCGGTTTTATATTTATCTTCCTCCTGGACTGAAATTTGATAATATCCTGATTTCATATCAAATTTGGAAAAAATAGAAGAATTATTTAAGCGTTTAATTAAATCAGGTTTATTTGGTAAAGGGTATCTAATCCATTTTAAAACTTTATTAAGAGGTTTATAATTAATTACTAGTCTGGCAGCTCCTCTTTCAACTTTTGAAGCTTTCATTACATAAAATCCTGAACAACTCCAAGGGCTTTTAGAAGGTCTTATTAATCCTTTGTCTAAATATTCATTAATCTCTTTCTTACAATATTCTAAGTATTGTTGATTCATTTGTATAGGCCTAGCTTTAGTACTGATACCTTTTTCATTAAAATTATCAATATATGGTAAACTTATTTCATATTTCTTTCTATGCCAAAAAGCTATAGGATTTGTCTCACAAATTTCCTTTTTAATTTTATTTTCAATTTTAGATTTTATATCTTGAATATTTTTATTAGATAATTGTTCTTCTATCCTTTTATAATGTATTTCTTTATGTAAAGAATTGATATGTTTAGTTTTATTTTTTATAAGACTAACTGATGAACTTTTAACTATATTTAGTTCTCTTGCTTTAGGAGGATTTATGAATTCAAACATTATTGTTCTTCCTATTACTTCAGTTATCAATCCTTGTTCAGTTACTTGGAAAGGATATAATAATGCTAGGAAAGGTGTTCCTAAAATAACCTCATGATGCATATTCTTTACTAATACAAAGGAAGTATTATAACATATTCCATTTTTACATATTTTGGTGTCAGATAATTTATATTTAATATTCATTTTACTTCCATTAGCACTAGATATATTTTCTATAGATTTTTCATAATACTTAGTAGGTATTAATCCTTCTTGGATACAATTTACATCTGTTCCTGAATCTATTAAAGCTACTAATTTGAATGGTTCTTCTTTGATTATTACAGTTATTTCACAATGCCATTTATGAGTTATAATAAGAGTTAATAAATTAATAAAGGAAAGGATGTACTAGGAGTATGTTCTTGAGATCTTATCCTTTCTTTTCCTTCCAATTCTAAAATTCTATATTCTAAAGAGATATCATTATGTCTTAATTGATTAATTTCTTGTTTTAATAGTTTTACTTCTTCTTGTAAATCTTTTAAAGTAATATTTTTACTGGGTACAAATCGGTTATATATTTCTTTCATATCTACTGTTTTTACTTCTTCTCTAGAAGACTGATCTCTTTTTATTAATTCATTAAGTTGATTTATAAATTCATTTCTTATAGGTGAATCTTCTAATTTTCCTATTATATTAATTAAGGTTTCACTTTGATCTCTAGTTAACATATTAATACTTTTACAATTATTACATGTACATAGTTCTGGACCTAAACAAACACCTATATCTTCATTACTAGAATAACTACTACTACTAGTATTATCCAACTGATATATTACTCCATCTTCTTCTGCTTCAGAAATACTCTCCTTAGAAGATTCATCATCCTCTGGTTCAGAATTTATGACTATTTTCATTAATTGTTGTTTTAAGTTTTCATCTATTTCTAAAGAATTAAGTTTTTGTTGGGTTGTACATTTATTAGCATAATGACTTATTTTACCACATTTCCAACAATGATTTTTCTTCTTTTTAGGATAATATGATTTTTTATTAGTTCTTTTATACTTTCTATACGGTTTTTTAGAATGCTCATATTGATCTATTTTATGATCATATGATTTGTTTTTATAATTTTTATAATTTCTAGAACTCTTATAAGGCTTCCTATATCTCCTTTTGTTTTCATAACTAGGTGCTTTAACCATTTCGACTCCATATTGATGACAAAAAGTTCCTAATTCTTTTCTATTATTTAAACTATCTTTTCGCATTTTATTTTGTAATTTAAAATCGACATATATTTGTATTCCGGTTTCTATTATTACATTATGAATTTGGCCATAAGTTAATTTGTCATATGGAACTGGGGTTTGAAAATGTCTTTCTAAATTCATTCTAGTTTTTTCTGCTAGTAATTTGGGTAATCCACTTATAAATCTTTCTTTCCAATATCCTGCATATCCCTCTTCTCTTAATGTAACTTTAGAGAAGAATACATCTTTATACCATCTATAATCAGTCATACTAGGACATCTTAAATTCATTAACTGAATGCTTATTCTTTCTTTAAAAATATTTGGATCTCCTATAAAATTCTGTATTACTGAAAATATAAGGGTGGCTACTGCATCTTGTTCCTGAGTTTCTTGTTTTATACTATTTAATATAATATGTCTTTCTTCATCAGTACACAAATTATCCCACCATCCTTTTAACTGACCTGTAAAACCTTGTATTATTGCCATAGCTATATTTTTATCTGAAATTCCTTTAGTTTTGTAAGCTGTTGCTGTCATGGTCATTTGACAAGTTAAGTCTAATATTTGTTGTTCACTCATACCATCTACATTCCACTCAGCTATTTCTGTTCCACTAAATACATTTTGTCTTAAATCTCCTCTTTCTTCAAATTGTACATCTGCAGGAGAAGGTCTTGAATAATAATTTCTCATTTTAGGATAATAATTTCCTCTAAGTTTATTTACTTCTAATGGTTCTTCATTTATTGTATTAATGGTAAATTTACCTATACTTAGTTTTTCTAAATTCTTTCTTATTTCTTCAATTTTATTGTCAGTTTCATTTCCTAATTTAATACACTCTAAATCTTTTTGTGGAACATTCATTATCTTATATATAGGTTTATCTATAACTTTTAATAGACTACCTTTGGTATTATTACTACTACTAGCTTCTGTAGTATTATTTTCTAATCTAGTTAAATGAGAAGACATAGTATTCAACATAATATTTGAGTAATTTAATTGATGGTGTATTTTCCTAATGTCTTTAATTTCAACATTTCTATTGTCTTCTATTACATCTTTGAAAGGGGAAGCTTCTATTTCTATATTAGCAACATTAATTTTTATCCCTTTAGTGGGAGGATATTCTGCTTCTATAGTCTTATCTTCTGTAGTTTTCCAAGTATTAGTATTTTTTATTATTGGACTTATTTCCTTTTTAGTTGTTTTAAACCAATCAAAGAAATAAATATTAATTTCTTTTTCCTCTAAATAATCATAATAATATTTTCTAATTTTCTCTCTTTCTTGATTATTATAATTTTCAAAAAAGCTTTTCCTATTTTCGTTATTATATTCTGCCAGAAAATCTTGCTTAATCCATTCTTTATCTATTCTAAAAGGGTTTAAATCTCTATCAATTACATTTAATACTTGAGATCTAGTAGGGGAGTATCTTGGTGATTAACTATTGTCAATGTTATCCTGGTATATTGGAATAGATACTTTTGGATTACTATTATCTAAACCAGTTAGATCTAAATCTATGGTAGATCCACTAATAGAATGTCTTGAGGATTGTCCTTTATAGATCATATGAGGCTTATTTATTCTTAATGACTGAGACCTATTCATTTTTAATCGTATATCTGTTCCTTCTTGTATTATTTCCCTCATATTTGTATTATAAACCTTAGGGGGTTCTATAACCTCTTCTATTTTCCATTCTTCAGGGATATTTTGCATAACTTCATTATGTTCTAATCTTCGAGGAACTTGTATTGATGATTTCTTTAAATTTGCTTCTACTAGTATAGTAGCATCTTTTTTATATTCTCTTAATGCTCTAAAGTTATAATCTATCTTAGTAACTTTATAATATACTCTAAATATTATTTCTATAGGACTACAATCTTCTATAAATATATCATCAGACATTCTTATATGTAATTTTAAAGCTTTTGCTGTGTATTCATTACGCATATTCATAGCTAAATTAGGATAACAATTAAAAAATGCTGGACCATCATGTAAATTACTTTCTAATATGGCTATTACAGAATCTTTAAAACTTTTTAATCTGGTATCTCTTAATAACATTAATATGGGACTATTTACTCCTAATCTGAAATTAGGCTTAGTTGCTACTTGTATTAATCCTAAATGAATAAAATTAAATCCTTTATTCATATGGACATCTAATAAATCTTGTTCTAATATACTTATAATTTTATTAACATCTGTTCCTGGATAACTATATTCCATTACATGTATTTCATCTTTATTGTTGGAAAAAATACTATGTTTTTTATATACTTCACTTTTTTTTATTATAGGTATAGACCAATTATGTAAAGATTTTTCTATTCTAGAAACAGGTATGATTGTAGCATTGTCTAAAGTTTCTATTAATTCTTCATTTTCTATAGTTTGAGGAGTTCTTAAAGCTATCTATTTATCTTTGTTACTTCTTCCTAGTTCACTTAAAGTCTTTAATATACTAGGTACTTTATTCCTTGTTTGAGTTGCTGTTACGGGACCACCTCTCTCCATGTCTAAGCTATAAACCAACGGTCTTACTCACTCTCAGCTGCCGGGACCACCTAGACTCAAGGGCTGACCAACATATAAACACCTCTCAGTACTACACTCAACTCTCTCAAGAACTAAAATAACAGTATTTGTGAGATATTGAAAGAATAAAAACTTACAGACTCTTTATGAATTACTAATTAGTGGCTCTGATACCACTAATCAGCGGAAATTGGTATTGTAACGATAATATATATATATATATATATATATATATATATATATATATATATGAACACGTGCTGGATTATTAAACTATCTTCCAAAATTATTATTTTTATCATATTTCTAAAAAGTAAAAAATAAAAATAAAAATCAATACTACCTGGGTTCTCCAATTAAGCTCTAGTTCAACATTAATCTCCAATTTTAAAACCAGATACTAAAGTGCTCCCCAATTAAGCTCTAGTTATACAATAGATGGGCTATTAACCAACCTTTCTACGCTACGATTTATGGAATAGTATATATGGTTGGGTCATATAGTTTTGTATTCTTTACCACTTAGCTTTTGGAATAGATATTCCCATATTCAAAGTAATCTTATATTTCCATCCCTATATTGCAAGGTTAATATGAGTTTGGCTGTTAGCACAGAGTGAAATGTTTACAATAGTAACATGAGACATTAGACTGTTAGTGAAACTGTGAAAATGAAGCCTGTATAAATTCTGGTACTTGCCAATAGTGTATATATATATATATATATATATATGTATGTATGTTGATATTCATTAGCTCCGAATAGTGCAAAAAAACTACCCAGCAAGATCAAACAAACACTACTTAGTAGAAACTAATATCAAAACATAATCGCAGCCTTTACTGTAGTCTGAAACTAACCACCTTAATAATCTCCTCTCCACACAGAAAATTTGACAAATGACTATTTAGATTACAAGCAAGAATGGTGTTTTCTCATGCATTAAGTCAATCCAACACTTCTTAGTATAAAATAACGGTCAACAAGCAATCCAAATTAAATTGAAACATTTTATGTCCATCAATTCCCATTTTCGGAACTTGTCCTCAATTCAAAAATAGAAAAACCTTGTTAAGCAATTCATATTACCTCAAACAGATAATATAATACCTCTACGTCGTTCCGAATAGCTTCAGTAACCTCTGCGACTTAATTGCAGAATCGGTCTGACGGCTAATCCAGACCGGCAATGACACCAATTCCCATTTGGTTTAGTTTTCACAATACTATTTGGTGGTGCTTACTTCATTTTAGTTGTACTAATCTAAACCATCTACTTTTAGATAATTCATATGGATAATAATGATCTTTTAATCAATTTATTTATTGATTTATTAAGGAATTGAAAGGATTCTTATGTTTTAATTTAAAATGAAATATTTATTGTGATAAAAAAATAATCTTTCATTTTATTTTTCTGAATAGTAATGAAATATTAATATTTAAGATTATATTTTTTATTTTAAATATTAGAAAATTGATTATTATTATGTTATAAGTTATAATTATTTATAACAAAATTTCTTTAAATATCTAAATTTTATTATATTCAAATTTTAAACTAAAAACTTATAGTAAATTATACAAATCTATAAATAAATATGAATATAAATTTAATATAGACGGACCGCTTAAGTAGTTATAAATAGGTTAAACTGTTTGTTATCTAAACTTTAAAGTTTGCGATAAGTCTTTTACTTGCAGTCTCAACCTGATACTATTGTGTGGTTTAGTACTATTAGTTAGAAGTATCTATCAATATAATTTTTGTAAAAGAAAAAATATAAAAAATATAATTATATTATTTAGCCTATGGAGACTTTATTTATTTATTTATTTATTTATTATCTAGTAAATGGTTGATTATGAATTCATATTAATTTTGAAATAACCTGTTTTACGTATACGAGTACTAGTGTTAGGATAACAATGGCCTTTTTTTTTTTCAAACCTTTTTATATTTTTTATATTTTCTAATTCTAAGTGAAAACATAATATCTCTACAATATTTAGATGTTCATGAGGTTCAGAAGCTTTTTGAAAGGGGAATTCCATGTTCAAGATTTCATTACTAAACATAATATTTTATAACAACGTCTTAACTCTCAATATGAAAAGACTTCATGTGAACATGCATGTGAATGGTTTTGGGTGGGTGACTCTCATTGAGAGTAAGAATTCAATTGAGTTAGACAATACAATAAACAAGGATTTCTTATCATACCAAATGCAACAATTAATAACTTAGCATAAGTTCTATTAACCAAACAAGAAATATAAAACAAGTTGAGATTGCATATTTACATCAGCAACAAATTGGGACAGTGAATAATCACTGATAAGTAGAAAGATATTAATGTAATCACACATACACTCCAAATGCTCGGCACATCCAAGTTGCACCAAGAGGACAATGTTAGACATGTCATGAGAAGTAACTACTTTATTCATCACTTTCTAACACTGCATTCTGAAGTGAAGACATGAAACATTAGATGGTCATATAATTAATGTAGCCTGGTCAACTTAGTTGAAACACATACATGCTGAATTTTTGGAGGACGAGACTTAGAATTCAATTCTTTCATAATACATTTTTTGAGAGGAAAAATAAACTCTAAATGTGTCCAAGGTAGATCAAAGGATAAAAATTCGATCCCATAGTTAACCTAAAGATATAAAAGTTTGTAAAAATATCTAAAGATTCTTTTAATAAATTAAAGATCTTAATTATGATGAAATCTCTTGGATGTAACTCGAAGTTGATGATGACTTAATATTTGCATTTACTAAGGGAAAAAAAAAGCATAACCTGAATAAGTAAAATATGTAGAAGTACATAGATAAATAAAAAATATATAGGAATTCAATATATAGGATAGGAGGGTAAACATATCAGAAAGTAATACTAGAATACATAAAGATAAACATATAATAGATACAGGTAACAGACTATCACATTGTTACTGAAAGCATAAATAAAATACGATCTCTTGGAGCGAACTTAAAATATAAAAAAATCGCCTAACATCCAAATTAAAATGACCTAAAGATAACGGAAGCACACACTACGTCTTGTGATGATGGCTAGCTAAATTAATCGAACAACTCGGGAACAAGCTGTTTGCTGAGGGTCATATAGGCAATATAAAGAAGGCGATCTTTGGCACCAGTTCGATGGTTATTGGTGTGCTTGCAGAAATATTTGAGTTGATCAAGGGTGCAGAAACCCAGCATTTGTCCCAGCAACAAGAACAACCAATTAATTGCCCTTTTCTTAGTGCACGCAAGGATTGGTTTGGTGTAATTTTCTCGTCCGCAAAGCACACATTTCGGCATCACCGGATTCACCCACGCCGCCGGGGCTCTATCATGCATGGACCTGCTTTCTCTCTGAATGAATTTGCGCAACTCGTTCACTTTCTCCTCCAGATTAAGCGTCATCTCGAACTCCTGCTCGCACCTCCTGCACTGAACCCTTCCGGTGATGGCGAGAACATTGTTTTGCAATAGATAATTGCGGTTGTGGATGGTGGCCCGGCGATCCGTCGCCCAAGGAAAAGGTGCAGGGATGGTTACGCTCTTTCCTTGGCTCCGGCGTTGAGACGAGGCACGACGAGAGCGACGTGTCAAAACCGGTGTAGGAGCAGCAGCACCTGGAGGGTTGGAAGATGACACCACCGACAAAGGGTCAGTGTTATGGTTGGAAGATGACGCCAATGAAGGGTTAGTAGTATTGTGGTTAGAGCATGACACAAATAAAGGGTTAATGTTTTGGTCAGAAGATGGCACCAAATAATTAGGGTAACGCATTTGTAGTTCCATCAAGGAGATGTCTATTTGAGGAAGGGAAGGGGAAGACGAGTATGTGGTTCTCTTTGGACTACCACACCTGAGTGAGAGAGTGAGATCATGCTCATGATCTTCTAAGTCCATTGCGTTCTTCATTCCTGCGGCACGGAAAAAATTATCCATGGGAAGAAAGAGAAAGAGATGCGATATATGTATGGCTTGAAAGTTTAAACAACAGAAACTCGGAGCCTCTGAGAATATATAGACCATCAGGAGTAATAAGATAGGGTTTGTTTTACTTTTTGATATCTCTTTGATAAATGATAAACCAATTAACATATGGCTATTCAAAATTTGTTTGAGGGTTTTGACTTTTTAATGACTAATAGTACTCCGAACATTGCGTCCATTCAAAGTTCGATGCTCTAAATCTTAACACAGCGATATTGATGCAACTGATTATATTCCTTGAATGTGATATTATGTTAGAAATAACTGACTGTGTCCAAGAGATAAACTTTATCATGTACTATACCCGAAGAAGACTCAATCGTAATATCTCTTTGAATTCTTAAATTTCAAAAAGTAATAAACAAAGTAATTAATACCTTTGAATCCTTATGTGTCCAAGATCAGATAACTTCTCCTGCACGCATCGATATACGTGGAGTTTTAACCTATTTTCACTCGATTCATTGCATGTATGAAACCCTGCTCTTGCTCTCTTCTTAATTAAGTCCTATTTAATTTTTTCCTTTTAAAACAAATGTTTCTAGTTATTACAGGTGGTGGACACTGGCAGCAGGCAACACTACGTTAGTCTATGTCTTAACATTGCTGACAATTTGAGAATTGTAAGTAAGTCTATTTAAAGAATTGCTAGTAAAATAAACTTAACAAATTATCAAAACGAAATGAAAAAACAAACTAGTAAGTTCATGTTCATCAATCAAACTATTTTGGTTTCTAATTTTTTTTAGTAGATTCACTAACCGCGAACAGAAAATAATAAAAATTGAACCAAATAAAGATAGAATAAACACTCACTTGCAGGGCTATGGAGAATGCAAGGTTATCAAGATACATATATGTCTAAGACTTCATTGGAAATGCAAGTTAGTTTTAATGGACTTAATAGTGTAGTTAAGTACAGTATTTTAAAGTTGAAAGCTTGTGTCGTTTTTCAAGATTCTAATAACTGTAGTAATTGTTATAGACTTATAGTAGTTTGTACATGTATTTGTATTGGCCGGGCATCGTCGAGAGTGCAAATTGAGTAATGTACTATTTTATTTGGAAGCTTGTGTTCCAATATTTTAATAGTAATTAATATTTTAGTTTGTATGTTGTCTACGACAAATCTTTACTAGTATTTTATAAAATTAAAATTTATAATAAATAAATAATTTTAATAAATAACTATATTATAATAAGTAAAATATTTAAATGATTAATTATGTTATAGATACACAATGAACAATTTAAATTATGATATAAGGTTATCTTTAACTATTGATAATTTCTTAATAATTAATTGAAATTCAATTTAAAGATAAAGATAAAAATATAGATT
>CM023944.1:1166552-1187497 GCA_013407115.1 Glycine latifolia | reverse complement strand
AAAAGAGATACATGATTAATAAAAAGCAAGTATAAAGATAGAAATAAATGGATTTTGGTTTGAAATGGCTGAGAGATAACTTGTTTCACTAATTGTGGATATGATGACTTCACAAATAAAATAAGAGAGGAGATAATATGCGAAAGTGGAATGCATATTCAAAAAGAAAGAAAATATAAAAAGAATGTCTAAGTAGGAATAGGAAAACTATTCTTCAAGTAAGTTGTGTACTTCAATTTATAATATATGAGTAAATTAGTGAATGAGGAAATAATTAATTGAGTTGCAATCAAAAGGTACAAGATGCATGGATTACAAAATTGAAGACTCACTCCTCATAATTATTTTATAGATACACAATGAATAATTTAAATTATGATATAAGGTTATCTTTAACTATTGATAATTTCTTAAAAATTAATTGAAATTCAATTTAAAGATAAAGATAAAAATATAGATTAAAAGAGATACATGATTAATAAAAAGCAAGTATAAAGATAGAAATAAGTGGATTTTGGTTTGAAATGGCTGAGAGATAACTTGTTTCACTAATTGTGGATATGATGACTTCACAAATAAAATAAGAGAGGAGATAACATGTGAAAGTGGAATGCGTATTCAAAAAGAAAGAAAATATAAAAAGAATGTCTAAGTAGGAATAGGAAAAAACTATTCTTCAAGTTGTTGTGTACTTTAATTCATAATATATGAGTAAATTAGTGAATGAGGAAATAATTAATTGAGTTGCAATCAAAAGGTATAAGATGCATGGATTACAAAATTGAAGATTCACTCCTTATAATTATTTTATTTTCTCTCTCTACATATATTATAATTTTTAATATTTATGCTTTAAATTTATTGCAAGAAACACTTGAATATTTTCTATACGTATATAATAGATTAATCTATTTGTTCTATTAAGACTGAATTATTTGAACAAATCATACAGTATAAAACTATTTTCGGTTATATATTTGGAATCCAAAAATATAAAATTTTCGCTTAAACTTTTAAAATTAATAACGTGTTGCTTTAAAATAAATAACAATTAAATCAAAGTTTAAAGAGAAAATAGGTTGTGTGATAAAATGATAATTTTAGCTATTAAAAAATAAAAATGTTAAAAATACATTTTTTGACATACTCTTTAAAACACATTCTCTTTTATTCATTATAATTTTTAATACATTTTAAATAATTAAAAAATATGTTTGAAAGAATATATTAACATCAATTTTGTAAAAAACTGATGTTAACATATTCATGTTAACATCAATTTTTTAAAACTAATGTTAATAAAGTAATGTTAATATCAAAGTTAAAAAAATCGATGTTAGATTTTTTAAAAACCAATGTTAACGAATTAACATTAACATTAGTATTCTAAATTCTGATGTTGATGAAGTAACGTTAATATCATTTTTTTAAAAAACCAATGTTAATGTTACTTTATTGACATCAATTTTTTAAAAACATAATGTTAACTAAGTCATCATAATTATGAATATGTCATCGTGTTTTTGTTAACATCAGTTTTTGAAAAAAATGTTAATTACATGATGTTATATCCCTATTTTATAGTAGTGTGGGTGAGGTTAAATTGGAAAAAAAATTATTGATCTTGGAAATTGTTTAAGATTTAGTAAATATTTTAATATTAATGGTACGGTCTTATTATTTTCAGAATTATTGCTACAAACCAAATTCTACCATGCCTAAAAAAAACTCTACCAAGAAACATGACGGATATGTCCTAGAAAACTCCAAGCAGTAGCGAAAATTACTTATATTGACTCCTCTTTTTTTTCTAAGTGCATTTCCCTTTTTATTATTTTATTTTTATTTTTTACTATCATAGATACTCTAACGCCCAAAATAATCTTATATTATTATTCTGGAAAATAGTTTCCAGAATGCTATTTGTGTTTTTCTGTTAATGAAAGTAATTTTGAAATGCAAAATCTAAAACAAATTTCTGTAAATCACTTTCCGGAACATAATAATAAAATAGTTTCCAAAATACTCTTTTAGAATTTGTATTCTTGAAAGTTCTTTCTGAAATATAAAATGTAAAACAATATTATGGAAACTACTTTCAAGAATTTAAAAAATATTGTATCAAATTGAATTTTTAATTTTCTTTCCTTTACAAGTTTATTTATTTAATTATGCATAAATCACAAAAAAGGAGTACAAACATGTTTGAGAGCTTGATGATGAAAAAATACTAATATTAGACAAAGAAACTAAGCAAGCAAGAAATACTAGAACAATGTATTAAATCAGAGGTCATAAAGGGAGTATAAGAGAAGAATGGTTTTAACAAAAGATATAGTGTTCTGTTGCCTTGGAAGGAGTGTACTGTTGTGGGAGAGGGAGTGTGTGACACTCTGAGGGAAAGAATAAAGGTTGAAAAAAGAAATTCATTTAAGTCATAAGCAATTTAAAATAGGGAATGAGAGTGTACTTAGAAATAATGGTGTATATAGCACTTACCTTTAGAGTAAAATGTATAGGCCCAAATAGTTTTTACCGCAAACCATGTTCTACCAGAAAACAAACAGAGTGACGGATATCGTCATAAACTTCAAGTAGAAGCGAGAATTATGGCTTTTTACTTCTTGCATCCCCCTTTTTGCTTCTTGCACTTCCATAAAGACTTCAACGAACAAAAATATCCCTTTTACTAGACAACCCTATTCTGCCAGAGTATTAAATTTCATAATAGCTATTTTGAAATATGATTTTTCGTATTTTAAAATATCTATTTTGAAATAGGTCTTTGGATTACTTATCGTATTCTAGAATAAGTATTTTGAAATAATTATTTCATAATAGGATAAGTAATCTGAAGACCTATCATAGAATATGTATTCCAAAATACAAAAAATCATATTCTGAAATAGTTATTTCAGAAGTGATACTATTTTGAAATAACCAATATGGAATAGGGCAATAGAGTGTTGGACTCCTATCCCATTCATTCTTCACTAACTTTCCCTTCTTTTCTTCCCTCCCACATTAACAACACAAACAAAAACCTCCTTTTGAGATGTCAAAATTCTCTTGCACCTCCACCATTCTCTTTTTTCCATGCTTTTACTTGTGTTGCCTCCAACCTCTTCACTCACAACCCTAAGCCCGTGCCATCATCGTCAATGCAAGAACACCGACATGCACATGGACATGTTTAAATATAGGTTGGGGAGGGCATTGGAGTTTGAGAGGGAGGGGTTGGCATTGATGTTGGTGAATAGGATTGTCGATGTTCAAGGAGGATCTAGAGGGCGCAAGTGTGGTTAGATTGTCAAGGTGGCACGAGTGCGACCAGGTTGTAGTCGTTGAGGTTGTGGCAACGATGGAGGGGGAGTTGGCATCATTGAGGATGAAAATGTAGGGCATATGACAAAGGTGCTTGGCGATGCAGGGAAGAGGATGTACTATTATTAAGGGTATTTTTGACTTTCAGACTTTTGGAGGTGCAAGAAGCAAAATAGATGACCCAGATAGTAAAAACCAAGAATTATTTAGAGTTGCATATGTAGGCCCAGAAGAAGATTGCCACAAATCAAGTTCTACCAAAACCATTTTCCCTAGGTTTACCAGAAACACAGTTCTAATTTTTTTTAAATTTGAAGCATCTACGTCTAGTCTACCCCTTGATGCAGTGGACGAGAATTTCAAGTAGCTGAAATTTGTAATAAACTACGTATATCCATTACTCTTTGTACACGGCTTGAAAGTTGATAGTTATTAATAGGATTAATTAAGCTGATTATTTATTTTTTATTTTTTAGTTTCTTAAATTTTTTATGATACTTTTTTTTCATTAATTTTTTGTCTTCACTTTTAGAATTTCTGAATTTTTTTCCCATTTTTAGTTTCTTATTTATTTTTATTATTCAAAATTAGTTTCAAATATAAAATAAAAGAGGGAATAAAAATAGACAAAACAAAAAATAATTTTGAGTAATAAAAAAAAAGAGACTAAAAATGGACAAAATAGAAAATAATTTTGAATAACAAAAATAAACAAATGACTAAACATGGGCAAAAAAAATTAGAGAAACTAAAAATATCAATAGAAAATTAATGAAGGATTAAAAATTGTCAAAATTTTATTTGAATGACTAAAAATTAGAATCTGAAAAAATTTGAGTGATTAAAAACTTAATTAACCATTATTAATTTATCATATATCATAAGAAATGAGTGAACAATCTCCTTCTCAAGTTAAATATGATTATTGTGAGCAACAAAATTCTTCTTTTAAGTATATTATACACTTTTAAGATGGAAAGATAATATAGAATCATTATGAGTAACACAATTTTTTTTTCTTTTGAATAAAATAATTAAATAGTCTAGAATTATCATTTATTCATAATCTAAATCAATCTCCATATAATATGTATTATAAAAAAAAATAAACGAGAAAAAATAATAAAGCTATATGATATAAAGATTAATGGAGACCATATAATCTAGGACCACCACATAATTTTTGCTCCCTTTTAATATTTAATACATCAACATATTGAAGACTCATTTAAAATGATTGATTGAGGTCAAACAATCCTACGTCGCATGCTCGGTTGTCCATCCTCTTCATATGTGCAGCTTATAGAGGAGGAATGTGGGTGTTGGCTGACAGCTGATCACTTCATTATTTGAGTGCGAACATACTTTCTCTGCCCCATAGTTAATACTAGCTCAAATATACTTTCTAGTTACTAGGCCAACTTCAATCCTTCATCCATATCGAATATCGATATCAGGAAAGTTTTTTTCTTGTAAAAAAAAAAACAAAATATAATAAAGTGATTACTTATCTAAACTATGCTAAACCAAATATGCAAAAAATGAGCATATGCAGAAGATAACGATTAGATTACTTAAACGTTCTATTCTAAGGCACACCCGAATAACATCTTTACTAATTAACGTAGATACATACATAATTTTTCATCAAGATGCGCTATCCTAGCTAGTACACCAGGTCTAGAACTTATGTTATACCTGGCACAGTTTGATATACAGAAACATATATATATATATATATATATATATATATATATATAACAAACTTTGATGAAGAACATGAAACTATAGACTATAGTTATGGAGCCAGAGGCAAAGGCACCCAGACTAGATTATCAGGAGGGAAGAAATGACACACAGGTGAGGTTCCCGGCTCAACTTTGAGTACACGAAAGGACACGTGGTCTCGGTCCCACTTAGAGGTGTCCATGTGGCAAATAGCTGCAGCTTGAACTCTCCCTCCATTCTCACCTTCTACCATCACCTCATAGAGATTGGTGTCACTATGCTGGCTGTGGCAGTAAAAAACTGCATAAGGGTAAGGCATGGGGTGACACCCTATAACATTTGGAACTGAAATCACTTTCACTTCTGAGATTGTGTAGTTCTGTAGCAGGGCTGTTGAATTTGTGAGATGGACAGTGGTCAAAACTTTGAATTGTGCATTGGACCCGAACAGATAGTGTGCAAAATCAAACAAGGACTCCAGGGAGGTGGCACAGAACTTGGTCTCTCCTTCCATGGATTCAAATTCACATTGTTTGAGGGTATATTTCATTGCCTTGGCTTGGGGAGAGTGTTTTGGGATGTAGAAGAATTTGAGAAGGGATGGTAGGTGTTTTGATGAGAAAGGAATCTGATCAGCTTCTTCTCTGGTCAGAAATTTTGGAGATGTTGAGGAGTTTTTCTTGGAAAAATAGATGGGCATTATTTTCCCAACCTTCAAATCATTTGGGGTGAAAAACACATTCAGTTCAAGGTCCATGTGTTTGTGATCCTCATGAGATGGCTTATAACCATGCACATCCTTTCCAACGATCTTTTTGTGATCATCTTTATCCTCCTCTTCTTCTTTGTCAAATCCTATTCCTTTCTTGACTCTAGCCTCGTCGTCGTCGTCATCATCATCATCATCATCCTCCTCGTCATCGTCATCGTCCTCATCATCATCATCTTTATGGACATGCTTCTTCATTTTTATATCAGCGCCTTCAAGCTGAATAATACTGTCAAGTACAAGACCCTCTGTTGCAAGCTTTTGCAAATCATAGGATACTTCCTTCAGTTGAATTTCATTCTCAGATGTGGTAGCTATCTTTCTAGCTAGACTGTCTTGTAGAATCTGCAAAGTCAACATGAAAAAACAAGAGGGAGGATCATGGAGAGATTAGTTTCTCTTAAAAGTAACCGTTCTCAGATCAACAGGATGATGAAGATTAGCTAAGGAACAAAATCATTTCAAACAAATTAAGTTAAGTTGCTTGAAAAAAAGATGACCAAAAAGTAAAAATGTTCAAGAAACAGTTGAATAAGACCTAAGTTGCAAATCTGTAAATGGAGATAAAAAGAAAGTTTCAAGTCAACAAAGATATGGTTTAACTTAGTTGGATCTTACCAAAAAGACAACTAGGGTGCATAGGATGAATCTCCAAGAAGCAAATCCAAGTCTCATTTCTTTGTTTTTCGTTGAAACTTCTGGCAGAAAAGGAGCAGGAGCTAACCAAAGAGATTGGATGATAGGAAAACTAGAAAGCTCAGAATTCAGAATCAGAATTTTCTCGTGCCGTTGTTTTCTGTCAATTTATGCGTGCTGTGGGGGAGGTTTTACTGTTTTAGTTGGCAAGTGTGCGTTTTTTCTTAAGTGGTTTTAAAATAAAAATTTGCTTAAGAATTTCTCAAGAGAAACTTGATTTGGGTGTTGTACACATGGGAGACCTTGGGCTCCTCGCGAAGTTTTAATTGACCTCATTGGGATTCATTATGTTAATTAGTGTACTCTGTTTTTAATTGGCTATTTGATGTACTACGTGATCACGCAAATAACAATGTGCTAAAGTTAACATTACACGTAATTTAAATATATTATCACCATTTGATATATGTCACTCACTTAATTAGTCATCTGATTATGAGAGAGATTAAATGATTAATTATATACTTTATCTTTTACAATGTTTTAAAAAAATAGAAAAATTATCTAATAAATAAGTAAAATAATAAATAAATAAAAAATAATGTTATAAAAATATGATAAAAAGTATTATATAAATAATGTAATACAAACTTAATTAAATTTAACAAATACAAAAGAGACATGTAATTTATATAATAATTTATACAATATTATTTTTTGTTGAGTAATTCTTCATATTTACACACATTCAATTCAAGATTTACACATGATTAAAAAATATCATAAAAAAACTTTCTCCAATTCTCTCGTCTATATCCAATAATATAAGTGCGTTTCAATCAAAAAAGATTTGTGCCTACCTACATGTTACTCTTTTTTTTTTATATTTCTCTCTCCATTAAATCATTTATTACCTTTCATATTTTTTTTTCTTCTATCACTTTTTCTCTTAAGTTGTAAAATTTGTGACACAAATAACATTTATCAATAGAAAATAATTACGATGCAAGAAAATGAAAGAATTTCGAATAGAAGGTAGACTTCGTCTTTTCTAATGTTTGTATAGTGGAGTGAAGGCGAAGCATATTTTGAATATAAAATATGTAACACCCCGTATGTATTTGGTTTGTTAACATTCCATTATATCCATTTACGCAGCAATTTTCCAAAATAAACAATTTGATTTGGAAGCAAAACAAAATATGACGTCATTATAACATCAGTTGTACATTATATATGGTGAAGTATCAAAATATACACCCTCAGTACACAAATGTACATATAATCCCCTCAGGGTACAAAATCACAAAACAATAGGCATAAAATAACAAAAGAAGGGAGCCAACATGCTCTCATCAACTATACCTAGGGTTTATATACAATCTATCCCTGCATGGGCCTTTTGCCCTGGGATCTCTCAGCTTCTCCCTGCGTCTCACCTGCAAACATAATCCCCACACACGGGGTGAGATAAAAATCTCAGTAAACTCAGGGTCCTTGGAGGTCTTTCCTCCCCCTGGTTCACTAACATGCATAATATATCAAAATCAACATTTCATAAGCTAGCCCTCATGGCTCTCAAACCATATCATCAGGCAGATACAGTATATACACACAAGTATCAAGGAATTCTCATCAGCATCACATGGCCATCACGGCTCACATAACATCTCATCACACAGAGACAACAAGTATATATATATATATATATATATATATATATATATATACATATATACATATAACTTGAGGGATAATCACCCCTACTCAGCCATCACGGCCTTCATTAGATCACAGCATATCAAATAGATATCTCTATTCAGATACAGCAACATATATATATAGAGATATAGATATATCATATTCCTTGAGAACGTTCATCTGCAGTCAGGTACCTTCTCTAAGGATTTAATCACACATATATCTATATTATACTTCCTGAGAAAAGCTCATCTGCAATCAGGTACTCTATCTCAGGACTCTGAGAAAAGCTCATCTGCAATCAGGTACTTATCTCAGAACACCCTCGGACATATATGGCACTTCCAAGAGATGCTCATCTGCAATCAGGTGCATACTCTCAGGTTTTATCACACATTGCTTATTGACTACTTAGAGTTGTTCCATATAACTTTGGTTCTAAGGGAAGTCCATATCTAATCCATTCTACTGGCCAGAGAATTCTCTACAAACATAAGATACTATCACCGCATATACCTCATAAAGGTTCTCACTAACACAGTACTCTATCCTAGTGTATATCTCAATCAACATCATCTCAATCGCCCACAATATATCATTTACTCAGATGTCTACACATATATGCATCATATACATGCCTCAATCACAATCAGTAACATTCAATTCTAAGATTCATGCCACATGTTATTTAATAACCAATACTCCCTCGGAGTATGGTGGAACACAAAGGAAGGAACCACTCCCAAGAACAAAGAGCTTACTTGCTCTCAGCACTGTACCGGCTCTCCCGGATCCGTGGTCACCACCACCAGTGATGTCAGAATCACGCCCTACACAAGAGCATGTAAACATCAATAACGATCCTCAACCGTTAGAATGACAAAACAAGGCTAACCCTTTTCATTAAACCTTTTTGTTCTCTATCTTAAGGTTATCAGGACTAATCATCTCAAAGGCGATTCACAGACCCTCAACAGGATCTATCTCAGTCTATTCAACGTACTAGAGTCCCTACAAGACTCTGTATGAGCCAATTCAAAGGATTCACTTGCCTTAACCAGGCCAAATATCCATACTTGTCAAGTTTATCAGAACGGCTATTTCAACACATTTTCACCGTTTATTTAGCCTCCTGAACATCTTTTGTAAAGGTACCTAGGCTTAACTCATCATTATATCATCAATCTCCCTACCCATACAGATGTTAGAGTCAAAACCAAACTTCATCAAAAGTCATGTTTCAAAGTTCAATATTCATTAGAACAACCTTCTAAGCATACTTTTCTAAAGAACCCAAACCTAATTTCAGCTCTAACACAAAATGGTTACTATTCACCTCAAGAACCAATTCACAAATCAACCGGTAAAACTTGAGTTTCTTACCTCAAAACAGTTGAGGAAGGCTGGAGGATCACTTCTCCAAGCTCTAGCGTCCTTGAATCGCCTTCTTTTCCTTCCAAATCTCAGTTTTGAGGAATTCCCCTAGAGAACTGGATCTCTCCGATTGATGGTTTTTAAGGAGAATAGAAGCTGGAATCTAGCTCATAGAGGAGTTCTAATCAACTTTCTAGTTGGGTGAGAAGTGTTTAGATGAAGAATGGAGAAGATATGAAGCTTCTCTGATCGTTAATGGCAGAAGCAGAGAAAAGGAAGAAAAAAGATATTTTAGAAGAGAGAGAGAGAGGCTGGTTATTATAAAATAAGATAATATTATATAATAATATTTTTTCTCATGCACTTTAATATATATTTATATATGTTTTTTCTTTTTTCCTTCCTCTTTCTATTTCTAATTGTTTTAATTTAATTATATCTTTACTCTTCATATTTTATGTATGTTTTGAGTCCTTATGATGTTCATGTCAACTCAGATAAACATGTTGGCTCAACATCTATCAAATTGCTAGAGATTCTAGATCCTTGTCACAAATATTCCTCACTTTGCAATAACGTATAACAATATGCAATTTTGATTTCCATTATTTTAATTGTTTTAATTTCATCCCGTATTTTTTTTTTCAATTGATACAATTAGTTCTTTAAACCTAATTGTTTAATTTTCATTGGTAATGAAGTCATGACAAAGCCTATGACATGTCATTGTTTATTTTGTCTGTTTTGTTAAAACTATTACTTATAATATCAAATTGACGTAAATTTTTAACAATAAAATTAACTCTCAGGTTTTTTTAAAAGGCAAAACATATTTTATTGATCTACCACTTAGTTTTGCACAAGAGGTGCCTAACCAAGCCAAAACACCTTACATCAGATTTTTCAAAAGAACAAAGGACCAAACAATTTTAAGAAACCAAAAGTCCAATCCCTATGCCATTATAACGTAATGAACCATCTGCAATGTGCCAACCTAGGAATTAAAATTGCCAGACTGCACTTCCTTCTATCTTCGAAGAACAAAGACATCGAAAAGGAAAAATTTAAGTAATTAACTCTTTGAGGTGAAAATCAAAAGTTTAGTCTTTATTAGTAAAAAATCATTTGGCAAACTTTTGACTATAAGGTACGAATAGCAGAGCATGCATCAGATCAGATGCTATTCTCTCCATACTGGCCAGCTTTCTAGGCATCGTGGTGTGTCATAATCAATTCTTTTGACTATTGCAAGTGTCTGTCTCATGTATAGTGGGAATCCAAGAGCGTTGACAAAACTGTTCAATCTGCGGCAGCTGTCATGGTTTTGAAAACCCACTAAAACTTTTGTTAATGGCTGTGGTTGAATAAAGACTCTCAAACGGAACTCAAAACCTGTTGCAAACCAATTAAAGTGCCAACCCTGATACACACCACACCCATTTTCTTATTATTTCCTTATCACACACACACACACACACTATATAGGGTCACATCTATACATCGAGAAAAATACCATTATCATAAAACATTGCCTTTTCAAAGTCTTAGCCTACGATTCAATCTAGCTACTTTTCTTCTTCTACCATATATCTTTCGCTGTATACACGTGTGAAGCATTTCATTTCTTTGAAACCTTTTTTAAAGTCATTTTGACATTATCATATCAAATCATCAACCCAATATTTTGGTTTCGACCCAAACCAAAATGTGGCTCTGATTTCCCCCCGAGTTAAATGTAGGAAATGGTACAGAGCCAAAATGATAAAAAGAAAAATGTAGGGGAATTAGGCATAGCCAAACTTTCTTCCACTAAGAGAATGTTTGTGGAAAAGCACGTAACCATAATTGGCTTCCTTCGAAGGATAACTCTCTTCTCCTACATATCCTCCCCTTGTTCTATTTCATTTTTTTCATTCTTATGATTAAGGATGTAATAATAATAATAATAATAAATAACAAAAAAAAATACTGAAACCTCAAATAAAATTGGGCAGATAGAGTATTTTTTATTTATTAACTTCAACAATACTTATTTAATGGAAAAAAATTAAGCCAACGAAACTTGATCATAGTTGATACCATGATTAAATAGAGTCAATTTTCATTTAATTTTTGGGATCAAGAAAGAAATAGCATTGTGTCTTTAGTTAGTTTGTTGCCCAGCAAAACATTGTGTCTTCTCCCATGTTTATTTAACATTAATCAATTAAGAATTGAACCGATAGAAACCCCTTTTGAAACAATTAATTGTTAGAATTACAAGTAGGCCATCTGATGCAGAAATATAGTTGACTTTGGCAGATCCAGATAGGTTTTCGGCAAAAAGAAGTAGAAGACAAGCATATGCTAAATAGATATGCCGTCCATGAACCTGTGCTAGGGAACAAAAGAAAATGCAACTAGATTTTGTTTTGATGTTTATTTATGACCATCATTCCATCATAATCATTTCATTAGTGATGCACATTTGAAGTTTGACTTTGGAAACAATCCAACCGAACATTTTGGCGAACTTTTATTATCAACTTTGTTATTTTAAGATAAAATAATTCAAATTCAAATTTTAGCTACATCAATAAAATATTTTTATTAATTTTTATAAAAAAAATTATATATTTTAATAAAAAGGTTTAACATGTAACTCATTTATTTAAAATAAAAAATAAAAAATATTTCTAACTTGATTATCAAATCAGGATTTGTGTTTTGTTATATTGATCTTATCTCAAAGGGTAACAACCTAACAAATAGACCCACTGATTACCTTGGACTGCGGGCTTGCTCCAACTGATTACTATAAAATATAAAATATAACAAAATTAAGAAATGTCGTGACGAAATGCTATGACTTTTGCAACAATGTGTAACCGGTGATGGGTCTCCCGTTGATTGGATCATTCTGTGAATAAGCTAATTTTTACGGAAGAGTTTAATGGTTATTATTAATTGTGTAAATTTTCTAACATTATTTATGTACAATCTTTTTTCTACTATAAAATTGTTCTTAATTCAGGTTTTATAATTAAGCACGTATATAGACTTAAATTTAATCTTTATTCATGATATAATATCAAGGAGTCAAGAGCTACATCAAGAATAATTTCATACAAAATTTAAAGATCAAAATAAAAACAAATGAGATTCGGAGGAAATGAAGAATGGAAGAACTTTTTATAGCCTTTTTTTTGTTTGGTTTAAAATTTTGAAAAATAAAATAAAATTATGCACTTTACACCGTCATTTATTATAAACACAACTATCTATCTTAAAGCTATAGCAATAATAATTTTTTATTGGTTGATAATATATAATTGTTTTAAACTGATCATTCAACTAAAAAATAAAATCCATAAATTCTTTTCTTTTATATTTTAAAAATAATTAAGAAAATGCTTTTGAAATTAAATTAAAAATGATTTCAGTATCATTTTTCTAAAGACATTAAACCTCATTGTTACACAATTTCAGCTGCTCTTCAAAATTGAGGATTTAGAAGAAAAGTTATGCTTTACATTTTTTTTTACCGCCTAAAATATATAATTAAAAATTTATTTATTTTCTTTTTTGTTTCCTCTTACCTACTAAAAAAATTGTTTCTAGATTATTATAAACATTCACTCAGTTTTATTTTATAATAGTTTTTTTTTTCTTTTTCATGATCATCACATTACTTAATGTATTTATTATTTTTCATTTTTTCTTTTCTTTGTCTCTTCCTTCTAGATGTTTAGTTTTTTTTTTTTTTCTTTATCTCCTCTCATTTACTCAGTTGAATTTTTCAGCCTCCTTTTTTAAACAATGGGTTAAGTAATTGACCCTCTGTATATAGGCACAGAGTGACGAATAGACTTGTCGTTTCTTTTGTCGGTCAAAACTTTTTCTATTATAGTATGCCGTGTGTGTGCATGAACACGGGAAATCGAATCTGGGTGCTTATACGGCCTAGCCACTTTATCGTCCCCTACCCACCATCTCGAATTCTCGACCTTGAAAATAACAACTTAATTAAAGCAAATAATAAACGTGCATTCTACGTATATTTGATTTGTTAATGAATGAATATTAGTTAAGAAATTATAAAAAATATTTATTTAATAAATTATAAAAGAGGGTAAAAAAGATATAGATAATGTTATTTTTTGTTTTCTAATAAAAATATTTATACTTTAAGGAGCATTTGTCTTTGGACCATAGTGAAATAAATATAAAAGAGGTAAAAAGAAAAAAATTATAAAATTCTAATAAGTAATAGTAAGTGAAGAAGAGAGAAATAAAAAGATGAAATAAATGCAAGTCTGTAATAACCTTTTAATTAATGATGTATTTGATTTTTTTTCCTTACTGTTATATATATATATATATATATATATATATATATATATATATATATATACATGTGTGTGTGTTAATCGTGGGTCACTTGTGCCCTAAAGAAGTATCCAGAGGCTGTAGACAACTCTAGCAAAAAGTGTCCACAGATTAGCATAGACATGAAGTCCAATTTTGCTGTTTTCGTAGTCTTCTCTCTACTCCTGGTAACCTTATTTTCTGATCATTCTTCTGCTCTACGAAAATTCAGTTCCTCTTTCACCTGCGTTAATTATTAATAATTTTATTTTAGCAAATTAAAGCTATATCTAATTTCCTAATTCCTTTGAAGTTTACTAAATTCTTACTGAAATATGAATTGATGTAACAATTGTTTTACACGACCCTTTGAATTTTGTGAATAGATTACCAACTTGAGCTGTGCAAGGAAAGACCTCGGATGGTATTGGAAGAATGTGATGAAGGAGCAACCTATGCCACAAGCAATTAAAGACCTTGTTGAGGATTCACAAGCATCAGATGCAGGGAAGAAGGATCGTTTTATCAGGGACTTCGATGTAAAGCCTAATGTCATATTATATCACACCCATGTTGTGCCCATGAAGCAGAAGCAGAAGCAAAATTCTTTTGTGAAGGATCAAGCAGATTGAAGTAAAGCACGATATATATGCCAAGGTTGAACAAACTATGTATATATATATATCCAAAAGGGTTGAAGCTCCCATTCGCATAAACGTGACCCGTTGAGACCATGATCCATATTGTCGACTAGTGATTGACGTTTGAGGCCTTATTATTTTGCAGGAAATTAATTAAGCTGTTAATTAGTGTTTCAAAACTTGTATTTTATTAAGAGCTTGAGCCCTTTAGTTATAGATAGATATAGCTTTAATTGTGGTTATCTAGTTATACTTCCTTTTGCTGCATCTGCTTTTGATTGGTCTTGATGAAATTTATAACAATAATCATACTGTATTTTGTTCTTGTCAGGATTATTATTTTCTCTTGATAAATTCTTAAGCAACTTTCTCCATATTGTTGAGAATCCTCACAAAAAATTGTTTGTCAAAGTTTCAAAGGAATGACTTTTCATTCAAAATTTCGAAGATTAAAAAAATGTGATCTTAAAACTAAAAACCAAATGTCATGCTAATATTCCTTTTTTTTTTAATGATGATGCAATTTAAACATCTGAGGGCGAGAGTGGGCAACGTTCCATGTTGCATGAATACAGGCATGGATATGACTATTAATCAAAGAACATTGCTAGTATATCAGTAAGAAACATTATTGAACTAATTTCATGCCAAAAAACGTGGCTGCATATAATTGGTAAATAATAAATTAAAGAATAAAAATAAATTAAACCACCCCAAATGTAATTGATATACAAGTTTGTGCAGTTCGTTTCGTACCGTTTAACATTTCTCTATATTTAATTATATTGATTTGCTATCATTACTATTTACTAATATTAATTTAATCTCTTAAAAAATTTATTATAAAACCATTATCATAGTCAAATTTGAATAAAAGTGATATAATTTAAATTAGGATAGTAAATATGTCTCTATCTTATTGGTCTAAACCAAATATGTCTCTATCTTAACGAATACATACATAATTATATATTAGATACATGTTTATCTAGAATATAAAATATCCAAATTCTAAATGCATGAGATGATGAGAAGATATATGCTTATCGGAATGCTAGTTTCCCTTTGAAATTAGGCTTGAGGCTACGTGTAGAATCAACTTTCCCTCTTTGTCTTCTTCTCCCACGATGAGTTCTTCTACTTTTAATAGATAACAATATGAAATTAACAAAACACAAACACTTCAAAACATCACGTACTCAGGACGCTTTTTAAAAATCGGTGGTTAAGAAAAGATGGCATTTGTAAACTCTTTTTTAAAAGATGCTTAAGTTTGCTCTATACTTAGATTCGTTGCATTTAAAACTCATAAAATTGACGTAATGATTTCTCTACGTGCACACGTGAAATAATTATATATTTGATGGAAAAATGTATTCAATTCTATATATATAAAATTTTCTTGAATCTACAATATTACACAACATTGAAAGTGAAATTAATCTTTAATTCAATAAATTAAAAAATACCTGATATATGTACAAAAAAATCATTGCACTTAAGTATTATTCACTTTATAATTTTGTCCTTTGAATGATGTCTTATTAAAGTAAAGGAGTATTCAATGTAAGACTTGTGTGAAATGGAAAAAATATAAATAAAAATAGCGCAATAATTGAAGAAATTATAGTATCTTATTATTATGTTATAATCAATGATTTATGTTTATTGTTAAATATTAAAATTTTGATTTGATATTTGTTTGTTATATTAAAAATTATTAACACATAACTATTTGTTGTTTAGAAGAAGTATTTTAACAAGTTTTAGTATTATACATTTGAATACCTTTTACAAGACTAAAATAGTTATAACTTATTAACATGTTTTGAAAAACGTGTAAGATATGCTAAAAAATCATGAATGTTAACATACATTTACTTTGTTTTTAAAAAATATGTTTCAATAAGTTACACCTTTAAATGTATTTTAACAAATTTAAAACTATAACCTGATAACATACTCTTTCTAAAAATTAAATTTTATATATATATTCTCTTTTTTATATTTGAAATACATGAATATATCCATATTCGTGATTGTATGTCATGTCTACCATTTGTATCCGTATTTTCTGGTATGACTACCAGTCCAAAAGAGCATAAAAGTAGTTTCTCCTTGCTCTGCAAATGGTGTTGCCGCCACCCTACAACACATGAACAAGAAACTACCCAATTTTTTAATTGGCAATTCTGGAAGATAATTGACATTCTGGCAGCCTATACGGTTGAATGCTTTGATTTCTTTGTTATACGGAGTGGTAAACGTGTTTCATAATGTCTTGAGTCAACATAATAACATCAGCAGAAGAGAATATTCTTACTTGCTGTAGAAACAATTTTATTATAACATTTAGTAACTTACGCAATAAGAATCGATATGTAAGGTTAATATTAATTATTGAATGAAACTGTATTTAATTAGAAACTCCTGAAACTTGTACTAGAACTTTCGCCTTTATTATATTAGTGTAATAACTTGTGTCCTGCATTGGTATTTAATTTACAATTAATATTTTTTATTATAATTTTTAATTCATTTCTCAATTATTTTTTAGTTATATATATATGAATAATCTTATTTTCACATGCACTTGTTTTATATCATTTAAATTTATATAAACATATGTTTTTTTTTAAAATATGCCTTCCTAAATATATTACTGTTTGTATATAACTTATATGTAGGTATAATTTATTAATGAAAATACTTTAATTTATATTTTTTAATTATTAGGTTTTCTTAAAAAAATAATTTCATAAAAGAAATAAATAATTAATATTAATTAATACAAAGATAGCATGCTTAAATAGTAATTTTGTGATCGTATTTTGACTAACAATGAGAAACTCGTAATATACTTTTCTTTAATAATTTCAAGTTGGTTTAGTTAATTTTTAACTGCTACTTCCTCAAGCCCAATATGTTGGCCAATTCCAATAATGGGCTATTGCTTGATGCACAAACATGTTGGTTTCCGTACTTTTTCGGAAATATATTTTAACCTTTTGGAATGATTATTCTAGAAGTCCTAAAGGAAGTGCATTCCAAAATATAATTTTACATCGTGGACATTTGGAAAGGGCAAAAAAGTGCAGGAAGCAATAGCCCATAATGACCTTGCTGGTTGCTAGTCTAAATATGTTAGACTATTCTAATTGTTTTTTGGGTGATGTTTTCTACACCAAACAAATGTTCAATATATCTAACATAAATAGTGTAATTTTTTAAATAATGACACCACGAGCTTGCAACATTGCAATTACAAGCACGGTGCTCTAATTATTTGAACTAATATGTTATTTATGTTGAAAGCTAATTAATATCATTATATATAATATTAATTTTTTTAAAGCATATTTAATACACATATAAATTTACAAAATAAATTTTATAACAATTAATTTTTATCTAATAATGAATATTTTATAACAATAAATTTAAAATAAAAATCATGATTTAATTAAAAATCATGAGATTGAATAAAAAATATTAGTTTTATATACATTAGATTGTTATAAAATTTATTTTGTATATTTATATGTGTATTAAATATGCATTAAAAAATATTCAGACTAGCAAATTTATTCAATCTAAAATTTTTTATTTTAATGAATATGCATTAAAACTAATATTTTTTATTCAATCTCATGATTTTTAATTAAATCATGATTTTTATTTTAAATTTATTGTTATAAAATATTCATTATTAGATAAAAATTAATTGTTATAAAATTTATTTTGTATATTTATATGTGTATTAAATATGCATTAAAAAAAATTAATGTTATATACAATAACATTAATTAACTTTTAACATAAATGACTTATTAGTTAAGTTGGTTAAAGCACCGTGCTTGTAATCATAAGGTTGCAAGTTTGACACTTGCTGGTACCATTATTTGGATTACGAATTATGCCTTATAGATGACAAATCCGTAACTTTATGGATTGACAATCCATATAAACCTTTACGAATTATGAACGGAATAAAATTGATATTACACTATTTATAATGGATGTATTAGAAATTTATCATTACCCTTGTTTTTTTGGGTTTTGATGAGTATTGGGCTTTATGTTAAAACCCATTTTTGTTTTATTTCGGGCCATGGCTGATGGAATGAAATTACATGTTACTATTTTTCCTAACTCTGCAATTTAATTGGTGTGGATTATAATCGATGTTTATAAATTGCTTTTATAAAAAAAATACTAATAATCTCCTCTTTTGTTTGGTAGCAGTGGTGAAAATAAGATCACAACTTTAGATGATTATTTTTATAGTAAATATTTTTTAAAATAAACTAAAATTTGAAGATTGTAATTAAAAATTAATATATAAAATATTTTTTGACTAACTTTTGCTTTTTCTATTTTATACGAAACAATTTATTATTTTAAATATAAAATTAATTACTAAAAGTAATTTCAAACTCTTAATGATGATTATTTACACAGTACAAACCAAACTAAATAGATTATCTTAGAACAACTTTCACTTAATATATCTAAATATAAAATTTATTTGATATAACTAATTATTAAATTTTTTTTTTCACAACTAATTCAAATACACACTTAGTTGATTTTTTTTTCTTGGTCAAACTTCATAAAAAGCATACTTAATATTATTTTTCTTGAGATAAGGACGTAAATGAGTTGAACTATTCATGAATTATTTGAGTTTGACTTTCGAACTCTTTTGTTTAATTAAATGTTCAAGCTTTACAACCTCAACATTACAACTTATGATTAGTTTATTTATTTAAATTAATTATGAGAATATTATTAGCATTTGTTATTTATAAATTTATTATGAAAATACATAGAACTTTGTTGAGGGCAATAAAATTGATTTGAAGTTTTTCTTTTGTAATAGTTGATAAATTATGATTTTTTTTATTGAATTATGACAATTTAATTGTTTATAATTTTTTAATTTCATGTAGAAAATGCTATATACATATTTTTATTTATAGATTATCATGTAATATTAAATGTTTATTAAATACTATTGATAAAACTAAAAACCAATTTAAGAAAAAAAGATAATAGCAAAACCAGTTAAGACTTCCATAAGTTTTTTTTTGTCAAAATGTTATTCTATAGGGACAAAGAAAAAAAGAGATAAGCAAATGTGAATTTTGTTTCATGGTACGTTGACGTCTGTATGTTGAAGATAACAAGGTTAATTTGTCCGTCTTCCAATTCAAGCAGATAAAAATTATTTCTCAGTTGTCACGTTTTAAGGTTAATTGAAGGTTTGTTAAGGTAGATAGAAAAGCTGGTGAGGCATATTCTTTATGCTGACAAGATGACTAATCCATTAAACTATGATTATAGGCTTTTATCATTTGGGATGAACGCCGGTGGGAGACCCTGCTGATTCTTGATGCTAAAAAAGTTGACACTTGTCTTTTTAATATGCTATTTTTTTTTTCTTGGGTCATCTGACTCGTGTCAAGTTGATACTTGATACATAGTATTATATAGCAACTGCAGCACTAAATATATATTTTTTAAAATAAGGCCTGACAGTTGATCACGGAAAAATACGTATATACTCAAAAGGTTCGAATTTGATTATATAATATTTTAAATTTAATTCAATCACATATACAAATTTGTATAGTTATATTTTTGCAGATTATGGTAGTTTTATTTATTCAAAAACATTAACGTAATTTAAACTTTATACAAACTATTCAAATCTTCCCATACTAAGCCAATCATAACGAATAGATTATAGCCTTAAGATACATACATCTTCTTTCTTGATCATATTTAGAAATCAATTAAAAGTGATCAATAATTTTTTTAATATCACAATAACTATTTTAAAAACTAAGAGGGCATCAAACTCAAACTTTCTTCTTATATGCACGTACAAGGATAAGAGGTAAAAGTTTATTGGTAGCGTATTCTATCAAATAAGGATCTCATACTCATACGGGCCTTACAAACTGAAAATCCATATTTCCAATTATGGTAAGAATACCGGGTAAAAATTAAAAATAATACAAATTAAATATTTAATTAGAAAAAAGGTGTAACTGGGCAAATATTTAGAAAAATGGGGCAGTCAATCACGCCCATTTGGGACGTGTTTAAACACGCCCAAATGGGGCGTATTTGTGCACAGGATGACACGTGGCAGGAAAAAAAGAGGGTGTGGGGTTTTCGCGGTGTTTTCATAAATTACGGAAGACCATAACTTTTGACTGGGATGTCCGATTGAGGCGTATGATATGTCAAAACGATCGTAATTGAGAGGAGAAGCCCCTGGCAACTTTCGCAAGGAGTTGCCCAAATTTTTTTCCCAAAATAGGCCTCTAAGTGTCTCAAAATTACGATTTAAGATTCAGGGTTTCTTCTTTTCTAATTTTTTATTTATTTAATTACTGAATTGCATGCTATTTTTT